>WELB01000186.1:228837-240403 GCA_009602725.1 Spirogloea muscicola | reverse complement strand
TTTTTTTTTTTTTTTTTTTTTTTTTTTTTTTTTTTTTTTTTTTTTTTTTTTTTTTTTTTTTTTTTTTTTTTTTTTTTTTTTTTTTTTTTTTTTTTTTTTTTTTTTTTTTTTTTTTTTTTTTTCTCTCTCTCTCTCTCTCTCTCTCTCTCTCTCTCTCTCTCTCTCTCTCTCTCTCTCTCTCTCTCTCTCTCTCTCTCTCTCTCTCTCTCTCTCTCCCCCTCTATCTCTCTCTCTCTCCCTCTATCTCTCTCTCTCTTTCCAGTAGAGGGCGGTGGCTGTGATTGGCCAACCCAGAACAAGAAAATAGGGGCCCAAAAGGGCTCGTGAAAGCCAGCTTGGAACGAAGAGGCGCTTTCTTACACCCACATCGAGCGCCGCCTGGCCCTGAACCGCGCTCGCCATCGGTTGCTGGCCCATGTCGGCACCCGCTTCAAATGCCAGCCTTCTGGCCCTTTCGGACAGAACCTCGGCCCCTTCATTATAGCTACTTCTTTCGAATCTTGTCCATCTCTTCCTTTTCAATCGTCGTCAGGTCCATCTGCTTTCAACCTTCCCAGGCTCATGCAGTGCACTTGCGGGCAGGCCGCACTTTGGCTGCTACTTCTGGGTTGCGTCGGGGTGACTTTATTCCAGCTAGGAGTTCCTCCGACTTTTTATTTTGACTTGCGGCTGCTGACTCGGTGTTACATCTCCCATTCGCTCTAGCCGCTTGCAAAGCTGTGTGGTGTTGGCGCCTTCCGCCTTCGGACAAGGTCCGAAGGCCCCTCGTCCTATTCTTTATGGGCTGGTTTTTCACTACCCTCGCCCCCTTCTGGAAGAGCTTACTCATTGTGGGCTGGCCTCTCACAGCCATCGCCTTTCTTTAGAAGAGCTGTTTCCTTGAGCGGACGCTATGCTCGTGGGAACGGATAAGCTCTCAAACAAGGCGGCGGTGGCTGTGAGAGGCGAGCTACATCAAGGAGACAAAGCGATTCCAAAGTGGGCGATGGCAGTGAAAGGCCAGCTCAGGAAGAGAAGAAGCTGCTGCCTCTGGCCCTGGCCAGGGGACCCGCTTCCAGAAGCCAAGTTTCTCTGACCTGAGGCTGCTTAGCAGGGGTTACTGAGTGCTTCGTAGCTGCTTAATTTCTCTTTAGTGCTTGATCTTGGTGCTTCCCCTGGCCCCTTCTCGCATTAATTTTCATTCTTCATTGGGCTGGCGTTTCCCAGCCCCTTTCATCTATCGGCGATATCTGTGAGGCAGCTGCCTCACATGTCGTGCATCATGTCCAATGCTCTGATGAAGAAAGGGGGGCCCAGTTGCACCCTCTGCTGACGGCGTCCTACCTAGCACTAGAGTCTCGAGCTTGCATGTCATGACGGCCACTGCACTACTGGAGAAACGGATGCAGAAGCTCGCAACAATCAAACTTAACTGTATTCTATGTTGTCGGCAGCATTCCCAAGGAGCCTCTTTCTCCAATAAAGCCTCGCTTCATTGGCAATCGCCGCAGCATTGGTGCTGCTTCCTGACTAGGGCTTCTGGTAGCCCTCTTGGGGCGGCGCAGAGCTGCTGCTGCAACTACTCTCGCCCTTGGCAGAGCTCAAAAGCCTGCCCTGCGCCAGATCTCTTGGCCCACTTGGCACTCGGCCCGCCGCCCTACCTCGCTAGGAGGCTCATACTCGTCAAGCGCTACAAGTCCTGCTCGGCAGCATGCCAAGTTGTGAACAGCGGTGACCAGCGAGCTCGAATTAAAAGAGGAACCAGATGTCGAGCACGCTGGTGCAAGGTGATGACTTTTGCAACTCAAGCTGCTTCATGCAGCCAATAAAGACAGCCGGTACAGAGGTGCAAGGCTGACGCCTGCAGCCGCTGCCAAGACATAGAGAAGCAAATGCAAAGAGCAAAGCGTTTCTTCACCTAGGTACATGAAAGCTCGCCTCCAACAAGGCCTGTTGCCTGGAAGTTGTGAGTACTGAGAAAGGCCGAGCTCCATCATAGGGGAAGTGGCTATAAAGGGAGAGCTCTTCACAATAATGAGCAAATGCTGGAAGAAGAGAGTGCCAGTGGAAGAGGCTGAAGCAGCAAGTCAAGCAGCGACAACCATACCACTACGCGAGCTACAGCGGCAACCACGCCACTACAAGAGCCCGACCTAAGACAGATGGCTTTCAAGCATAGAATCCCAGCAGCAGCAGCTGACACGCGACTGGCCTACAGATGCGAAAGGCGCGCTGCTAGCCTGCATTGCCTGCACAGTGTCAAAGGAACGGAGGTGATCTGCACGAGCCAGCTGGAAGATGAAGACGTTGACATTGCCTGCTCACTGCCTGCTCGAGGCCTGCCGATCAGCAGCAGCGCGGCGAGCTGTAAGGGTCAAGAGCTCAACGTGGAGAGATTGATGATTGTTGCCTGCTTGTTTGGCCGCGTCCGCAGGCTGGACAGCAAAGCGAGTGGCTGATGCAGCTTTACACTGTGTTGGAAGGGCCTGAAGTTAAGTGGTGGCTCTGTCAGGGCAGCCCTAGATATGCGCTGCAGTACAGACTCGAGCCCAAACGCTAGATCAGCTTGGACCAGCAAGCACTAGCAGTCGTTGATTACAACGTCCGCGTGGATTTACAAGCCGCCGCCTGAGTGGGTCAACGACCAGGTCAGCACGCCGCATGCGAGCACGTTCCGCTTGACTAAGCGGGGGCCTCCATGTTTAGAAGACACTGAATTGGGACGGAGTGGAGATAGAGGCCGAGACACGATCTCACGAGAGGCAGTGGACGGGAGGAGGCAGCCATGGCGGGTTGACGCCATCCTCTCCGAGGGTGACGATGCCGACCACCTCGGGACGAATACCGTGACATCGCCGGCCTCCCGGAAGGAACAGAGAAGGAATGGACAGGGTCTGCCTGGAAGGGCCCGCGCGGGCGGGCAGGCAGGAGGGAGTCGCAGGGGCAGGCAGGAGGATTTGGAGTGTGTTTGGGTGGGGACCCACTTCCAGGACCCTAGCCTCTCTGATTTGCGGCTGCTTAGCAGGGGTTACTGAGTAATTTGTAGCTGCTTTCTTTCTTTGTGTGCTTTGGTTTCTTAGCGCTTCCTCTGGCTTCCTCTGGCCCCCTTCTCGTTCTTTGTTCATTCTTTTTTGGGCTGGCTTGTCTAGCCCCTATCCTCAATGGGCGAGCCCTTTCTTCTGTTTTTAAGTGATGGAGGGCCTGTGTGGCCAAGTCCACTGCTGACGGTGGTTACTGACCCGCTCAGTAGAAAACCACGAGTTAGGAGGAGGGGGGGTGGCGCGCCGCCGAGCTGCCGGGCCTAGAGAGAAGGCGCGCGGTGCGCATGAAATGGAAAGGGTGGTCAATCCAAGCCAGCAAATAATCGGCAATGACCAGTGCAAATGATGGGGCTACATGAGACGGACGCCCTACGCTTTCTGCGCCATCCGGCTGCTTCTGACCTTGTCCATTCCTTTGGGCTGGCCTCTCACAGCCACCAGTCGACTTGGCCGCGCTTCCCTTTTGTCCCCTTTAGGTATATTTAGCCTTGTTTAGTCTGCAGTAGCCTTCGCCTGAACAATGTTCTGGCTTGAATTGGCCTCCCTTTCATTTCATGCGCCCCGCGCGCCTTCTCTCTTTTCTGCTAAGGTGGCGAAGGTAACAGGGTGGCGAGAAGATCCGGAGGCGAGGGATCCCGGCAGCCCGGGCGGGGGCCCGCCCCTGCCCGCCCCCAGTTTCCAGCACCTGGGTGGGGTCCCTGGAGACTGGAGATGGGAGAAGGCGACGCCGAGTTGGGCAGCGCACGTAGAGCACGCCCCTCGCCCGTCGCCGCTGCCGCCGGGCGCGCTGGTACCGCAGTCACAGGGGCCCCGGCCGCCCGCCGCCCCGCCCGCGACCGGCTCCGCCATTGGCCCTAGCCGGCGGCGCTCCGGCAGCACGTCACTGCTTCCCGATTACGCCGGGCCCAGCGCTCGTCATTGGGATACTTCCGGCTGCGGGGAGAGGAGTGGGGGCCCTCAATCATGGCTGTCAAAGGCGCAAATCGGTGCCCCCGGGGGGTGGGGTGGCGGGGGCGGATTTGCGCGCTCCCCTGCGGCTCGTGTCAACAGTAAATTGATACTAAGGAGGGGCCAGTGCTGTGAAAAGAAGAGATAGAGCTCGCCCATTGAGGATAGGGGCTGGAACCGCCAGCCCAAAAAAGAATGGACAAAGTACGAGAAGGGAGCCAGGGGAAGCGCTAAGAAAAACAAGCACAAGAAGAAACAAAGCAGCTACGAATGACTCAGTAATTCCTGCTGAGCAGCCGCAGATCAGAGATGCTAGGGTCCTGGAAGTGGGTCCCCTTGTGAAAAGCCAGCCCAAAAATAACTCATTATCTGGCTGGCCAATCTTAGCCATCGCCCTCCTCTGAAAATACACGAAAATTTCCTCTGGAAGAGTCTCTCTCTCAAAAAGGAAAGCGGCTCTCGCCCCCTTTGGAACATCATGCCCATCACCACGGACGCACAGGGACGTCATCATCGCCGCACACTTGACATTGTGGGCGTACAACCTGGTGGAGGACCACGGGCCCTGGTCGACGTGGTTGTCACTGAGGCGTATAAATGTCCAGCGTCAACACACATCGCTGGTCACGCAGTGGGCAGTGCAGAACAAAGGAAGATGCAGCATTACTCCGACTACCCTCGATGCGACCAGCTCCTGCCAGCGGCAATCGACATCTATGGCTGTCTGGGTCCTCGATTTCACACCCTCCTCCAAAACATTGCCAATCTAGGCTACACACGACGTGCAGATGTGTTTCCGGCTGAAATGGGCTTGCCAGCTGCATATTTGTCGTTCTTGCGACGTCGAGTTTCGGCCTGTTTGCAGCGAGCTCAGGCTAATGCCTTGCATCAGAAAGCTGGGCGAGCTCTAGTTGGTGACAGAAGGGCTTCGTACCTGACATCTAGTATTCATGCATCGGTTAGCGACCTTTATGTTTTGACCCGTGGATTTTGAGCGGGTCAACCTGCTGTAGGTTATGTAGATATTTAGATGTGCTTGCTTGCCTTTGTACTTGGCCATTGGCCTATGTTTGTTTCAAATACACGAAATTTTCTTTGGGAAGAGCCGCTGAGGGCTGTGAAGAGCCAGCCCGAAAAGAGTTCACAATGTCCAAAAGGGGCCGAAAAGCGAGACTCTCAAGAAAGAAGTGGCACTCTGAAGGGGGGCAAGGGCTGCGAAAAGCCAGCCCAAAAAGAATTGACAAAGGTTCGGAGGGGCCTACAAGCGTATAGCAGCTACAAAGGGGCAGGAAGATGCTATGTCAGAACAGGTGGAGGATGGATCACTCAGTAGTTACAGAAGAAAGGAGACAGCTCATCCAATGTAAGGCAATGTCTGTGAGAGGCCAGCCAAAAGCAACGTACAAGGCATGGACAGAGAATGGACAAGGGCCATATGAGGTGTTGGGGGTGCCGATCCGGCGCCGGGTCTGAAAGCTGACGAGTCCATGGGCCTCACGCGCGTCCTCCGAGGCCTCTGCCGTGGTCTAAAGACCGAGGCTTCGGATGGAAATGAAGGTCTGGCACCAAGCCCGCGACAGCCCAGCAAGAAGCAATACATGAGAAAGTTGCCCGGGTGAAAGCAGGAAGGCTGCTTTGCATTATGCCACCCCTTGCATATGTATATGTATGCATTTGTATCCCTGTGGTCCCGCCTCAGTCCTCAAATTTGCATGTTCTTGTACCTGTTTAGAAAACAAGGGCCAGCAGCGCTGCTTTGTATCCAAGTTTTGTTGACGAGGTTGCGCATAACTCTTCCCAGAGGATCTAGTGATCATCAAAGCACTTAAACAAGAGTGGCTATCACAACCCGAAGCACGCGATTGATGACATAGCGCACTGCCTTCCCCAGTTTTTTGAGCAATTGAGGTGGTGGTGCAGGAATACAGGCCCCATGTTGAGATAGCTCGTCTCGTTGCTAGCCAGTAAGGGTTGCGCCGCACAGACAATCGCATGAAGCTCATTTCATGCAAACCAATTCTGGGATTCATCTGGACCTGTACAGTCTCTGGCACGCTGAGATGGCGTCATGCATTGCAATGGGCTGGGTTGTCAAAAATTAGGACAGGCGTTGTTGACAACACCATTAAGCACGTGCTACAGACAGCTTACAAGCTTCTTTCAATGGCTGCCAGAGCTTATTCATGTGTATGATGAGGTTGAAGAAGTATGAGCATCCGGTAATTGCAAGTGCTCGAGGACTGGTCAATTGACCAGATCTTGTGTTGCAAGCCCTCGTTTTATAGGTTGCATTGAACTGGGTGCCAGCTGTACACAGCGCAATGCTGCCCAGCACTACGCGTGCTGCTTGGACACCATACAGTGCCATCTGAGGTACTGACGAACACAACAAGTGCGTGCCTATGGCGGCCTTTTCCTATGCCAGGAAGACGAGCATTCTGACGATGTAGGCCCTATGAGCCGTGGAAGTCAATGCATCGTGTATTCCATATTACTGGCTTGTTTCTGAGTACGTGTCTGGTGGCATATCCTCTGCAAAAGACAATAGACCATCAGCAACTATGAATGCTTCAAGCAATCTCTTGAAATCATTACTCCAAATCAGAGCTCACAGTGCTTGACAAGCAGGCTTATCAGAGACTTCCATACATACACAGCCGGAGCAGTGTGGTAGTAAAGGGCATGGGTGAAGCATATGGGCATACCTATAAGCAGCGGTGCTCATGCTTCACATGCTCCATGACTTGGCCTCGATGTACTGCAGTTTTGACACCTCAAGACATTGGGCTGACTGGAGCTCCACCCAATCATGTTGAGGGTCTCTCAGGTAGTTTGCTCAGGGCTTTGTTTATTCTCGCCTCGTCGATAACTCGATACTTCTCATAGAAGTCGAGCATCTCCAAGATTATTGCATAGATCTGCACTCATCAAGGCAAACATGAGATGGTAAAGCTTGAGAATCTGCTCTTCTCCCACCCTTGATTGACTTGAGGGATGATGTAATCTCACACCAAGGCAGGTAATGTGATTAGTTGTCATGGTACTTTATGAATGAGAGGTCCACGTACATGATTCATGTCAATCCTAAGATCCTCGAACCAAGTCTGAGTATCCCTGTTCCGGAATGTGCATGCCAAATACATGCAGGAAATGGCAATCAAGTATGGTGCATAGACCAATGGGAGGTCAGTCTTGTAGGTGTCGTTGATCAAAGACCTGACCAGGAGCACGATCAGCAGTATCAGTAAGGAAGCTACGCAAGCAAGATATGCTTCCTCCTGCAAACATTGTGTCACGTAGCTGTACCTAAGACTCAATAGGTTCGTCTCACTACTATTGTCTGTGACTACTATATGTCTCATGTCTACTGCTTCTTCACACACCAAATGAGCTTGGGTAACTGCTCTGCTTATGGCTGTAAAAGATTGCCACAGGGCTGTGGTTATACTCTTCTGTCAGTTAGCAGACAAAGAATCACTTGGACATACAAATGCAGGTGCAAGTATGCACCAGGATTGCGTACCATGTAACTTGCACGAGGTCTGTCAGTCCAGAATCTGTCAGGTATCTGGAGAATGGCATGAGCAACAGTATACAGATTATTGTGTATGCTGCTAGCTGATCAGTGGAAGTGCATGTTTGTTGCAGGCTTGATGGGACATCGGCATGAAGGAGGAACAATCAAGAGCACCTACATATTGTCAGGTGCAGTTGCCATCTCTTACTGCAATCCTCAGACAAGCCACAATGGTCGACAGAAGTGGGATGGTGAGCTCACTGCAACGCAGGTCTGTAAGGGTGGTACACGACAAGGTAGTAATCTAGGCACTCCAGCAATTTCATCTCCATTTCCAGCATGTCCTTGCTCTCATATTGGTATCCCCTGTCTTCAGGAGCTGGCCCTGCATATAGAAACAGAAAAGGTGCTTGTGGTGAGGCCTTCGCATGCGACATAAGGCCTAACTGATACTGCTCTTAGACCCAAGGGATGCTGCTCTAAGGTCCTTCCAGAGAAGGTGCACACAGTGGATTGCACCCATGCTGCCATCTGATTTAAAGCCCTCAGATCCCACGTCCTTGAACCCTAAACTCGGAAGCTTCATGACACGATTAAGAAGAAGTGAAACCTTGTCAATAAGAGTAATGATTTTACTAGAAATACTTACAGAGCTTCTTCATGTAGAAGACCAGCACTTTTGCTTGCACGCAGCTCTCTTCGGCCTTGGATGCCAAGTACAAGCAGCTTGGAGCCACCAAGCGAGGGTCATAATCAGCAAAGCTTTTCCTGCCACAACATGATCAAGGTTGTCAGTTGCCTTGAATGTCAACTGCAGGTGTCGTGAATGCATGAGTTGTCTGTGTCTGGCTCCTCAAATAGATGATAGCAGCGGAATGTAGCCTCACAGCCAGGAAATGTGTGAACTGACTTGTAATACACTCGGCGAAAATAGACGATCGCTGTGGCCACCACCCTGCCATCAAACAATCGACGCAGTAAGAGCTGTGACAGCCAGACAAGAGCATTGGTGCAGTAACAAGCTCTTGTAGCTGCCGCTGGGGCGGATGTTACAGGTCCAGCCGGGTGCATGCCTAGCACCTCTGGCGGACTTTGGCTTGCTGAGCCAGCACCTTGATGCCTGTGCACACACACAAGGAGGCGGATGAGCTAGAGTGCCACGAGAGCTAGCTAACGCCCTCTGCTTCGAGCACTGCTACACCTTGACACGCTAGCTGAAAGTGCAGGATCTGGTGAGAAACATGAGACTGATATGGCGTGCCGCTCCTGGGCCAGCGGACGAGAGAGGAATGTTTAAAGCATGAAAGCAGGCCCACCCACGGGCACAGATGATGGGCAGAGACCATCTTCCTGCTTCTGGTCAGGGCCATGATAGGGAGGACGAGTAGCGATACTGATTCGCCTTGGCATCAGGACATTGTGAATGGCTTGGGCTTCAAGCACAAGTGATGCAAGTTGCTGCACGGGCTGACGTCGTAAGGCGTCGTAAGGCGGTTGAGCGTGTCCTCGCTTCTTAGGGCTGGGCAAGGAGGGGTGCCGGCACGCACACTGAGCCATGTTGATCTTGACGAGCCGCACATCCTCCAGCGTCAGGCCGAGCGCCTGGTCCTGCGGGTGCAGCCGCCCGCGCAGGTCGTCGCGGTCCAGCAGCTGCTTGCTGCACCACAGCGCGGGCCCGCCATTGAGTGGTGTGTGTCAGGCTCAGGCTCTGCATCAAGCAGGGCCGGCGTGGCAGCCGCGGCGGGCGGCGGAGGACGCCGCGCCAGCTCCGGGAGGCGGCTGACCAGTGCGACGACGTCCAGAAGTTGGCCGCCATTGAGCGAGCCAGGGGGCGGAGGCGCCCGACCCCCGGCGCGGGCTCGGCTGCGGCGGCTCGTGGCGAGCCAGACGGCGTGGGCGTGAGAAAGAATTGGCTGCTGATATTCAAAGTGATGATTGAAAGGAGGAGGAAAAGCTTTCCCGATGGATGTAAAGAGGCACCGTCCGCGGTCGAGCAGTGTGGCGGACCTTGTCCCTTCGTTTTGGGCTGGCCTTTCTTCCAATTTCTGGCGCCTTCGGATTTTGTTCATTTCCTTTTCTCTGGGCCATTTTCCCCTCTCCCCTTTTCCTATGGGCGCGCACTTTCTTCCTCGCTCTCTCGCGATGGATGGGGCCCAACCCCTTTCAGAAGAAGAAGTGGCACCTTAAATGGGGGCAAGGGCTGTGATAAGCCAGCCCAAAAGAATTGACAAGGGTTCGGAGGGGCCGACAAGCGTTTAGCAGCTACAGGGGCCTGAAGATGTCACGAGACGTGGCCTGGCTGCGGGTGTCCTCGCCCAGCCCCTCGCGGTGAGCCCGTGAAACAACGGCCACTTGCTTTGCTGATTGGTTTGCGTTTCCTGCCGCTTTGGACCTTGTCCACTATTGAAAAACGAGAAGGGGGCCAGAGGAAGCCAGAGGAAGCGCTAAGAAACCAAAGCACACAAAGAAAGAAAGCAGCTACAAATTACTCAGTAACCCCTGCTAAGCAGCCGCAAATCAGAGGCTAGGGTCCTGGAAGTGGGTCCCCTGGACAGAGCCAGAGGCAGCAGCGAGGGCTCTCCCGGCACGAAGGTGCAGCGCACGGGCCATGGACCTCTGCAGCGAGACGGCCAAGCGCATGCGATACACTTGCGCCAGCGACCCGGCTGCAGGAAAGTCTACCGGTTCACCATGGAAGCGACGGGCTCCATGGTGAACCTTGTCCACTATTATATGTCGGCGGCGGGCGTCAAGGAACGGAAGTACTCGGATCAACCAGTGGGAGACGACTTCGTCCTACTCGCCGTCGACATCACACGGAGCTTTTGGGACAGAAGAAGAAAGTGCTCGCCCATTGAGAATAGGGGCTGGAACAACCAGCCCGAAAAAGAATGAACAGAGTACGAGCTTTTGGGACAGGATCGCTTGAACTTCTTCACCGCCTTGCACGGCGTGCAGTGGCCCGCCACCACGGGCAGCAGAGTGAGCAGCCTGGCTTCAATGTCGCTGGGTCCCTCACTCAAGTCTTCCGGATGCACTTGGCCATTTCCTTTCAGCGGTCCCTTGTCTTCGCGGTTCCCTTGCGCTTTAGCTCTAGTTGGTGACAGAAGGGCTTCGTACCTGACATCTAGTATTCATGCATCGGTTAGCGACCTTTATGTTTTGACCCGTGGATTTTGAGCGGGTCAACCTGCTGTAGGTTATGTAGATATTTAGATGTGCTTGCTTGCCTTTGTACTTGGCCATTGGCCTATGTTTGTTTCAAATACACGAAATTTTCTCTTGCGCGTTGGCCGCGCTTTGGCTGCGGCCTCCGGCCTCCGTCAGGGCGACGACCATCCGCCTGCTAGCTATTCCGATTTGCATCTACTGACTAGAGGTTACTGAGAGTCCCCTTGCTGCCGTCTTAGCACTTAGTACCTTGCTTTCTGCGCCATCCGGCTCCTTCAGACCTAATCCATTCCTTTGGGCTGGCCTCTCTCTCACAGCGACCTTCTATGGCGGACAGGGAGTGGCGAGATGGAGACGCTGCAGTCGAGGACGGGCACACGCCAGGGGGTTCCTCTAGCAGGGTTCTTCTTCGCGCTGGCTCACAGCCGCGCTCTCAGGGCCACCGCGGCGGCGCACCCCGGCGTCCTTCTGCCGTCCTACGCCGACGACACCACGCTCGTCGGCAGCCCGGGGGAGGTCTCGGCAGCCACCGTCACCTTCCAGCAGCAGCTGGCCGCCCTTGGCATGACCATCCGCCCGGAGAAGTGTACCGCGTGGTCGCCGCGTGTCCTCCCTGCCGCCTTGCCCCTGCCGCCTGGGTGCCAAACTCCCCCAAGCGGCCTCACCATCCTTGGGGTCCCGTTCGGCACGCCAGCGTTCGTCGACGGGCAACTGCGCGTCCGCCTTCAGGAGCACCTCCAGCCAGTGGCCCGCCTCCCCGAGCTGCAGGACATGCAGCTGGCGCTTGCCATGCTCAATCGATGCATTGTGCAGCGTCCTCACTACTTGGCGCGGACGACCCCTCCCTGCCCCGCGGTGCTGGCGGCCTACACCACATTCGACACGGGGGTCATGGAGGGCGCGGCGGCCC
>WELB01000186.1:199215-227152 GCA_009602725.1 Spirogloea muscicola | reverse complement strand
GCGCCGGGACCGGCGGCCGACGCGGCGGCCGCGCCGACGACGCGCTCGTGCGGCGGCAGCGGCGGCGACCGCTTTAGCGGCTGGGTCGCCGGCACGCGAGCTCGGAGCCTCTGCTCCGAGCGACATGGACGATATCGCCGTGCACGCCCCGGGAGGCGGCGCCGAGGCCCGGCCGAGCGGCTCGGAGGCTGACGAGGCGGCGGCGCCATCCAGGTCGCCATCCACGCCCATCCGGCGGACTTGATGGCTTCTCGCAGGCGGTCGCTGACGAGGCGGCTGGCACGCTTTCCTCTCCAGCCGCGCTGGCTACAGCGCCGCTGGGAGTGCGTCGATGGACTTCGGCAACGATGATGGGGGGGCGACGATGCCTCCTTTCTCGTGGCGCAAGCTCTGGGCGTTCACGGGCCCGGGCCTCCTCATGAGCATCGCGTACCTGGACCCCGGCAACATCGAGAGTGATCTCCAGGCCGGTGCCACGGTCAGGAACTGGCACTCCCTACGCTCGACCTGACTGCTTGTTGCGCCGTTTGACCCCTCTGCGTTTGTCTACACCTGCACCACCATGAAATATAGTAGCTTGGCGAATGCTGCTACTGTGGATGCGCCTCCTAGCGTACACTGCATGCTAATTCTGCTGCTTCATGAATTGGGAAACAGGACTACTCATGAGCTCTTTGCAGGTCCTTGACTTTGCCCTTTCGTTGCCTGTCCTGGCCGTGCTACCGTGTTAGCACACCGTCTAATACTCTTGACTGCGGTGGCTTGTGCAGGCCGGGTACTCGCTGCTTTGGTTGCTTCTGTGGGCCACCGTAATGGGCCTTGTGATGCAGCTGCTTGCGGCGCGCGTCGGTGTTGCCACAGGTTGCCACCTCGCTGAGCTGTGCCGGCAGATCTATCCAAGGGGGGCCAAGTACACGCTGTGGATCATGACTGAGCTGGCAATAGTGGGTTCCGACATCCAGGAGGTGATTGGGAGCGCTATCGCGCTTCGCGTCCTGTCCCAAGGGGCGATCTCCCTCTGGGCCGGCGTCCTCATCACCGCTATTGACGGGTGCATGCGTCCTCCTTGCTAATTGATGTTTATGAAGCATCAATACTCGACCATTAGAATCACCCCGAAGCAGTACAATTGCAATGTAGTCTAAACAGCTGCGGGGGGGTCCTGACTCGAGATGAAGTCCCTGCCATGTGCTTCCCTGCTTTATCAAATGGCAAGGCACCCAAGCTCAAGCATCCTTGTCCTGCAGAACAGGTTCTTGTTCCTCTTCCTGGAGAACTTTGGCGTGAGGAAGCTGGAGGCACTCTTTGCCGGATTCATATCCATCATGGCCCTCGCTTTTGCTCGGATGTATGTCGAGGCTCAGCCGAATGGGCGTGCAGTTTTGGCAGGTAGCTATGACAAACGGGATGCTTGGGTTTTGCTTTCTTTTGCATTCTTGCACAAGTTTGTGTTGATTTGTGTATGCTGACTTCAATGCAAGGCCAGAACCCCTTGACAGCAGGTGTGAGGAGAATCAAGCTTGCAAGCTATGTGCATTGCATATTAGCCATGACAGAGCACGGAGAGCCAGAAGTCCTCAGAAGGTTCTTTCACGCTGCAGACATGCAATGTGAGAGCTTGTTGGCTTCTGTCTGGTGTCAGGGTTGGTGGTGCCATACGTTCCACCTTCGGCGGTGGACAAGGCCGTGGGCATTGTTGGGGCCGTCATCATGCCCCATAACATCTTCCTCCACTCTGCGCTGGTGCAATCACGCAGGGTAGACACCGCCAGCAGTGGTCAGGTCAGGGAAGCTCTCAGGTACTATTCCATCGAGTCTGCTGGTGCGCTGGCAGTCAGCTTCTTCATCAACCTTGCGGTTATGGCCGTGTTTGCCAAAACATTCTTCGGGACGCCGGAAGCCAGCACGATTGGGCTCGTCAATGCCGGCTACTACTTGGACAAGAAGTTTGGCACACAAAGGTTCCCCATCATCTACATTTGGGCTGCAGGTGACAACATTGGACCAGCTGGAGCTGATGTCTGAGTTCGAGCCTCAATCTTATATGCTGAGTCCTTATTGAGATGCTTGTTGTGAACCCTGAAGTCTGGGCTTTGCATGATCTGTGGCGCATGCATGCGACTGAAGAACAAGCTGAGGTATCAGGGTGATCGAGAAGGAATTATTCGTAGAAGGCGATGTGAAGAGTTGCTGCTCCTGAGTTGGCATAGCTTGTGATGCCATACTGCTCTGCTATAATGTCGGGTCGATAAAGCCCTCTCAGTTCTTGCCCTCATTCACCATTGCAGGGCTGCTAGCAGCCGGGCAAAGCAGTACCATCACAGGCACATATGCAGGCCAGTTTGTGATGGAAGGGTTCCTGGACCTGAGGATCAAGATATGGCAAAGGGTACTCCTGACGCGCAGTGTGGCCATTGTCCCTACCATCACGGTCGCCCTTGCTTTTGACAATGACAATCACCTGGATGTCCTGAATGAATGGCTCAACGTGCTGCAGTCAATGCAGCTCCCCTTTGCCCTCATTCCCCTCCTCACCATAGCTTCATCTGCACACCTCATGGGCACCTTCACCATCAGCAAAGCTAGCAAGGTGATATTGTTTGCAGATGATCAGTTACGTGCATGTGATGTGCTCCAGGCAGTTTACCTACCTGCCTGCCTGCCTGCCTGCCTGCCTGCCTGCCTGTTTGAGTGGACTACTTCCTCCTAAGTTACTCTGCGGTTGTTACCTTTTTGGTACTTGCTGTTAGATCAAGTTCTTAGCATCTCCAGGCATTCTCCATGTTCAGTTACGATTTTGAGCTTCTAGTATCTCTTGTGGCAGCGCTGCTTTAGCCTCTCCCCGCTATACTTGCAGCTACAATTCGGCCCCTCTCCATCCCCTCATCCATTTTGCCTTGGATACAGCTAGAGCCCTTGTCGACTCGCCATCACTGATAATCAGCTGATTTATTGTTGATGTGCAGGTGGTTGCGTGGATGATTACCATGTTGGTATTGGCCATCAATGCTTATCTTGTTGTGGTCTTTGCAGTTGTTATATTGCCCAGGTCATCAGCAGCGTACACTGGGCTGAGCTGTGTCTTGGCCGCCTATATCTCTTTTGTAGTGTACCTCCTGCTCGGCCCTTCACTGTCCAGCCAGTGTTTTGCTGTAGTGCAACCGTTTACAGCCAGGTGCACTCCTGCCCTGACACAAGCTGACATTGCTGTCCTCTCTCGATCGTAGGAAACTTCATGGTCTGGAGGTTGTGTTGCAGAGGAGAGAAGAAACCACGGAACTGTCCTCACTCTGGTGAAATGCTTTGGTGTGCTTCCAGGAAAGATTTACTGAGCAAGGATAGAACACTTGCAGAGGACGCCAAGGGAATGACTGAACCATTAGTACCAAAATTGGGCGTCTCTGGACATCCACTTAGAAGCTAGCACTGCTAAACTTGTCAGATAACATGTAGGCCAGCACATTGTTGCGACCCTTGCTCTGTGTACAGCCTTAGTCTCTTGCTCTCTCCAGGTGCGGTTTAGCTCACAGCTGCAGACAAACAAACGCGAAATATAGTGGACTACCTGCAGTATAAGTTCTGCCATTGCAGGACACAGTAGTTGTCCAAGGTTAAGCAAGATACAGTAGTGACATTAAAAGTTGTATCTCTATTCCACATATATATACATCAAAAAGTAACTGTGCCGTGCAATACGGGTTGCAGGATTCAACCTTCACAGAAGAAACTAACTACAGTATGAGTGCCAGTGTGCCTGCCTTCCCAGACCTCAACATGGCAATTTGACTGCTGCAAACTACCGCCTCCTTGTGCTTGCATAGGCAGTAGCTGTGCGCGTCTCTCCAAAAGCTTCACTCTTTGGCCTTTCTTCTGTGGAAGTAGTGCTAGGGCCTGCACTCCACTGTCGAGGATCTCTTCCCCGTGCCCACGAATTTGTACGCCCTGCCCCCCAGAAGCTTCCTGCATTCCTGGCCTCCCGTGGTCCAGCTTGGGTTTGCGCTGTCCTCCCACCCCCGCCAAGGTTCCCCAAAAAGTAACCTAAGCCAAAGCCAGCTGCCGTGCGACCCCATCCTCCAAATAGACCGCCTCCGGTGTTGGTGGTCGTGTTAGCGCCCATCTTCTGTGATGGACCCGCCCTGCATAGCAAAAGGCAAGATATAGCAGCAGCACCTCAGCTATCAGTTCGCAAAAGCACAGAGGGGGCTTCCTTGCTCCCGGAAATGACTATGCACTGTTGGTCAGCTCAACTCACCCATAAACGCCAGGGTAGCCACCTCCAAAGGATCCAGTGCTGCCTTCAGGTCCATGAGAGCCAGAGGGTGGTGGCCGGGAGTCAGGCGGAGGATAATCACTGCTACCCCAGTTGGTGCCCCAATTCCGAGTACCACCCCAACTTCCAAATGTTGGTCTGCCGCCGGGCCTGCCTCGGTTAGCTGCAAATTTGTGCAGAGGGCAGCAACTTCAATGTCAAAATCTGTGTCATCCTGTGTCTAGGCAATTGGCTCCCTTCAGAAGTACCTGATGCTGATAACCAGTAGTATAGGAGGTTCGAAAAATTGGCTCTGGTAGTAACTTACATCTGAGGTAATATGGTACATATGACCTCAGTATGGAGTACAAGATGTAGCAAAGGAAGGCCAGCATCGCCCATTGGCCAAGGTCCCACCTCTTCAATTTCTTTGTTCCCTACCCAAGGAGCAGATGGAGCAAGTCACCATAATCAGAGGCACAGCTTGTTACGACCACTATTTCAAGCAGGCTTGTTTGCATGCCACACACATTGTCCGGGCTCGTTGGTAGCCATGCTGGCATTGCGAAGTACCTGCCCACGAGGTGGCACATATCCACCAGGCGTTGCCCCTGCAGGGCACAGCAGATGCAGTACTTTTACACCTCAGCGTGTGGCTGATCTAGCAAGCTGTGCAACATCGCTTCGACTTTCGGCCCTACTTGACAAGAAAAGTACGACCTACTACCACAAGCCAGGCAAAATCCGAGCAGATTAATATCCACCTGAGACTCGTTTCAGAGAGTACTCCAAGCCACAGCTGCCCTCCAACACCATCCTGTCAGCTGAGGAGTCATAGCCCTGCATGTAAATAACAAGTGTGCCAAAAGACAAGCTCCTGCTTAATGAGTAGACGAGGTTTATGCATATAAGGCTCAGCTGAAACTCTGACTTCAAACCTAGACACATGAGCAGATGATGCTCACTGCTCCACCGTTTGCAAGTCAACGACCTCTGAAATATTAAGGGTCCAAGAAGCTAAGCGAAGGGCATGAATGCGGATTTGCACCATAGCTACTGTGCGTGCAAATGAGTCTTCCAAAATCTGCGACACATTACCTCACAGACAACCTCCGTTGCCCCAAAGCGCAAGCCAGTGGGTAAGTCCGCTTCGCAGCGCCACTGGACGTCAAAACCGTCAGAGCCCACATTGACACACTGAACAACATCTGCACACGGAAGCGATATGGGTATCGTCAGTGTCAAAGATGGCAGAATTGGGCAGTACTCTGCAGTGGCAGTGCTTCAGCCCGATCTGAGGAGCCAAGCCAAGCACCATGAGTGTCGGAGGCTAAGTAACCAACTGTTCAGCTACTGAGTGGATGCCTCAGGAATCCTTTGAGGATACTTGATGGCCAGATTGAATGACCAGATTAAATGACTCTGCTTCACTTGCAAGGCTCAAGCAGGTAGCAGCAGCCATGGAGGGCACTGCAGACGGCAGGCAGGGCCAGCCAGAGTGGGGAAGCCAGAGGCCGCCGGCAGCCTCCCCTGCCAATCCCCAGGTGCAAGCTGCGGTCCAGGGCTGCAGTTGTCGAGGTCACTGCTGCTCACCGGGCCGGTACTCGCAGCCGCCGACGCACTTGAGCTGCGGGATGCTGCGCGTGCGCCGCGCCTCGGTCCACTTGCCATTGCGGAAGGTGAGCGCCTGGACGCGCGCGAGGTCCACGGAGCGGCCGTAGGCGTGGCCGCCCACGCCCTGGGCCGCGGCGCCGGCGAGCAGCAGGCAGGCGCACAGCAGGCCCGCCGCCGCCATTGCCGCCGCCTCGCGCCGGCGCTGGCGCTGAGAGCCGAGTGGAGCGCCCGCGGTCCTAGCTGCCCCGTCAGACGGCGGCGGCAGGGCTCGGCGGCAGCCCGGGAGGGCGGGAGGGTACGAGCGCCCGCCCTTCTTGCGACGACGGCCGCAAGTGGCGGCGGCGGCGGCGGCGGCGGCGGCGGCGGCGAGGGTGGCGGGAGTGGGGCGGCGCTGGGGGCGGACAGAGCCAGGTCCGACGGCAAGAAGGGTAGAAGCCGGGACTGGCGGCCACGTGGCGGCGGCCGGCGAGGTCTCCGGCCAGCGCGGCAGGGCCGCAGAGACTGCGCCGCGTGGACGGAGCGCGCCACGGCTTCCGGCGGTCCCCCCTAACGGGGGTACTGACGGCGCCCTGTCTGCCTAGCCTTTGGCTCCGTCATGAACACCCTGTATGCATCTGGCTGGCATTTCACAGGCGATTCTTTAACATCAGCAGCCGCATTCATCACGTCGGGAAACCTTGTCCATTCTATCTGCGCTGGCTTTTTCACAGCGCTTTTGGCCCCTTCGGACCTTGTCAACTCTTCGCGGGCTGCCCCTGGCCCCCCTGTGCTTTACCGCTTTCTCTGGCCCCCTGTCAGAACCTTTGTCAATCCTTCTCGGGCTGGCTTTTCACAGCCCTTGCCCCCGTCGGGAGGGCCACTTTCTTCAGACTTGGAATCCTTCTTTTCCGCGGGCTGGCCTCTCACAGCCACTGCCCTCTCCTTGGGCTGGCCTTTCCCAGCCACCAGTCAATCTGGCCGCGCTTTCTTCCTCTCCTGGAAGCGTCCTTTCCTCCCTTCTTTTCCGGCCCCTTCGCACTTTTTCTCTGGGCTCTCCCAGCCACCGCCCTCACCTGGAAGTGTCTTTCTTCAGTTCTTTGTTTCTTTATCTCTGTTCTGACATAGCATCTTTAAGCCCCTTTGTAGCTGCTAAACACTTGTAGGCCCCTCCGAACCTTTGTCAATTCTTTTCGGGCTGGCTTTTCGCAGCACTTGCCCCCATTGGGAGTGCCACTTCTCCGCGCCGGTACTGAGCTTCCCTCTGCATCGTCTTGTGTTTTGTCGTGGTTGGTAGTGTAGTCCTCTTTCGGCACCTTTCTTTGGTTTTGGACAGTGTTCATTCTTTTTGGGCTGGCTTTGCCAGCCCCTCTTCTCTATTCATGCGCCCCGCGCGCCTTCTCTCTCTATGGGCGAGCACTTTCTTTCTTCTCCTGAAGGCGTCATTTTCTCTTTCTTTGGGAGAGCCACTTCTTCCACAGCCTCGACCTCTTCCGCATGCGGCTCTCCGTCTCTCTCCCGCACTCCCTGGCTCACGCAGTCCACTCGCGAGAAGGCCGCGCTATGGCTGCTGCCTCTGGTGTCGCCGGAGTGGCTTTCTCCCAGCTGCGGCTTACTCGGACTTGTTGCTGCTCACTCGTGGTTACTGAGCTTCCCTCTGCGGTCGTGTAGTGTCTAGCTGTGTGGTTTTCTTTTCGGCACCTTCTTGGCTCTTTGGACCTTGTCCATTCTTTCTGGGCTGGCCTCCCGCAGCCCCTACCCGCTGTGGGAAGTCAAATCTCTTCTGTGTAAGAGCTCACTTCTCCTTCCCAAACGAGAGCGTGGGCCTTGAAAAGGCAGCCCAGTCACTTTGGACAAGGTCCACAGGGCCAAAAGGCGCCAAGAGCACACAGCTATGCAAGAGACTACAGCTGGGAAGGCTGCTCATTCTGGAAAGCCCGCGGGGGTCAGTCAGGGCTCAACATTAGGGCGGGTAAGGACAGCCGCAGCCTCCCCGCAGCTGCCGCCATTGCCGACGCCTGCGGCGGGGGCCGGCAGTCCCGCGGCTGAGCCGCAGCGAAACTCACTCATGCTGCAAGTGCGACTTGACCTCGACAGACGTTGCTCCTCAATGCCTTGCTCACGGCGGCCACCACCACACCAGCTTGACGGCTGCGCTTCCAATGAGCGCGGCGTGCTGTGCTTGCAGCTCCCGCCTTCCGTCGGCGCAGGGGCTCAACCAATGTGGGGTTTTCTCAGTGTTTTTACCTCTAGCACGGCATTGCAGCAACTTTGCAGCAGTGGTCCACTTGCAGTTGGTGCTATGGACTCGCAGTATTCATCTGCTGTTGTGTATGCTCATACCTGTGCAGAAACGTGTGGAGCCTGCTGAGCTGCTCTAGGAGTAAACCAACATGACGACCAACAAAATTGAAAAGTGTAAGTCATGTTGAGAGGTCATTAACCACGACGTAGAGCATGGTTGGTCTTGTGCATCCGTCGGAAGATGCATTGACGAAGAAAAGTGGACAGCTCTTCACATGCCCCAATGCTCAGGCAATTCTGCAGTGACAGATGATTACATGCAGAAAAGCTTGGCTACCTGATGCATGCTTTGCCACTATTGACCACTTCTCACGGCATAAAGTCAAGTCAATGTGCATGAAAGCGTATCACCATGGACGCAAATGCCTCCGTCTAACNAGAGCCAGAGGCAGCAGCAAGAGCCCGGCCGGCACGAAGGTGCAGCGCACGGGCCATCGACCGCTGCAGCGAGACGGCCAGGCGCATGCGATACAATTGCGCCAGCGACCCTGCTGCAGGAA
Organism: Spirogloea muscicola; assembly: GCA_009602725.1. Taxonomy (NCBI): domain Eukaryota; kingdom Viridiplantae; phylum Streptophyta; class Zygnematophyceae; order Spirogloeales; family Spirogloeaceae; genus Spirogloea; species Spirogloea muscicola. The sequence goes on along the minus strand of WELB01000186.1, from coordinate 218,509 downwards.
AGTCCGGCAGCTAGTCTGTCGGATTTGAGGCTCCTCACTCGTGACTAACGAGTCGTCCATCCTCCCACCGTTCTGACATAGCATCTTCAGGCCCCTTCTTTCTTCGTAGCTGCTTAGCGCATTAGGCCCCTCCGTCATTTGGCCCCTTCGAACCTTTGTCAATTCTCTTCGGGCTCGCTTTTCACAGCCCTTGCCCCCATTGGGAGTGCCACTTCTTTTCCTAACTGGTGGCTGGGAGAGGCCAGCCCAAGGGAGGGGGCTCGCCCATTTTGGATAGGGGCTGGAAAAGCCAGCCCAAAAAAGAATGAAACAAAGTACGAGAAGGGGGGCCAGAGGAAGCGCTAAGAAAACAAAGCACACAAAGAAAGAAAGCAGCTGCAAATCACTCAGTAACCCCTGCTAAGCAGCCGCAAATCAGAGAGGCTAGGGTCCTGAAAGTGGGTCCCTTGGCCAGAGCCAGAGGCAGCAGCAAGAGCCCGGCCGGCACGAAGGTGCAGCGCACGGGCCATCGACCGCTGCAGCGAGACGGCCAGGCGCATGCGGTACAATTGCGCCAGCGACCCTGCTGCAGGGAAGTCTGAAGGAATGGACAAGGTCTGAAGGAGCCGGAGTGCTAAGGACTGAGACAGCAGCAAGAGGACTCTCAGTAACCTCTAGTCAGTAGATGCAAGTCTGAATAGCTAGCAGGCGGAAAGACGTCGCCCTGACGGAAGCAGGAGGCCGCCAAAGCGCGGCCTGCGCGCAAGTGAAATGCGAAGGCAGGGGACCGCTGCAAAGAGATGGCCAAGCGCATCTGGAAGACTTGAGCGAGGGACCCGGCGACATTGAAGCCAGGCTGCTCGCCTTGCTGCCCGTGGCGGCGGGCCGCTGCTTGCCGCGCAAGGCGGTGAAGCAGGTCAAGCCATTTTGTGCCAAAGGCTCCGTCGACGGCGAGTAGGACAAACTCGTCTCCCACCGGGTTATCCGAGTATTTCCTTGGAAGCAACCTTTTCCGGCCCCTTCGAACTTTGTCCATTTTTCTGGGCTGGCGTCTCCCAGCCACCGCCCTCGCCTGGAAGTGTCTTCCTTCTTTTCTTTGTTCATTCGTTAATCTGGGCTGGCCTCTGCCAGCCACCAGCCCTCGCCTGAATGCGTCGTTCTCTCTTCCTTTGGGAGAGCCACTTCTTCCACAGCCTCGACCTCTTCCGCATGCGGCTCTCGTCTCTCTCCCGCACTCTCTTGCTACGCACTCCACTCGCGAGCAGGCCGCGCTATGGCTGCTGCCTCTGGGTGTCGCCAGAGTGCCTCTTTCCCAGCTGCGAGTCACTCGGCCTTGTTGCTGCTCACTCGTGGGTACTGAGCTTCCCTTCGAGGTCGTGTAGTGTCTAGCTGTGTGATTTTTCTTTTCGGCACCTTCCTGGCTCGTTGGACCTTGTCCACTCTGTTTTAGCTGGCCTCCGTCCGCCCCTACCCTCTGCAGAAAGTGCGCGCCCATAGAGAAAGGGGGCCAGCAAAGCCAGCCCAGAAAGAATGGACAATGTCAAAAGCCGAAAAAAACAAAAAACACACAGCTAGGCAGCTAGAGAATAAGACACGACGACATCACAGGAAGCTCAATACCCCCGGGTGAGCAACATCAGGTCGGAGTAGCTCGACGCAGGAAAAGAAGCATCCAGACGCGATCCAGAAGCAGCCGCGATAGCGCGGCCCGCACGCGAGTGGACGGCATAGGCGAGGGAGAGTAGGAAATCAAATTTTTTGTTTGGAAGAAAGGGCTCGCCCATTGAGGAGAGGATCTGGACAAGCCAGCCCTAAAGAGAATGAACAAAGTACGAGTAGGGGTCCAGGGGAAGAGCTCACTTCTCCTTCCCGAAAGAGAGCGAGAGGGCCTTAAAATGAAATTGCTCGCCCATATTAAAAGAGGGGCTAGCAAAGCCAGCCCAGAAAAGACTGGACAATATCCAAAGGCCACAAAACGGTGCCAAGAAAAGAAATCTACCACTTGAAAAGGCAGCCCAGAAAACATGGGTTCGAAGGGTCGAAAGGCGCCAAGAGCACACAGCTATGCAAGAGACTACAGCTGGAAAGGCTGCTCATTCTGAAGCCCGCGGGGGTCAGTCAGGGCTCAAGGTTTAGGAGAAGAGAAGGGCTCGCTAATTGAGGATAGGGGCTGGATAAACCAGCCCAAAAAAGAATGAACAACAAGAATGAACATCAAGAATGAACAGGGCGGGTTTAGGGCGGGTATGGACCGCAAGCCTCCCCGCAGCTGCTGCCACTGCCGACGCCGCGGCGGGGGCCGGCAGTCCCGCGGCTGAGCCTCAGCGAATCTCACTCATGCTGCAAGTGCGGCTTGACCTCGACAGAAGTTGCTCCTCAAATGCCTTGCTCACGGCGGCCACCACAAACTAGCTTGACGGCTGCGCTTCCAATGAGCGCAGCGTGCTGTGAGGTGCTTGCAGCTCCCGCCTTCCGTCGGCGCAGGGGCTCAACCAATGTGGTGGTTTTCTCAGTGTTTTCACCTCTAGCACGGCACTGCAGCAATCTCGCAGCAGTGGTCAACTTGCAGTTGGTGCTATGGACTCGCAGTACTCATCTGCTGTTGTGTATGCTCATAGCTGTGCAGAAACGTGTGGAGCCTGCTGAGCTGCTCTAGGAGTAAACCAACATGACGACCAACAAAGTGCACGTGTAAGTCATGTTGACAGGTCATTAACCACAACGTGGAGGATGGTTGGTCTTCTGCATCCGTCAGAGGGTGCACTGACGTGTTAAAGTGGACAGCTCTACACATGTCTCAATGCTCAGGCAATTCTGCAGTGACAGATGATTACATGCAGAAAAGCTAGGCTACCTGATGCATGCTTTGCCACTATCGACCACTTCTCACGGCATAGAGTCAAATCAATGTGAATGAAAGCGTATCAACATGAATGTAAACGCCTCGTCTAAAGATGGCACGCCCCACATGCTAAGCAAAATTCAATCAAGTCTTAGAAATCCTCCAGAGTCAACTCGATTACCAGGAAAGGGCAGGATATGACGGCATGAGCAAGCTCACGCTCTACCCAGAGATTTGTATGCCGCTGTGCCACCTCCCGCTGCTGAGCACGTTGTCGCCGAAATTTTCCCAACAAGTCGTGCTCAAAGAGACTGAATGCAAGCTTCTTCACTCCTGAATCTGAGCCACGTGAAGGTAAAGGGTTGGGAGTTGCTGTCACTTGATTCGGCATCTCTTCAACTTGGAGGAGCTCAGGTAGTAAACAAAGCCACTGGGCACTCTACCTGCCTTACCCTTCATTGATGCTCCTCCATTGACACTGAAAACATGTGTGCAGATTTTGGGGGCGGGCTACAAGTACACTGCAATGCCCGTCTCAGTGCCCCTCTTCTGGTACACAACACGCTACCTCTAAAGGACAACGTATCTGTCTTAGGTGAAATTTGTGCGGTTATATATCTTTCGCGCCTGGAGTACAGAGGCAGCCACACAGGGAGACAATCATGGCTGCTTTGGTTGGAGGAACGTGGCCTGCTGGGCCTGTGCCGTGACGACATGCCTGGCACGACCAGTCCAACGGAAGGTTGCGCGCCTACCGTGAAGGGGTGAGATGATTGGAGGCAACCAAGACTTGCTGGGTGGCCAACGAGTGGCCCGGCGCTCGGCGGTGAGAGGTGGTTGAGCGGATGAGCAGGGCCAAGGAGTCGCCAGCATCCGCAGTAGACGCGCTACAGTAGTGCGGGGGGAAGCCCGAGGGCAGCTGGCAAGGGCACGGGCGGGGCAGCGAGTGTGGGGCTGGCACATACGTGCGCACGCCTGTGGGCGGCGAGGCCGAGCGCTGTACCGGAGCGAGGTTCGCTGCGGTACGGCGGTCGAGGCGGGACGCGGCTGAGGGCCACCTGCCCCCAGCAGGGGGGCGGGCGCGGGCGGGCCCGCCCCCCTCGCGCGCCTGACAGGCCCGCGGCAGCGCGATTGGGGGCGCTCTTCTCGGTGCGCTTTCGTGAAGCCCCTCGTCCTCACCTGCCGACTGGCAGCTCTTTCCCCTGCTTGCCAGTCTGTCCGTCATTCGTGCTGACAACACGGTACGGAACCTCGAAACCGATGCGCTCTATGCTCTTCTATTAATCTCCGGTTGCTCTCTCTACTCACCACATCACTCTCATATAGGTCTTCAGATGTGCTTGCCGTTGTACTTGGCCATTTGGCCTTCATTTGTTTCAAATACACGAGATTTTCTTCTCATGTAGCCCCACTTCTGGCACTAGCTTTTGGCTGTACATTGTTTCGGCTTGCATGGGCCAATCTTCTTTTCGTGCGCACCGCGCGCCTTCTCTCCCACCTTTGGGGCGGCCTTCTCTTCAGCCACCATAATCTTCGTGTAGAGCACATTGTTGGTTCCGAGAGAGCCCGTTTTTCGTCGTCTTCACTAAGCAGCCCTCGCTGCTGCCTCTGGCTCTGTCCAGGGGACCCACTTCCAGGACCCTAGCCTCTCTGATTTGCGGCTGCTTAGCAGGGGTTACTGAGTAATTTGTAGCTGCTTTCTTTCTTTGTGTGCTTTGGTTTCTTAGCGCTTCCTCTGGCTTCCTCTGGCCCCCTTCTCGTTCTTTGTTCATTCTTTTTTGGGCTGGCTTGTCCAGCCCCTATCCTCAATGGGCGAGCCCTTTCTTTCTTTCTTTTGGTGAAACCTACATCCCAAGGCGCTCAACCAAGGAAGACCCATATACATGGGTCTTGCTTGATGGAGTTATGTGGGCGCCCATAACCCGCGTTTGCGTGCCGCCCGCGGCGACGTGAACCACTCGTACGGGCCCGCGGCGCTCCGCTGGCCAGGGGACCCACTTCCAGGAGCCCAGCATCTCTGATCTGCGGCTGCTTAGCAGGGGTTACTGAGTGTCTCGTAGCAGCTTTGTTTCTGTTACTTAGCGCTTCCCCTGGCCCCCTTCTCGTACTCTGTTCATTCTTTTTCGGGCTGGTTATTCCAGCCCCTATTCTCAATGGGCGAGCCCTTTCTTCCGCTTGCCGCCCAGCCGCCGCCCGCCAGCCAAGCAGGCCTGGGGGCTTCTACGCAACCCCCACTTTGGGGGGGCGCAGGTGTCCTACCCAGTCCCGTCAGTGGTCGAGATGCAACTTTGCAAACTGTTACGTCGTTATTTGACCCATTGCGATTTTTACGTGTTCGGAGTGCGCTTGCCAGCTAGTGGTTGTGGGATGTCCACTACCCCTACTCCATTTGCTTGGGCTCGCGAATGCAGGCAACGCCCTTTTGAGGAGTAGAGGAGTAGAGGAGTCCATCCTCGGCATCTCATTCTTCGGCTTTGGACATTGTCCATTCTTTTTGGGCTGGCTTTGCCAGCCCCTCTTTCTCTATGGGCGAGCCTTCTTCTTTTTTGAAGAGCTTCTTTCCTTCTTTCGTAACTTCTACAGGGCAGCTTCTCGAACCCCCCATGGGCCCAAATACACGAAATTTTTCATGGGCGGGCAACCTTGCTGATTAACGGCCCTTATACGACTCATACCCGATTGCTCCCTAATGGCCATGACACTTCTTGCTACTTGTCAGAGCATTTCTTTTTTGTCAGAGCCTGGCTTTATCAGAGACTTGCCTTGAGTAGAGTTGCGAGTTGCTCCTGTCGTCTGATCTTGTGGCCCCTCTGCAGCCACCTGCCTTGGAGGAAAGTCTATCCTGCTTCAGACGTCAAGGGGCCATAACTGTCAACTTACAGGAGCTGCTTTCTTATCATTTTTGCTGCGCGGAGACCGCCGGCCGGCTCCCGCGAACCTTGTCATACTTTTTCGGGCTCGCTTTCACAGCCCTCGCCATATAAGGAAGAGCCTTACTTTTATACGCGGGAGAGGGGAGGGTTTGTGGGCCGGTCAATGAGGTACCAGCTCTTTTCTCCTGGAAAAGTTCCCTAATGAGGCAAGTGATACTCCCCCGGGGTTTCGCCCGCCGGCCGTCATGTTTGCTGAACGAACGCGCGAAGTATCCCGGAGTCGTCTACGGTGGGTTTGTTCATTCTTTTCTGGGCTGGCTTGTCCAGCCCCTATCCTCAATGGGCGAGCCCTTCTTCTTCTTTCTTCTACGGTGCGCTCGCAAGCATTGGCTCTTCATCAACGTGCAGGGCGTGCTCTAAGTCAGGCCTCCGGCTTTCGTGGCGGCGCTCCAGCTCCCCAAGTTAGCTTGTCAGATTTGTTTGTGCTCACCCGTGGGTACTAATGTCATCTTAGGTACCTTAGATTAGGTCTCCGTATTATGTAGCATTGTTTAGTCTGCACTCGACTCTGCCTGAACAATGTATTGGCTTGAATTGGCCTCCCTTTCAATTCATGCGCCCCGCGCGCCTTCTCTCTACGGTGGGACCCACTTCCAGGACCCTAGCCTCTCTGATTTGCGGCTGCTTAGCAGGGGTTACTGAGTGATTTGTAGCTGCTTTCTTTCTTTGTGTGCTTAGGTTTCTTAGCGCTTCCTCTGGCTTCCTCTGGCCCCCTTCTCGTTCTTTGTTCATTCTTTTTTGGGCTGGCTTGTCCATCCCCTATCCTCAATGGGCGAGCCCTTTCTTCTACGGCGCTATCTGTGCATTCAGGAAGCTGACGGCAGCTATTGAGTGCATCCAAGCAGGCAAGCTTACTCCCTTTCCATTTCTTCTGGGTGGCTTTCCACAGCCCTCGCCCCCTTTGGAAGAGCTTTTTGGAAGAGCTTAATTCTTGTGTCTTGGCTGACTCCAGCATCAAGGTGGTATCAATGAGGGTAACTGAGCCAGGTCTGATCTTGCTCGTCGGCCCGCCAGAAAGGCAGTAAGCTCCTCCATAAAGGTTGTGCCTGTGACTAGCCCAGCGAGAGGCAAGCATCAAGTAGCAGCATCGACGCAGCGGCGGAGCAGGGGAGAAGCCCCAGGACAGCGAGAATGGGCTGGCCTTTCCGTTTTCCTTCTTTCTATTTCACAGCCATCTTATATCCTCGGGGCTGGCCTCTCACAGCCATTGCCGTCCACTGGAAGAGCTAGTTTTTCTTCTATTGAAAAAAGACTTTCGGAGTATAGCAACTTTCGGCCCTTCAAACCTTGTCCATTGTTTCTGGGCTGGGTTTTCACAGCCCTCGCCCCCTTTGGATGAGTCTACTTGACTTGAACGCCCCCGCCCCCTTAAAACCTTTTCAATTCTCTTCGGGTAGGCCTCTCAGAGCCCTTGCCCTCTGTAGAAATAGCTCTTCCAATTTTCTCCACATCATGTAGCCTTGTTTAGTTTGCACTAGCCTCTGCTTTGAACAATGTATTGGCTTGAATAAGCCTCCCTTTCAATTTCATGCGCACCGCGCGCCTTCCTCCATTTGACAGCAGTGGCTGTGAGAGGAAGAGCTCACTACTCGGCTGGGCACCAAAGGACTTCTTTCCCCGAGATGGAGCCAGTCGCTGCTGTCGAGCCTCTCGTGTCCCGACCTTTCAGCGCTTGTCGGCCCGCTTCAGACCTTGTCAACTCTTCGGGCTAGCTTTCACAGCTCTGATCTGTGGCTGCTTAGCAGGAGTTACTGAGTGTCTCGTAGCAGCTTTGTTTCTGTTACTTAGCGCTTCCCCTGGCCCCCTTCTCGTACTCTGTTCATTCTTTTTCGGGCTGGTTGTTCCAGCCCCTATTCTCAATGGGCGAGCACTTTCTTCTTTCACAGCGCTCGCCCCCTCTAGAAGAGAAAGTGGCTCTCCCGAAGGGAGCTCATCACATCTTCTCGTGTGCCGTGGCGGCTCGGCCGCGCAGAGGCTGGCCCCGGAGCGGGAGGGGCGAGGGTCCCCCCGAAGGGCACACCCGGTAGGCGTACCGGCGCGGGGCGGGGCGGCGGCGGCATCTGTCCGCCGCCCGGCGCCGGGGCCGGAGCCAGGGCGCCCCCCAGATGCGCGGAGCTTCGGGGGCCGGAGATGCGCGGGCCAGGCCCTTGGCGGGGCCCCCCGTGTGGGCCCGGCGGCGGGCCGCCCGACCGCCGCATGATTGGGCGGGCGGCGGGGCCGCAGCCCAGTGGGGGAGAGGGCTGGCAAAACTCCTCCCGGGGGCCCTTCCCCGGGGCTGCGCAATGGCCCCCCGGGGGGGGTCTGCCGGGCACCGCGTTGCCCGTGCGGAGATTGGTGGTACGCCCACCCAGGGAGCGGCCCACGTCGCCCCGCCGCCGATGGCCGGCCAGTCGCGCGGCGGCGGGTGGCCGGTGGCCGGGGCGGGGGGGGTGTCGGGCAGCGCCAACAAACTGCGGGGTCTCCTGCTGCTGCGGGGGCCGGCAGCGCGGTGCGGGGCTGCCACGCCCGCCGTGACGCCCCTTGGCCTCCGCAAAGATCGTCCCCCCGCCGCCGCTGGCCTTCCCCCTCCCTTTTACCCAAACCGCCTGCTGAGGAAAAGGCCCCGCCGCCCTNAAGGACCCCCCCCCTTCCGTGCGCGCCCCCCCCTCCGCCGGCACCGCGCCGGCGGCCCGAACTTAGCCCCCCCCCGCGCCACCTGGAGGCCGCGCCCCTCCCTCTTCCCCCGGCGCCGCGCCGCCGTGGCTCGCTGGCCCGGCGTGGCGTCCGCCCCGCCTCCTCGACGCTGACTGCCCGCCCCGACGTCTGCCCCAGCACTCGCTCGGTGCGCGCAAGCCCTCCATGGGCGCCTCTCGCCCCCCAGCTGGGCCGCCTCCGTGACGGCCACGGGCCTCCTTGCATCCTGTGGCCTCGCAGGACCTGCATTGCCCGCTCCTGGGCCCCCGCCTCCCGCAAGCCTGCACCTGCTGCCCGATCTCGCTGCCTGCGCTCTCTCCGGCGGCACACTGAGCCCACCATGGCGGCGCTCCCGCAGCCGGCGCTCTGCTGCCGTCTTGGCAGGTGGCGGCTTCACCATGGAGCTCCTGCACATGCAACCCGGCGAGGGCTGCGGGCCTTCCGCACCCACCATGCTGCCGTGGCACGCCCAGCAGGAGCAACTCCTCCTGCAGCACTACCACCCCCCACAGCACCTTCTCCTCGACGCCCTCGGGTGCTCTCGAGCGGCGACCCTGAGCCCCGTCTGCGCAGCTCTGCCAGCACTGCACGGCCACGACCTGCGGGCTGTCCTCCCAGGGCTCTCCTGCGTCGACCTCGCCGCATCATCGGCCTCCACAGAGACGCCGAGCCCACAGCAGGCGCTGCAAGGCCAGCCCTACTTTGGCAATCAAGTGCCGGCCTCGGCGTTTGCAGCCTCCTGGCCTGCTCGGCTGGGCTTGGCCGAGGAGGATGACATGAGCCTCTGCAGCTCAGTAGTCTCAGCCGCTTGGCCCGTGCAGCGCGTACTGGCTCCACACGACCTTCTCGCTGACAACGGGGGTGCGTCAGACATTGGCATCCCTGAAGATGACCACATGGGCGGCATTTGCGGCACCATGATGAGCTCCAGCCTGCTTACAGAGACAGGCCCCTACACAGTCGCCATCGTGGACGACCTTGACGACGCTGCGATGCGACGCTCCGAGAGCATTGCGTCCTCCATCGACACCACTGGCAACGACTTGGCACCACGTAATTTGGGGGGCTGTTGCAGTGAACCAGGCAGTGCCACTGAGGTAGGCACTCTCGCCATGACCCACAATCCTGCTGTGCTCAAAAATTGACAAGATGCAGTTCCAAGCTTGTATCTGCAACTCACTCAGTCACGAGGTTGTTGTGCTTGCAGGGCAAGCAGAGGCCAAGGCCTGCAGCCAGCAAGGTGTCCCCTTCTGGCCGCAAGCGAGACTATGTCATGAGCATCGCCGCTAGCACGGCACGTGAGCGCAGGCGGGAAATGAATACAAGGATGCGAGATCTGCAGGACCTTGTCCCGCACACGAATAAGGTAATACCTCAGTGGCCGTCACACGTACACTTCGGATATTGACACTGTTGTCTTTGCTTGCTTGATAGCTGTGCACATTGACGAGTCCTTGTCACCCCTTCTTACGTGTGTTCTCTCACGTGGCTACTCAGGGTGATACTGCCAACATGCTGGGCGAGGTTATTGAGTACGTGAGAGACTTGCAGGGCCAGATACAGGTGATCGTCACTAATTAATGCATGGTCATTCAATAATCTTAGAACCTTGATGTAGAGCTTTGTTTGGATTTAGCATGCTGGTACGTTTGACTCAATTGAGATGCCACCTGTCACATAACCTCTTTGGTCCTCATGTCATCAAGCACGTGAAACTACATGCAGACCTTGAGTGGACTGATTGCGGAGGCCGAGGGATGCGCTGCGTCATCCGCCTCTTCTCAGGTAAGGAGCCTATCATGAAGCAATTGCATGGGCAACTGTGTGCGCGTATGTCCACCTCACTAGCTGTTTAGCCTCAGCACCGCCTGTGATGCAATGTGTAGTTTTACCTGATAAGGGCACGAGTTTCCTTCTTGCGATGGTCATCAACGGGACAACATGACCAACCTCCGGATCACGCCTTTTGCAGGACTCAAGTATCCGCAGCAGTCCTGCTACACCACGCCCAGATCAGAGATTGGTGGATCTGGAGCCCATCTATACGATCAGCCACAAGAGGAAAGAGTCGACCGGTGACAATCAGTGGGGACATCTTATCGATGCCAACCTGGCTCAGATTGAGTCGTGCCTCCCTCCAGAGAATGCACGTGGATACCATGCTGCCAAATACAAGCTCAGAAAACGCATCAAGGAGGCAAACAGGCTGGCCGCAAAAGCTGCAGCCGCTGCCGCCACTTCGTCGCCCTACTGCAAATCGCCGCTGTCAGAGACGGCCATGACCATCTTCACAGAGGGCAGGCTTCAGAAGAACCTCCAAAGTCGTGGCCTTTGCCTGCTACCAGTCTCTCAGTTCTCCGGCCATCTCCGCGCTATCTCTACCTGAAGCTGTGAACCTACTGCTTCCAGCAGCATGCTGCCCCATGCTCGGTCTCCTGCTACTCCTCTGCTTCTCCCAAGTGATGGCAAGCATGCAAAGCAAACCATGGCTACCTCTTCAAATGGATTTTGTCTTCAATGGTGGACAACAAGCACTACTACATATCTGGTCATCCATTGCCAACTTCATCGACGTTCTATTGCTTCCTTATGTGTCACTAGCCCTCCGGGCTCTCTTGCACTCCTCCACCAAGCTACTCTTTTATTGCTGTGCGTGACTGCAACACATCCCTTTGGTATTGCTTTCTTCGCAAACCTGGGACCTGGCATTTGTCAGATTTTGTGGGGCAGCCTGTGGACCTCCATGTTGGATGCCACACTTCAGCGATTTACCGCCTTCATTTACAAATGCACGAAGTGCATGCAGCCGGAGGCCTAATTGTGCCTTACGTGACTTTTCGTCAGGCCATGCCTGATGGTCAATGTGAGTGTTGCACGTATTGTGTGCTTCGAAGATGAAAGCAAGGTGTTAAGATTGTTCAGAGTCACTGTTGGCAATCCCTTTCACGGATGCACAACGTTGTAGTAATTTACTGTCATATTACATAGCTCCTCCAGAGTTACCTATTCCCAAACAATTCTTGCACATGCATAGCATTCTGTGTTGGCTTGCTTTCATGCGTTGATCAACTTACTATTGCAGTGCCTTTACACTGCTATTTGTCAAGATGACCCCAACCCTTTCCTCTTCATCACACGTTGCAATGGCGCCAGCATCTATTTGCCTCTGCATAATACAATGCCTGTTGCAGCAACCTCAGGTCATGACCACTAGAAAAGCAGGGTATGCAATCGCAGTCGCAGTCTGTAAGCTAGCAGCCAGGCCTACATTCCCCTCTAATCTGTTTACATCTTCCCGTGAAAGAGAAGAATGCGGCTGCTGATATCAAAAGAGTGGCTGCAAAAAAGCCAGCCAAGTGCATACAGAGGGTGTTCATGACTATTAGCGGAGCCACAAGCTAGGCAGAGAGGGCACTCTTAGTGCCACGTGTAAGCGGAGGAAGTCAGATGAGCTGGAAGGGAGGAAGAGCAACCCCGCTGCACAAGCCAGAGGCTGCTGCAAGGGCGTGACCGGCTCGGCGGTGCAAAGAAAGCCCTTGGAACCGCTGGAGGGATATAGATACACACATACAGTAGCAGGACAAAAGACCTAAAGGCACCGAGCCTCCAGGAAGTGCTGCACCCCGTTCGCGGCGCCGCTGGTCAGCTTGAGAAGAAAGACGCTTCCAGTGGAGGGCGACGGCTGTGAATGGCCAGCCCAGGAAAAAGAAAGAAGTAAGTTAGAAGGGCCAGAGAAAGCGCTTGAGAGGCCAGCAGCCAAAGTACTGAGGACCACCGACCACCGTATCACCCGTGTTTGTCTATGGCCAGCGGGTATAAGGTATCGCCAGCAGTTTGGTCCTTGTATTTATGTAACTTCTCATGCTCGGCCACCTTCACAGCATAGCCGGCCTCAGAGGCAATGGGGCCCTTTCTTGGGCAAGCTGTCAGTGAGGACTACGTCCACGAGGGGCGCTGCCGCCTCCCAGGGGACGCCCACCAGATCGACACGCCTCGTTTGAGGGACCCCTTTGCGAAGTTGAACAAGTATCACCCCGGTGCTCAATAGAGCCACTTGATATCCCGCCTCCTTTTCGATGCCATATTTTTCGTCACATAGGAGGTTGTGGGAGCCCGTGCGCTCGCTGCCTTTGGCACACCTGAGCATGTGATCACCCATGAGGAATGCATCCTTGTCAATAAGCCCACACTCGCACTAGGTCACTTCTGCCAAGCACAGGGATGGTAAGCCCAGACGGCGGTGCAGAGCATTGCATAACAAAGCATTTCCCATCCGCAAGCCCGCATACAATGGCAATCCGCGGAGCCTCTCAGACGCTCCCGTCGACGAAATTGATAGGAGCCGACCCTGGCCTCGAGCATCCCACTTGAAGGAGAATCCGGAGATGCTCCAGTGGTTGCTCATCTGTCAGCATGGAAATTCCGTGATTGAGCCTTTCAATCGGAAACGTAAGCCCAGGCAGCAAAATGAACAGGCTATTTACCAGAGGCGGGGAAGAGGCAAAGAAGTCCTCTAGGCAAGCTACACTCTCTCACTCTCTCTCTCTCTCTCTCTCTCTCTCTCTCTCTCTCTCTCTCTCTCTCTCTCTCTCNCATGGAAAGGCAGATTTCCCAGACACTTTCTTAATGTGAGGCACCAATACACGTTGTGCTCATGGAGGATTCGTCCTGTCTGCAAATTCTCAAAGAAAAGTCTCTTGCCACTATTCCAAAGGTTATGTAACCACGCAAATCCGCTTCTCAACACTTTCTCATCAATATACTTTTACAGCAAGCATTAGTTGGTAAACAATGACTGACATACTTCAAACACCTAGCAATGGCTATAGGCACAGCTGCTTTTGCGAAGGCAGCAATCAGACAGGTTGGTCAAAATGCTAATATCATGTCAAAGGGTAGTACACAGCCAGGTTTCGGCCTATATTAGAGGGTCTGTCAACAAGCAGAACTCTGTTGCTGGTATTGAGTGATAGGCCAGAAAAATTAATATCTAATAATGTGTCATACTGGCAAAGGTCAAAACGTATCTATATGAATATAATTTCATGAATCAAGCTCATCTACAATGGGATACCCTCGCCAGAGTCTTGGCTCTTATCATGGTCAGGCTTATTCTGCTCAGAGTGGTTGGCTTCGTCCACCCTTTCTGAAGGGAGGTCAATGGCTTGAGCCTCGGACTCTGGCTCTGTGACCTGGATGTCCACCGCTGATGCCTTCTCTTGCACAACCTTGGGGAACGTCAAGTTCAGTACGCCATTCTTCATCTCTGCTCCAATCTTCTCAGCAGTGACATTGTCCGCAAGACGGAAGCGAGCCTGTCGGTAGGCGGGGCAAAACAGAATAACAAATGATGAGTTTTCCTACAAGCCGTGTGCTCCTTCGGTCAAGCGGGTCATGATAACTATGGCAGTGCATAAATTCAATGAGCATACAAAGGAGAGAATTTCTGCTAAATTATCATTGGGAGCTTGCTTGCCACTAGACTTGCTGATCTCAGGCCGACAGTACAAACCTGAAAGCCTTCCCTTCGACGCATGCCCTGAGGTTCTCCCTTCGGATCCTTGTCTCCATCAAGACGCTGGGCTCGGATGACAAGGATGTTGCCTTCCTCAAGCTGGACCTTCACCTCCTCCTTGGAGAAGCCGGGCAGCTCCATGCGCACTTGGTAAGCATTGCTGGTCTCTTGAACGTTCCAGACTGGCCGCCGAAGAGGCGCAACCGTAGAGAAGTCGTTGAAAAGCTCGTTGAAGAGCTGGTTCAGACCAAGTGGCTGCATGCCCCATCCGCGGAAGCCTACAGGCTGATTGCAAGTCCCAGCCATCACATCTGCAGGACGCAGCATCCAGCGCATTCAAGCATAAGTCCGTCAACGCCTTATAGAGCAGGCAATCTTGCCTTCGTCTCAGTACGTTTTGGTGAACACCCCTGGGTAAGACCCAGATACTTAGGCATGTACCATACTTATGAGAGTAAGCACTTACTGAGCGGGCCAAAAGGGGTCATGAATGTGGATCTTGAGGGCATTCCCCTTCGCGCGCTCTGAGGCTGGCCAGCTGCATCGCTGGGGCCACCATCTTGCCTGCGCTGCCACCGGGCACCGCCTGTTGTGCGACCTCCACGAGAATCAAATTCACCGCAGCCAGCCCTGGCGACCTGTAGCACAAGTCAAGGCATGCATCCCCTTCAGTTCACCACAGCTTTTACAGGTATTTAAGCTCGCCCATGTGACGATCTACTGTATGTTGCATCAAGTATCAGTGCAGAGGCCAAACCATGCCAAGCTAAAGCAGTGTCGAGAGGCATGCAACAGCAAGGTGAGGGTCTTCAGAAGCTCACCAGCATGCACTCCTTGCTGCTGGTGGCAGCAGGCGCTGCGTGAGTGTGCCCATCGAGGCGAGTGCCCAGGATGCCAGACTTCCTGGGCTGAAGCGCAGGGCTCAGCGAGGATGTGTGCTGAGGGGCAGGCGAGCCGGCAGCAGGGCTCCGCCGCAGCAGCGGTGCTGAAGCGAGGGCGCTGGAGGCGGACATGAGGGCGGTGGCGGCAGCCATGGCGGAGGCGGCGAGGGCGACGGCAGCGGGTGGGGGCAGAGTAGACGCGGGGGAGTGGGGGCGGGGCGGGCGCAGAGTAAGGACTGCAGGCCGAGGGGAGCTGCTTATGTAGGGGGGGCGGGGGCGGGGACGGGACTGAGGGGGGCGGATTAGGTGACGTAGCGGCGGGGGCAGCGGCGCATTCCAGAACCAGCCCGTCGCTTTTGGGTGCCGTGGAGACGGGTGCGACTGCACTGGAGAAGCCAAGAAGCAAGATGAAGCGAGTAGCAAAGCCTCCAGGCGGGCTGCAGCTTGTCTGTGCCCACGCGCGTCGGTAGGTTCCAGGCGAATGTGGCGCGGGGCCGGATCTGCGGCGGCGTGCACCCACGTCCCCTGCCGACGTTGGAAGCCTCTCGTCTTTCTGCTTTTGCTCCCTGTAGGATAAGCCTTCCCGATTCTCCGGCCTTGTTTACACTTTTGTGGGCTGGCTTTTCCACAGCACTCGCCCCCGGTGGACGCGCTGCAGCTCATTTCTTTTTTCTGGACTGACCAATCACCGCCATCGCACTTCACCGGTAGAGTCTTTCTTAATACTCGCGCCCTTCGTCAAGAAGAAAGTTGGGCAAGAGAGCTTGCCCAACTAGAGGCCGACAATTGAAGAACTGAGCGCTTACTGAAATAGAAGACACGAAATTTCCTTCGGAAATAGATAGAAGGCGCGCGGGGCGCATGAAATTGAAAGGGAGGCCAATTCAAGCCAATACATTGTTCAGGCAGTCTAGTGCAAAGTAAACAAGGCTACAAATTATGGAGACCTGAAATAGGGCTACGGAGAAGAGAAGTGGCGCTCCTAATGGGGCAAGGGCTGTGAAAAGCCAGCCCGGAAAGAATTGACAAGGGCTCGAAGGGGCCAATGACGGAGGGGCCTAAAACGCTAGCAGCTACGAAGGGGCCTGAAGATGCTATGCAGAAGGGCTCGCCCATTGAGGATAGGGGCTGGAAAAGCCAGCCCAAAAAGGATGAACAAGGGACGAGAAGGGGAAGCACTAAGAAAGACAAGCACAAAAAGAAACTAAGCAGCTACGAAGCACTCAGTAACCCCTGCTAAGCAGAGCCTCAGGTCAGTGAGACTGGGTTCCTGGAAGCGGGTCCCCGCACTACGGAGAGGCCAGCTGTCAGAACTAGAAAGTGCTCGCCCATAGAGAAGAGGGGCTGGCAAAGCCAGCCCAAAAACAATGGACAATGTCTGAAGCCTAAGACAAAGGTGCTGGAAAAGGACCGCACTACCAAACAAGACAACACACTAGGGAAGCTCAGTACCCGCGAGTGAGCAACATCAGGACAACGTCCGCAGGGGCCGGAAAGTCCCCCACTTCCCCGTTGGATGTGGCCTTGCGGCGCACGCCACAGCGAGCCCCGCGGCGACGTGGCCCACCACTGCCGAGGAGGTGGTCTCTCGCTGTGTTCAGCTATTATCACCTCCGCGCTGCTTGGATGTTCATTGTTCTTCTACCAAATTGTGTACTGGCTTGCTTTGTCTCCCTCTCAGCGTCTTTTCTTCTCATGACATGGCACCTTCTCTCGACCTTTAGGTCGGCGAGCGCACACTGCTCGGCCTCCCGCGCCATCGAAGAAAGCCATCGCCCCCTACTGGCCCTCGATCTGTCGATCCACACTCATCTTCTACTGGAATAGTTACCTCCCACGCCCGCCATAGAAAGAAAGTGGCTCTCCCAAAAGGGCGAGGGCTGTGATAAAGAAGAAGAAAAAGCTAGCCCAGAGATGGACAAAGGTCCAAGGAGTAGCTCTTCCAAACGTAGCGAGGGCTGTGCAAAGCCAGCCCACATATGATAACTGATAGCAGGTTCTTCCCGAAAGGGGGATGGCTAGGAAAGGCCGCAGCCCAAAGAGGGAAGTTCTCCGAATGAGGCGGTGGCTTTCAGGAGTTCTTATATATTTTTCAGGGGGCGAATGATGTGAAAGGCCAGCCCGAATGAAGGGGACATGCTCCGAAGTCGCTGGAAAGGCTAGACCACACAGCTAGACCACACAGACCACACACCACACGCAAGTGGCCACGACAAGTGTGTCCTCCATTATTCCTAGTCAGCAGCCGCAAGTCAGAGTAGCTTGCAGCTTAATAAGGATCAGCACAGCGAAACCCAGAAGCAGCAACCAGAGCGCAGTCTGCCTGCAAAAACTGCCTGAAAATGCAGGAGTGTATAGATAGTGGCGTATACATACAGCTTACCTAATAGCCGTGTTTCCTCAACAGTGACCGAGCATCCAGGAGCGAGGAGGCCAGACCGAGCAGTCCAGTCGGCCCAGTCTATTTCTCACACATCCAACCTAGACTTACCAGTGCTGCAGCTGCGGCCGCTGCACCAGCAGGCTTCATTTGGGCATTGCCCGCCTTGCCAAGAAGGCACTGGCGCGGACACCAGATAGACCGGGCGCCAGAAGAGAAGGTGCGGTGTCCACATAAGTTTGAAAGGGAAGCCAAGCAAGCCAGCACTTTGTGTGTAAAATGAAGTGTGGAGAAAATTAACAAGAACTAAGATAAGAAAGTTAAGAAAAAATGAAGGGGACTCTAGTACCTGAATGAGCACATGAAAGAGAAGCAGCTCTTCCAATGGTAGAAAAGGGCCTCTTCAAATGGGGGAATTGCTGGGACAAGCCAGTCTACAAAGTGGTGGACACGGTCCAATGGAGTCGGAAAGCCGTGAGACCAAGATCCGGCAGGTCTACATTGACCGGTATAGGTAACTGGGCTTTTTTGGCAGGCAGAATCGTATATGCTCTGCGTGCCACAGATCCTAAACCGTCGCTCCATGGGTTGTTTTGATCGTCGCTCAATCGCCTGCAACCCTGCCTATGTCATTAACGCACCATGGCATCACTCAACCAGGCCACATGGCTGTAGTAAGCCAGCCCAGATGGAGGGTGAACAAGGGTTGAGGGCTGTGAAAAAACCACGCTCATCCAAAAGGGGCGAGGGCTGTGAAAGGCCAGTCAGATAAAGCTGACCATCCCTTGTGGTACTTACTTGATTGTGTGTATTAGCGCTAATAGTGTATTAGGAGTCATAGAAGAATAGTTTCATGCTTCTTGTGCCTGTCGGCCCTTCCAGACCTTCTCTCTTACGTCAGTCGTTTTTATGCTGGCTTTTTTCAGCCCCTATCCTCTCTTCTTACCTCATGCACCTTAGTTTAGGTCTCCGTATTATGTAGCCCTGTTTAGTTTGCCCTAGACTCTGCCTGATCAATGTATCGGCTTGAATAGGCCTCCATTTCATTTCATGCGCCCCGCGCGCCTTCTCTCTTCTATCCTCTATGGGCGAGCCCTTCTCCCTTTGTACACTTCAGGCTGGCTGTTCACAGCCCTTGCGCCCTTTGGCAGAGCAACTATCTTGCACATCTCTTTGGGCTCACTTCTTTGGGCTAGCCTCTCCACAGCCATTGCCTTGAATTGGAAATGTCCTTCCTTCCCACCCCGTTCGGACCTTTTCAATTTCTTACGGGCTACCTTTTCACAGCACCTGCCTTCTATTGAAAAGTTTTGGTTTTGTTTCTTTCTTGGATGAGCTTCCTTTTCCTTATGCTTTTCGGCCTGGCTTCTACAGCCCTCGCCACTCAATACACCTCAATTGGCGATCTGAGCGTAAGCCCCCGACAAGCCAGCCCTTCGCGTCTAGGCCCCCGGGGCCGGGGGTAGGTAGGTGGAGGAATTGCGTCGTCCGGTGGGCCTGCGAAGAAAGGGCTCGCCCATTGAGGATAGGGGCTTGACAAGCCAGCCCTAAAAAAGAATGAACAAAGAACGAGAAGGGGGCCAGAGGAAGCCAGAGTAAGCGCTAAGAAACCAAAGCACACAAAGAAGGAAAGCAGCTACAAATCACTCAGTAACCCCTGCTAAGCAGCCGCAAATCAGAGAGGCTAGGGTCCTGGAAGTGGGTCCCCTGGACAGAGCCAGAGGCAGCAGCGAGGGCTCTTCCGGCACGAAGGTGCAGCGCACGGGCCATGGACCTCTGCAGCGAGACGGCCAAGCGCATGCGATACACTTGCGCCAGCGACCCGGCTGCAGGAAAGTCTACCGGTTCACAATGGAAGCGACGGGCGATTGCGTGGCGGGCGAGCTGGTTAAGTAGCTCAAGCCACCGAGCGCCCAGTGCCCCATGGATGTCATGGTTGCCAACGGGAAGAACTCGTCTTCCGGCGGATGGTCGGCGTACTTGATCTCTTTTGCCCGAGCGGCGCAGGCGACCGCATACCCAGCCTTGGTGGCAGTGGGCTGGGTGGGAGCGGTCAAATGCGTCGGTAGTCACCACATCCAGAAGCAGACG
>WELB01000186.1:130461-191097 GCA_009602725.1 Spirogloea muscicola | reverse complement strand
TGACGGCGACGAAGCCGGTCCCGGGGCCGGCGTGGCAGCCGCCGGCGAGCAGCCGGCGACGCAGCTGCGGCTGGAGAGGCTGCTGGCGACGGCGGGCGTGCAGTCGGCGCGCTTCGTGCGCGTGCCGGCGGACTACTACGAGCGCCCCATGGAGGGCCGGCGGGCGCTGCTGGGCGCCGCGACCGTCCACCACCTGTGCAAGAGCATCGTCATGGTGCGCACCCCACTGAGCTGTGCCCCACTCCTTTGCCAGCCGAGGGAGGCCCAACCCGCTGAGTGCTAGCATCCCATGCTCGCCATCGTCTCCACATCCCGGGCATGCGCATCACACGACCTGGGCACGGAGAGGCCGCTGCCTGAGAGCACGTTGAGATGAGGCCTGCTGTGGTTGGCCTTTGAGCGCAGTGGCAGTGATCTGCATCTCTGACGAGCCCCAGGCCCGTGGCTCTGTCGTTGCTGGGGCAAGGTCAACACCCAAGCTGGCCCCGATGTGACCGATTGCCGAAACACCAACAATTCCAAGTACTACGTCATCGTCCTGCAGGTGGGTCCTTGTGCTGCAAAGGGTCGTCTTGAAGGACTGAGGTGCAGAGCTTTAGGGACTTGCAGAGTGCAGCTCGCTACATCGTGGTTGCACGTCACCTGCAATCTCGCCCTGGTTACCCTCTGCATGGTGGACTAGGCATCAGTAGACTATGGCATCAGTCACAATCTGATATGATGCCGAGGAGCTCAACCAACCATGTGTTGCGCAGTACACTGCTAGGCTTCACGCGGAGAAGGTGCGCGTGTTTGTCCACTCTCTCAGTGGAGGGCAAGTGCCGAAGAAGCGGTACAACAGTGAGCACCACTTCTTGATGGCCTTCAAGCAGCAGATTGTCTCGTGGCTTCTGATTGTCTATTTGTCAAGAGGCAGTACTCATGCCAGCACTCAACACAGTGTGCTTCTTACCTGTTTCTCACTCACCACTGCGTCGCTACTTGAAACAGTGAGACTTGCCCCCGAAGATGAGTCTGCCAAATTGACAGGCTTTGAGCACAATGCTGTCATTCCCATTGGTATGAAGACAAGGATTCCAGTAAGTGAACGATGTGCTTGACTCCTGTGCTCGAGGAGGCGCCACATCCACAGTATTCCTTTTGTGGAGTTGCTCCTGCTTGCTTATTGACAACATACACTTTAGTTGTGATTGTCACCACGTGGAAAATTTGGGTGGATAGTTTACACCCATTTCTAAGTGCATGACAAGTGCTTGTGCTGTGCACTTGCAGGTTATTCTGTCCGAGGCTATTACTAAGCTGGAGCCACCATTTTTTTGGATGGGTGGAGGACAGGTGGATCTCAAATTAGGCATGCAGACAGAAGATTTCATCTCTTCTGTGCAACCACTAATTGCTGATTGCACATACTAATTCTTAAAATAGCAAAAGCAATGTCATTCTGTCAGCTTTCAGACAATGATGTCCTCGACAATAGCTCCAATGGATGCATGCACAGACTCAATGACCAGGGTTCAGTGCAAGAATATATTCTCATATTTGTCACCGTTGTTTCTCGCACGGGTGATGCTTGCAGAGTTGGTGACTTCCATATGGATAGGCATATATAAATAGGCCCTCAAGAGAACAACTAAGCAATCAATCTATAAGATGCTGAGATGCTTCTCTGGCTTATTCACAGAGACTTCCTGTAACAGCAAGTGGTTGTGCTAACTCAGCCCCATAACTTCCACTGTAGGATAGCAATGCCCATTGACAGTGGTTGGTACACCTGCAAGCCAGAGCCACGGGTACATGCATGCTACACTGCAAGGCATCTGGCAGAGCAAAAGCCTGCCATCTCACGCCTGCCTCTTAGACATGCAGCATATATTCGACCCTGCCTCGTTGCTTGCTATCCTAACCAGTAATGACATGGAGCGTGCTGGAAGAAAGGAGATGCTGCAAAATGACCACCAGCCAATGGCAGAGGTATGAGAGCAGCTCATAACGCCCTAGTGGAAGCCCCAGTGGAAGCCCCTGACCGACAGGGAGCAACTAAGCAACACCAAGGATCCTCTATTCTGAGTCACTTGCCAAAGTGCAACACATGCGCCCCGCTTAGCACACGCCATTTGTCTTGGGTAAGCCTTGCTTCTTGAAGACCTTGAAAGTCCCTGACTTCAGATGCTTCTTATCCAGCGCATCTGCAAGCTTCGCAGCCTCTTTGTTGACCTCGTCCTTCTTGGCCCTCTTGTGGGGATGGACGCCCTTGTCCGCCAGCTTGACAGCCAGGTGCTCCACTTCCTTTGCTGGCCGCTGGTCCAAGTACTTCAGAGTCTCCTTCATACCGTCCACAAGCCTGTGGAGCAAGTTGCAAAGGGCTTGACAAGGCGCTGTGGTTGCAAACAAGGCCATAGCACCAGTATGACATGTTTCACCAGATCCATTTTCTGAGGTGGGCCAACCATAATAGCAACCAATCTTGTGAAGTGCAGCAGACGATATGATAGCTTGCTCCACCTACCTATCGGCCAGCGTGCGGCTGAAGTCTTCTCTTACAACAACCCTAAGAAGGTTGATGCTGCAAAAGCAAGCCAACCAGTAAAGTCCAACATTACAGACATGAATGGCACGGCATTGCTGAGGTTTTGTACAGCTCAGTAATACAAGTACAAGCCGCAATGCTGTGAGCATACTTTGCACACAAATGTAAGGGCAATGGACTCTGCCCAAATACCACTGACTTACTCTTGTGCATCCGGGGCCATTGTGTAGGCAGGAACTATCCAGCCGTATCTGCGCAGGTGTTCTGCAATCTCGTACTCATCATGCTGGGAGCGATCCTTCAGGCAAAATGCAACAACTGGTACACCCTCGTCCTTAGAGAGGAAGTTAAAACGATCCAGCTCCGCCAGCTGATCTTTCAAGTAAGCACAGTTCTCCTTGCAGTTCTTCATCACCCGCCGGTAACCCTGACATGTGATGAGGTCAAAGGCTTCAGGGTGCTTTGCTTGGAGCCCACATGCAGCTTCAAATCGATAACTCTATAGTTGGTCTCTGTATTCTGGAAGGCAAGCAAGCACTACTTAAGAAGGCCTCGCAGCAAGTCTTGAGCCTCAAGATACAGGCAGAGTTGGAAAATGACATTCATGAAAGCAGTGAGCTTCGGACCTCAAATCCCAGTCGGATAAATTGGTAATACTGGGCAATCAGTTGACTGGCACCTGCTCAGCCATGGTTGTAGCATAGTAAGATGACGTGTCACAGAGCGTGTACACTCAGAAGAGCAACAGACTTCACATAAGGGTAGGCGTTTTTCACACCAGGACACTAAGAGTAGGCGTTTGTCACACCAGGACATCAAGAATATGGATACTGACCTTTAGAAAAGTTGAGAGTAAATGTGGGCTGGTCAGCTCCCAGATAGTTGATGTGGAAGACAAGGTCCTCGGGAAGATCATCCTTGCTGCGCCATACAACCCAGCCAACACCCGCGTACACAAGCCCGTACTTGTGGCCACTAACATTTATGCTTCTCACCAACGGCAGGCGGAAATCCCACTCCAAGTCTGGGTAAAGGAACGGGGCCACAAAGCCACCGCTTGCAGCGTCGACGTGGATCGGACAGTCATATCTGGCCATGGGCAAAGCAGGGCAGCTTTCATTCTGAGGCTATAAGTGTGCAACTTTGCACATGTGCAAAGGTGTCCCTCACCAAGCCCTAGTAGGTCTAGAAGACCGTCACTTGGATATTGAAAACCTTGACCACTGGAAATAAGTAAAGAACATACAGGAAATTGTTCTGCTTGCAAATGCAGTTGAGTTAGTAGAGAAGCCAGACTCATACCCTGTCTCTTTGTTTTTGATCGTGAGCAGGTCATTGATGCGCTTAATGTCTTCAAACTCCCCATTGTAGGTGCTCCCCATGATACCGCAAACGCAGATGGTATTCTCATCCACAAGCTCGACCGCCTTTTCAGGATCCATGATGTAATAGTCCGGCCTCAGATTCACAGTCTTTAACTCTACTTCGAAGTACTTTGCGAATTTCTCCCAACAGACCTGCATTTGGTTGCCATTGAGCTGCTTAGTTTAACAAGCGGATGGAGTGAGGCACTTCCTGAGAATGAGCATGTACTTGTCAACGTCAATGTTATCGTCAATGTCAAAGTCCATGTTTGATGCAACATTGCAAATCTGAAAGCCCACGTCATATCATAGTGAGCAGCTCCCCTTTCTGATAACAGTGACAAGATAAGACAGGGCAATGAATGAACGCATCCAGACATGTCGAGTTGGAGCCATATCTCCCATTGGCTGCTCCGTTACCTGGACATTTGAACCAGTGACCAGGTTGGGCTTATCGTAGGGCTTTCCAGCTGCCTGACGCTTCAGCTGCCACTTGCGCTTCAGGGCAAGCCCTGCCAGCATGATGGCCTCCGACGAGCCCACAGTCCCGGTTCCGATTGCAGCCTGCCCGTCGCTGAGGTCCAGGTTGAGAAGACGGGCAATCATATTCACACACCGATCCTGCGGGGACATCAAAGCAGGCACATTGCAGGAGCGTGATCAGTATGATCACACATCACCGCATCAGCAACTTGGGTCCATGCGCAGAGCAGCTGGCTCAGAGCTTTTGGACGAAAGACGAAGCATTTGCCACCTCACTGGTCTCAAGACCGCATCTTCAGTACCAGTAGCACGTCAAGGCCAAGGCTGCTGACGCCCTTGGCTGTGTGCTGCTGCTGATCATCCGGGGATGGCATGCTGTAATCGGAACGCCGTGCCAGGGCTGCATGCAGGCAGCACCTGGAGTTCGGTGGTGATGGGGTACTCGTCCATGTCAATGTAATTCTTGGCCAGTGACTCGAGGATGAGCTTGTCAGCTTCCGGCTCCATCCAGGTGGTCACGAAAGATGCGAGATTCAGGCGGGGGTTGCCGTCCAGCATCAACTCGTCGTGGATGATCTGGTACGCCGCGTCCTTGCTCATCTCCTTGTCCGGCATCCGGAACCTGCCCTCACAAACCAGTGGACCAGGGACCAGATGAGTGGCACGTGCTTGAAGCTGGCGAGCTGCCACTGCCTGCTGCAAGAAGCGGGCCGGTATACAGTGGTACTGCTCGTCTAGCCAGCAGCGTGGGGTGCCTGAAGTGAGGCGCAGGCAGGCGGAGGCCAGGACGACGAGGAGGCCCAAGGGGGCTCAGACGAGCTTGCAGCGCGAGTAGGCTGCGCTCGGCGCCTTCCAGCGGCGGCCCTCAGCATGGCCAAGACAACGCCTTGCAGCGGCGCGGGCGACAAGGTCAAAGGGACCGCCACGGCAGTCGTCGCCAGGCCGCGGCGCGGCGAGCGCCAGGGGAAGGCCCCCGGGGAGGGAAGCGGCGCAGCTCACTTGGGCAGGACCGCGCGGTTGTAGCGAGACGCGAAGACGGAGTCGACGGTGCTGTCCTCGAGATCGCCATCGCCGAGCGTGGAGAGCACCATGGCGGCGGGGCGGGCGCGCGGTGGCCGGGCTGGCCGGGGCGGCGGCGAGCTGGCGGGTGCCGAGGGTGCCTGGGAGCGGAGGGGCGCTTTGCACTCAAAAACACTCAAAAGCGGGTGAGTGGGGGGAGCGTCGTCGTCGTGACGACGGCGCGCCCAATGAAGGAGCAGCCCACTCGGCGGAATCGGAGGCCGCACCGGCAGCGGGGCGGCAGATGTGGCTGACGGCGCCGTGCATGGCCCTATCAGCCGGCGGCCAGGGCAGCCGCGCCGGGGAGGCCAGCTCCTGCTGGGGCCATGCCGTCAGTGACGGTTGCGATTGCGGCGTCGACGAGGGCAAGCGGTGCCATTGTCGTCGGGAGGCCATGGCTGTCACAGGATAGCCGCTCTTCCAAAGCAAAGCAGGCGAGGGCTGTGAGGGCCAGCCCAAGAGGAATGAACAAGGGCTACTGGAGCAGGACAACCGTGAAGACCACCAAGAGGGGCCGCCCTGCTCGGCGTCGGCAGACAGTGGGGAACATGGAAAGGTGAGCGGTGCACATAAATAGCAAGGCCGAGCCGATACGTTGATCATGCCAAGGCGTAGAGAGTGCAGAAGATGAATTTACTAAAAGCGAAGTGCCAATGTGTGGGAGAGCTTTGAAGTGCAGCGGAAGACGAGAGATTCTTAAGTGGCTCTGCCAGTCAATTGGATGCACTAGGCAGCCCCGGCGGGCCGGTCGTGGCACGTATACGTTTGGTCGCCTATTCAGTCCCCCTGTAAACATGTTGTGGACCTGCTTCCTTGAAAGAAGTAGCTTCTTCAAAGGGTGGGCTGGGAAGAGAGCCAGCCCACAGAATCTTGAAGAATGTCCAAACGCCTTGGCATGTATGTTGCCTTAGCCCTAACAACCTAGTGCTTCGCTACGCGTAGCCCGAATGCCTGCTCCTCCTTTGCCTTGTTGCATGTGAGCTGTGCAGTTGCTCGGCGTGACCTACCTTATGATCCTCTGCAAAGCGCGCCTTCTCCGGCTTGCGCTGGCCAAGCGGGCCAATGTGCGGCCAAGTGTCGCAATGCGTGAGCGGTGCGTCGATGATCTGCCACCTGGCGGGCTGCGATCCGTGCTGCCCTCCTGTCGAGCTGCTAGTCAGCAGGAAATGGTCAGACCGAAAGTGGGCGAGCAGGGAAGGAAAACCTCCTGCCAGCTGCTCCGTGGCCGCGTGTGCGCTTGCGACACACGAGATTCTCCCAAGACGCGCCGTCAAAGGCCGTCTGACCGGCCGCTGCCGCCGACCGCCCTTGTCGCCCCGATCGCCGCGGTGGGATGTGCTGTGACAGCCACGGTGCGTGGGTGCCCGCTTGGTCATCCCTGCCTGCCGCAATTTGTCAATTTGTTCCACGAGTTCGTGAGACAGAAAGATAACTAAGTATGCGCCTACTGATATCAAAGAGCGGCAGTTTAAAAAAAAAACCAGCCAGGTACACACAGAGGGATAGGAAGTCAGATAAGCTGAGGGAAGGAAGCGCGATCCCGCTGCGCAAGCCAGAGACTGCTGCCTTAGCAGCCACACGTCCTCGTAGAAGCAGATGAGGCTCACTTCCAACCTCCAAGGCCGCAGCCTCTCGCCCCTCCGTTCTTTGCTGCCACCTGCGGGCTGCATTTGCACCAGACAAGCTTGGGATGGGGCCAGTGTTGCGAGAGCCTAACGGCCTGCCTGGCCCTTCCTATACAGAGACTGTAACATTGGTCGGAGCAACGTCGTCAGGGGTGCCCAGGCCTGCACGCTCTGCAATTGACTCGTGGGGCTACTGGACAGAAGAGCTCTTCCAGAAAGAGGCGATGGCTGTGGGAGGCCAGACCAAAAGAGAAAAGAGCTTGTTCAATGAAAGGCAAACCCTGTATGCGCGGTAGCCGGCGTCACACATCAAACCCGCCAGGGCATTCTGTAGGAGATGGTGAACGCTCACCACTTGGATGCCAGTGGGGCATCGCAGAGCATATGCGTAGCGAGGTCTCCCACCTCCGCGCGGAAGCGGCACTCACACTAACGGACTCCGATCAGGCAGGCGTGCGGCAGGCCGACGCACAATTGCAGGAGCGTCAGATAGGCCTCAGGGCTCATCTTGAAAGCGTTGTGGATGGCATGGTAGACAAAGAGAGAAGGTGCGTGTTTCGCACGTAACACAAGTGAGGTTCAAAGCAAGCCAGTACACTTCTGCCCCGGAGAAAACGAAAGCAGCTCTTCCAGAGTTAAAAGTAAGCTCGTCCATTGGGGCGGTGGGCTGTGAAAAGCCAGCCCGAACAGACAAAGTAAGGCCATGGTTAGCCCAAACGAAGTGCACAAGGTCTGAAAGGGCCGGTAGGCGCTCCGGGAATTGGAGCGTGGGTTTGAAGGTTACGATTTACGATGCACGTCAGGTTAGTAGAGGGGGATGCACATCTGTCGAGGTGCTTGCCTCGGTACTTTTCTGGGCTGGCCAATCACAGCCATCGCTTCCTCTACTGTAAGAGTCTTTCACTTTTGGCCCCCATTTCTTTGCGCTATTGTTTGTTTGAACAATTTATTGGCTTGAAGTGGCCACGATTTCATTTCAAGCGCACCGCGCGCCTCTTCTTCTTCTTCTTTTTGGACCTTGTACATTCCTTTGGGCTGGCCTCCCACAGCCATTGCCTTACTTTGAAGAGCTCATTTTCCCCATTTCGATGTACTTGGCCACGCAGGCCCTCCATCACTTAATGTACGCTCCACAGCTACATAGTTTTCAGAGATAAGTCTGGCAGCTTCGTATGAGCTAGTATGTGCTCACTCGTGGGTACCAGAGTCCCCCTTCAGAGAACAACTTTTCCAATTCACGGCAATGGCTGAGAGGCCAGCCCAAGGGAAGAGCTCGCCCATTGAGGATAGGGGCTGGAACGGCCGGATGGCGTCAGAAAGGAGGGGGAAGGCGCGCGGTGCGCAGAAGCAGGATCCAATGCTCCACCTTCAGGTGTGTTTGTCGTTCCTGTGACCTTAGCCCCCCCCCCTATTCGCCTGGCCCCCTTCTTCTTGGGCTTCTTGTACTCTGCTCATTCTTTTTTGGGCTGGCTGTTCCAGCCCCTATCCTCAATGGGCAAGCTCTTTCTATTCGCATTGTCCTTCCTTCCCACACGCGTACTGGCTTGCTTTTGGCCTCCCTTCCAATCCTTGCGCGCCGCGCGCCCCTCGCTGGAGGCAAGCTTCTGCCCCAAGAGCCGTCCGCCTCGGCTGCCCCGCCGGCTGGCCCGGGCAGCCGGGCCGNGGTGGGCGGCGGCGGCGCGCGGCTGGCGGACGACTACCGCCTGCTGGGCGGCGCGCTCGGCTACGGCCGCGCCGCCACCGTCAGGCCCGCCTCTGCCCGCCACAGCCCGCACCGCGCCCCAAAGCCGTCCTGACGGCGCTGCCCATACTGAAGGCCACTCCATCTGGACCCATCTAAACCAGCATGGTCTTGCTCCTTCTGAGACTCGCCACCGCCGGCGGCCACCAGGCTGGCCGTGGAGCGCCGCACCGGGCGCCGCGTCGCCGTCAAGGCCTGCTCCAAGCGCACGCTCGCCCGCCGGCCCGCCCGCATCTCCCGGGTGCGCCCGCCTGCCCCCACTCTCCTTGGCCGCTGCACCAGCTTACCTGGGCTAGCCTGCGCAATGGCAGCTCCGGCAGGCCTGCTTTCCCAACGGGCATTGACGTCCGGCTTGTGGGCTAAGCCTGCTTCGCTCCGTGCCCGCCTGTACAGACGTCCGAGGTGGAGGCCTTGCAGCGGGTGAGGCTCACAGCTCTCATACTTGCAGCCGATGGCAGCCCGCCTGCCTCTGCCACTGGCCCGCTGAAACCCCCCCACCTTGCCGCCACTTGCTTGGACGTTGTGGGTGGACCTGGTGTCGCTTGGCTCGGTAGCCCAGAGTCGACGCCCGTAGTGCCGTCATGTTTGGGACTTCTGGGCACAAACGCTGCTCCTGCTAAACCTGCAGGGCTGTCGTAGCTCAGCTCTGGCCCCCTCGCTTCGTTCTGTGGCGCACTGCACCATCCTCCAGCACCGTGTTTTGGACCCTCCGTCCTGACTGCCAAGCATGGCTGTCGTGCGACGGCGGGCTGCCCAGGTGTGGGAAGGCCTGCCAGCTTGCAGCCAAATTGTGGAGCTGTATGCCACATATGAGGACAGCAACTACCTCTACCTCGTCCTGGAGCTTGCGACTGGCGGGGACCTCTTCCAGCATCTTGCCACACAGGAGCTTTTCTCCGAGCAGGACGCCGCAGAAATTGGCATGTGCACACACTGCACTCCCCAGTCGCTTGGAAGTGGAC
The DNA here is from genome assembly GCA_009602725.1 of Spirogloea muscicola. Classification (NCBI taxonomy): domain Eukaryota; kingdom Viridiplantae; phylum Streptophyta; class Zygnematophyceae; order Spirogloeales; family Spirogloeaceae; genus Spirogloea; species Spirogloea muscicola. The sequence goes on along the minus strand of WELB01000186.1, from coordinate 181,336 downwards.
CTCTCCAGCTGCAGCTTGAGCTTTGCCCTCAGCTCAGTACAACAGTGCTGGCAGCAGGCTGAGGCATGAAAGCAGCTGGCACCATGGCGGCGGCGCAGGCAGGGGTCTGCTGAAGGCCGTGGCTCACTGCCATGCACGGGGAGTCGTGCACCGCGACCTGGTGTAAATACGCCGCACACAACCTGGGAGTAGCATTGATGAAGTGTCAGGACTGCAGGGTGCACCGCCACTCTGACAACAGATAGGATTTGAAGTGGCCCTGGTTAGCTGAGCGTTAGCTTTGAGAACATGCCGGGCGCAGAGATTAACAGGGGCCTCTTGATCTGCTGTCTGGTCAGCAGAAGCCGGAGAACATCCTCCTCGCCACCAAGGACGGGCTGCACATCAAGGTTGTGGACTTTGGCAGCGCGGCCATCGTGGATGATGACGCTAAGCTTACGGACTTCATGGGGACTGCATTCTACTCCGCCCCAGAGGTCTGGACACATTCATACAGCAAGGAGGTGGACTTGTGGAGCGTGGGTGCCATCATTTATGTCCTTGTCACAGGCCTGCCGCCTGTCCTCAACAGCCGCAGCGTGCAGGCCAACCAGACGTGGCTGAACCTGCAGGTGAGATCCCCCTCTGACACAGCTTGCCTGGAGAATTCATGGCTTCCGACAACAGCACAATTTCCTGTGTACAGCTGTTCGAGATCCTTTGTACCTTATTTGGTAGTCGCTTGGCAATACTGACCAGACCCCGTGCATGGCAGGCTGGCAAGGTGGTGGCACTGCCCCGCTCCTCGTCATCGGAGCTGACCGACCTTCTGGTGAAGCTCCTGGAGCCTGACCCATTACTTCGGCTGGAGGCTGCCAATGCACTCAAGCATCCCTGGGTCTCGGGTGCTGTGCCTCTTAGCACTCGCAACCTGGAAGGCTCCATCCGCAACATGCGGTTGTTCGCCCTTGCAAACAAGGTCAGCTGCCCTGATACTTCTATGACTTTTCGTCTGACTGCTTGCGCTGATGGACTAGATTGCAGCATGTCCAGCATGCTCGGGCCCTGCCTGGACGGGTCCTCTCATGAGCAAGTTCTGATTGCGGCTCGTGTTACTGAAGTTCCAAGTCACAACTGAGGCAGAATCTTCCAAGAGTGCTCAGAAAGAGCTGCAAGCCCTTGTTCAACTGCTGCCTATTCTCATGTTGCTGGACATGACCTTCACAACAATTATCGTTGACTGATCGTCGCATCTCACCTGGTGATCAGTTCCAGCAAGCAGCCGTGGTGCTTTTGTCGGCAACCGTACAGGCCAAGGTCCTGGACCAGCTAGCGGCAGAGATACAGGCGCACAAGAGTGATGCGGGCGAGATCCAGATCACGCTCCCGGAGTTGGAGCGTGTGTTGCTGGACCTGGGCCTTGGCATGCAGCAAGAGCAGCTCCTGGGACTTTGGTCAGCCATGCTGGGCGGCCAGTTGACCACCACTGCCGAGACTGTCTTTGGCAAGCAGCTGTTTCTGGACTTGTTAGAGTGCCGTCGACTGGCACTGCGGCACCTGAACCGGCAAGGCAAGCTGGATGGTCTGCAGCGGAGCGCCGCCTGGGCTGGCATCACGACCTGGTTGTCGCCATCGCCACTCGGCCAACAGTTGACCAAGCATGCCATGAGGAGAGGAACAGCTGAGGGTTCAGTGCCCAGGACGCAGTCTGTGCCTGTGAGCCTGAACGAGCTAGTCCAATCTCTGGGGGCGTCCTTGCAGAGCGAGCAGCAGGCACAGAAGCGTGAGAATGCACTGCCACCTTCCACCTCGCCATCGTTCTCCCCAACGTCTCGCCTCAGAGCAGCGGCTAAGGTGCTCCGAGTCAGTACCTCTGGTTCAGTACATGGAGAGAGTCTCTACAAGTCCTTGATGGCAACCTCAAGGGCCTTCTGAGCACCAAAATTTGCCGCGGGCTTGCTTGTAGCGCTCTTTAGAAGAGACTTTGCCACAACAGGGCCAGGTGTCCCCCAGGGCCAGCTGTATGACAATGTACGAAAGTTGAGCCGTTAGTGTCTTCGCTCAACACATCAAATGAATTCCTAAAGGTTTTGTCCATGAATACCTGGTTTCAATGATAGCATACAGCTACAGTGCCTCGCTGCAGAATCTGGTGCCTATTCCAATTAAGGAGATGTGTCAAGTGTACACTAAGGTGGAGCCCTACTGGAGCCCTATGGAACAGCCATTCTACTTGGTAAACTGCCATTGCCGTTCTCCAGTGGTGCTCCAGTATTCAGGCTTGGCTTGCCGGCTCGATGGAAAGACGAATCTTGCAATGAATCATTGGTGGCTGCATCTTCCACTGCATCACAAACATGTCTTTGAGAAAGTGCATGGAGCTCGCTGCCCAAGAATTGTAGGATGCATTGTGAGAACAATGCAGTCAAGCTTGGCCAAAATGACAACCTTGAACAGCATGATTACTATTCGAAGCGTAGGCATGGATCGTCTTTGGACTGACCGGTTGCTGCATCTGCATCATCATCATCTGCTCTCATCTTCTTCTTCCTGAATTTCAGAAACCTTGGCGTTTTGATAGTAGCAAACAGCTCCTTCTTGGGAACAGGTATGAGCTTGACTAGCATGGCCAATGGCAATCTGCACGAAAGCAGTTCAAGATGAACGCACGAGAAAGTCAGCAACCTCTCAGGCGCATGTAAGAGCACTTTAGCTTCAGGCCTATCATTGCGTTAAGCAGGCATTCTTTATCACTTCCAAGGGCAAGGCTTCACTAAAGGCGAGGTCAAGTCAAACTCACGCAAGAACACCAGCAACCACGCAGAATACCCACTCCTGCCAATCTAGGCTGGTCGTCGTTGGAAATTTGTGCAAGAATCCAACTTCTACCAGGAGAATCTGCCAATTGGAGCCACAAGTCAAACTCTCATTAGTTAGAAATTTACACCAAATACCTAAGGGTAAAAGGCCTTGGAAAAGCGCTACAATCTGGCACGTGTACAATGCCATCCCTCAGCAAGGCACAGGTGTAAGATCTGCATACTTAGAAAGCCAAGCACAGGGCATGCAGGTCAACTTACTTGCACGCCCACGGTTGCAACTATGATAGTACAGAATATCCTGTTTGTGAGAATGCCCTTAAATACATTGAGGCGCACCATATCTCTGGCACTTATCTCATTGAATACCTACAGAACAAGTACGAAATGAGATGGAGAAAGAAGATGACAGCAAACACCAATATAAGTTTCACACGTAGGTGTTCTCATCATGGGCAACCAGCCATCATCATGATACTCAGAATTGGGCAGGCAAGCGGGCGGGATTGTGATCATTGGCTAGGTGGCCTGCATGGCAGTCTCACCTGCATGAATACAAAAACATTGAAGATTATTGTATTGTTCTCTATCGTGGACATAGGCTCCTTCACACTGCCTCCTCCAAGCTTGTTGTTATGCAGATTCCATATTTCCTTGCCAGCATAATTGAGTGTCAAACATATAGCTAGCTGATATATAGCCTGCACATCAAGCACACCCACGAGTCAACGTGAACCAGAGTCCCCAAGCTCCATACAGCATGACATGCACCTGTGTTCCTCTAGTCCTCCTGAATATTCTGTTATAGAAGTAGCAAAGCACAAAGTAAACAACCCACTGCTATCATTGACGCAAGCATACCTGTCCAAGAAGGTTGCGGATCATGATATTGGTGATAAGAGGCTCTCTGCACAACCAAAATAAGAACTTGTGAACGTCACGAACCGCAAGGAAAGAAGTGGTGCAAACCAAAGACAGCAACGTCGATCAAGGTAAACTAAGACACTACCTTCTCCCAACAGGCTTGCGCTCCATCAGTTCATCTGTTGGTTTCTCGGTTGCCAAAGCAAGGGCACCCAGAGTGTCCATGATGAGATTGATCCACAGAAGCTGCAAAGACCAGGTAATCTGCTGTTACTATGTTGCGCTTTTATAACAAACCTGCAGTAGACAACCCCTGTACTGCCAAGCCAATCTGTAGGTCCTTGCGACACTGCTTGTCCATCTCTACTAAGATCCTAACAACTAGGGCAACATTCACATGCATTGTGGAGTAACTGTTCGTGGATAAACTATCTAATATGACTCCTGATGGCTGACTTGTGATGCAAAAGACGTGTAAAGCAGAGCACACAAATAGCAAGGACACTTGCAGACTTACTTGGACAGCGTTAAGTGGCACAGAGATGACACCACTTTTTGCTGGGCTGATGGCTTGCCCGACGGCAGCTACAAAATTGATGACCAGTGCAACAAGGTTGACAGTGAGCTGGAACTGCAAGAACTTCTGGATATTGACGTACACAGCTCGGCCCCATCTCACAACCTGCACACCAGTAGGAGCTAGTTCGTGATGGCTCGATCAATGTGTTAGCATATGGCATACTACTAATGTATCAACAAGTGCTTGTGTGATCAAAGCATCTCAAGTTGCCAAAATTTGTGGCATAAAGGTCTTGAGGCGTGCCTTGACAATGGAGGCAAAATTGTCATCCAAGATGATAATGTCGGAGGCTTCCTTGGCTACTTCAGTGCCCGAGATGCCCATGGCCAGGCCAATATCAGCCTGTGCCACAAAATGTAGAGGCCCAACTGTCAAGCCAGGTATGCTTCACAGACTTGTCCACACAAGCAGTCCAAAGACGCAATGCTTCACAGACTTGTCCACACAAGCGGTCCAAAGACGCAGTCCATCTGACAGTGTATGGGCTGAGGCTGAAGGCATGCTCATGTGGGACAACACGAGGTTAAGCGAATAAAAATTCAGATCCTGCAGAGAGCAGAGAGGTACCTCATGCAGGGCAGGTGCGTCATTGGTGCCATCCCCTGTCACACCAACTACTTCGCCCATTTGCCGCAGCATCTTTACCAAGGTGTGCTTGTCCGTGGGTGAGGAACGTGCCATGACCTGCACAAGAGGAGCAGCTCAGTAAAACTAGTGTGCCTCTTATTGCAACAACGGAATAGTCACCAGCTTCTGTAAGTACTTGCTCAATCTGAAAGCATGTACGCGCATGAGTTGACTTACGTCAATGGTAGGAATGACCCGCCTCATTTCCTGTGGACTCAGAGCCCGGAACTCTCGGCCTTCGATTGCAATCCCATTTGGAGTCAGAATGCCACATTCTTGCGCAATGGCTCTTGCAGTGACTACATTGTCGCCCGTTACCATTCTAACCTGCAATAGTGACCAACAGCAACCTCCTAGATTAGATGGATGAGTCCTCATCAAAGAGCAGGAAACAAAGTAACAGCCAGCAGCTCAAAACACTCTACTGATAAGACTTACAGATCATTCGATATAGTTCTGATGCACAAAGTGTACAATTGTGTTCACCTTAACACCAGCACGTTGGCAGATAGCAACAGCCTCTGGCACCCCAGGTCTTGTAGGATCCTGAAAGTCCACTTTCACAAATATGTGAGACGTGTAGACTACAAGGTATACAGCTCTTTTGCCTGCAGTGTTCACATCCATCTCCGTGTTTTTTTTTAAAAAGTGAGGTGGTTGATGTCTGATAATGCCAACAATTACGTGATTGAGCAAACCTTAGTGGATGACATCTACAATGAGAGCTTGACGATAGCAATAGCAGCATTCAACGGCTAGTAATAACCTTCATGCCAACAATGGCAAGTAGAGTAAGGCCACTGTCTGGTACGATCCAGTTTGTCAGATCGTCTTCTTGGCCTTTTGGAGCCTCTTCCCTGGATAGTGTCCGAGTTGCAAGTGCCAGGCAGCGCAGGCAAGCAGAACCCATTGTGCTGATGTCATCCTTCAATTGGTCTCTCTGCAACATTCAGCAAAACTTGGGCTATCCCGAATTAGCATTTTTGTGTTGATTTAGTTGTTGCTTCAAAATCTTCTTGCACTCTCTAACACGTACGATCTGGTGCACAGAAACAAAGTCACTGCGCATTTGTAACAAAGTTGGGAAGCTTGCTGACTGATAATTTTGTGGCCTTGACCACGAATAAGTATAAACCCATTTTGGTCACTACACAACTTTTCTCCTAGACACACCTTGTCTCCTGTCAGGGGTTGCACTTCTCCCGATTGATCCACAAAGGAAGAGCACATGTCAAGCACGATTTCTGCGGCGCCTTTCCAGTGCAAGCGAACCTCTCCATTTGGCAACTGCAAAGCATGTCACAAGCGCAGGGACAATGTCAGCAGCGCAAGGCTTTAATGATTAATCTGTCAACAGGCAGTGGTGGGGCTTGCGGAAACTCACACGAACTGCAACGCCAGCCCTCTTCTTTGCTGAATTGAATGACTCAACCGCCAGAAGCGTTGTTTGAGCTCTCTCAGCATCAAAATCCATGCCAAGCTGTAAAAGAGATGCAGGTCACAGGTGCAGGTCAAGAAAAAGGCAGCAACATTGGCTGCCTCCTTAGGAACGGATGATACTAGCTGTAAGTAATGCTCCTGCAGGTTACTTTACAGTCAGCAACACTGGCCTTCTTACAGAGATACAGGACTATAGTCATGACTGACTGATGCAAGTTCATAAGTGATAATAGACATGAAATTCAGGTAACCTCCATGCTTGCGAGTTTGTGCTTCAGGAGATATGACATGTATTGAAATCAAGCCAGCCAGCAAGCGTGGATGTCATACAACACATAAAAGATCCACACCACTACCACAGCTGAGAACTACCTGGACTCCCCACTTTAAGACTGCTGCCTCTGTAGGACTTGCTGTGATCTCAGGCTCCCCACCATCCTGCTCATACCATGATCACAAAGCACACTCAGAGGATATTATACTCTTGCAAAGTCATCGAGGAAGAGATACTTAGTTGAACTCACTGGACTCACTTTGGCACTTCAATGTGACCATCTGAGCACAACAATGTGACTCAGATTAATTCCTTCTTGCTGTATTAAGGTTGCAGGTGCAAACAAACCTTTGGTTTGAAGACGCTCCCATTGGTATTCTGAGCAATGCCTTGCAGTAGAATCTAACCAGGACAATTCATGGTTTGCTTTGTCAGATATCTTTTACTTTGTCAAATGATCAGACCAACCAAACATCGTCTATTTCAGATTAAGTGCACCTTGCTGGCGTACTTAAGTAGGCAGCGTTCAAGCATAAGCGTGTAAAGTACTGACTTGCAGAATAACTTGTGGTATATTCTTCACAGCTTCCAGCTCCCTAAAGCAGCCGCATGTCCAAGATTTGATGACAGTCATCTGCACAACCGAGGACATACGTGACTCTACATCAATCCAATGATCAGCAGCTACATGACTGTTTGCAGCAAGCAACATCCTCCTCATTGTCCCCTCTTCAAAGGGTCCATATGTGTATGCTGTACATGCTGTACATGCCCTTGACTCCTAAGCATGATGGGGATGGGAACCACTGCTGCAGAGCTCAGACTAACCTCGTTGAGAGTCAGTGTGCCAGTCTTGTCACTACATATTGCTGTTGCAGAGCCCATTGTCTCACAGGCCGCCAATTTTCTCACCTGTATTCGTCAATGAATGACCAGTCAAATGAAATACGTCAAAGAACTACTCAGGTAATTTTGCATGTCTCCTTCGTATGCACATGCCTCTCTTCAGGAATGGTGGTCCTCCCTTACCAGTGCCTTGTCTGCCATCATCTTGCGCATGGAATATGCCAACCTGAGAGAATGAAGAAGCTGTGAATGCTTGACAGCGCGAAGTATTCTCCTTACTACTGACATGCAAGCTAGAGCAAGGAAGCCTGATATTTCCGGAAGATGAGACCCTGAAAGAAGGCAAAGTTTTTAGCACGTTCATTGCACGATGAGAACATCCTGCTCAACCGGTAGCTGGTCACACTTACGTCAACGTTACTGCAAGAGGCAAGCCTTCTGGGACAGCAACTACCACAATAGTGACCTGGCACAAGCACAAAAGATTCTTGGTCAGCAAGTTCCAGACGTCAGGGCCTTACATATCAGAGGTATAATCCGTCTAAGTCAAGACGTCCAGCCCTACATACCAGCACCAGTAGGACTGGTGATATCTTAAGAGCCAACGAAAAGTTTGGCTAGGCCAGTATGATGTATGCTTACTGCAACCGTGAAGATGTCAACAACATCCTTGATTGTAGACGAAGCACTTTGCTTTGCCTTTGCTCCATGGAAATCAGCAAAATAACGAATGAAGAGTATTACAAACACCAAAACTGCCACAATCAGTCCATATTTGCCTATTTGTGTTGCAACCCCGTTCAGCCGCACCTGGTACACCAGAACCAAAAGAAGAGGGTAAGAGTTCTTAGGTGGGCCCCAGAACGCATGCCCTTACAAGTAGTCTGTCATGGGGAAGCTATGCCCTCAAATGCTATTTGATCTGTGGAGTATGGGTCACCTGCAAGGGTGTTTCCTCGGCATTGTCATCACTGATCGTAGCCATCAAACGTCCCCACTCTGTACTCATACCAACGCCCGTAATCTGTCAAAAAAATGCAGAGTGTCAAATATGCCATATAAGGCTGCTCTGACAAACACCATTGCCCCGTTTTCATCGTTTCGGGATACCTGGAGTATACAGGTAGACCAGCTTGCACAGCTCTCATCCTCAGACAATCAAAGATACAGTAGATATAGGCCAGCAGACCAAGTCCAACCACTCACCAGCATTGTCCCATAACCATCTACGACTTTGCATCCTGACCGCAGAAAGGGTTTGTGGTGGTCCTTGTGTTTCTGCAGATCAGTTTCACAGAGCCAGTCCTTCAGACCAAGCCCGCAAGTCTCCGGACTTGCACATTCCAAATTTCTATCACTACGTTACTTTATCCATGCAATGCTAGAGTTGTTAGACTCTCCATGTAAGCTCTAAACAACAGCAACAGACCCCATCATCATGTGACGGGTGAAACTGGGATTTACATAGTCGCTCTCTCCCGTCATGCTGGACTCATCAATTGTCAAGGAGTGACCAGTAAGAAGTAGGCCATCTCCTGGGACCTGCAGCATTCAGGGGGAGGCATGGAACTACTGATCAAGTTATGCAGATATAATCCATCAAGTTTCTATCAAGCAGGTCATGCTCCTACTGACATGAGAAGCTGTAAGGACACTCAATGCTCGTATCCTTAGCCATACCTGATCTCCTATGGCCAAAGGGACCACGTCACCCACCACAAGGTCATATATGGAAACCTTGATCCTCCTCCCATCTCGAATGACCTGCAAAGATATCAGACTAAGCGGTGTAAGGCACAAATCAATGTATGCTGGATCCTGCTAAGATCCAACATACTGCTTGGCTTTAGTCTTACTGACAAAATTTGTTCCCAAGCGAGCTCCACAAATCATTGCTGCTGTCAGACAGAAGCAAAAGTAGATAAAAGTGCATGACATTGCATCAAGTTATCCTTCTAACTTTGTGTCCATGTAGAAGATTGCACGTTCAATTATGCCAAGCTCACCTGTACTTGTATGTTCTTCTTTTCGGCATCTAAGTCTCGGAATTGAAGCGACTGTCGATAGTCACTTGTTGCTGTAACCAGCAATCAACACAATGATTCATCAGGCTAACCCAACGACAGAACCCTGGATGCATTATGAAGCTGTATGCAAGTGACATGCACGGGCTTCGCTCGAGCACATTGTGTGGGATGATCACGGTCAACAGATGGAAGCCCAAAGAGGCTGGCTTAGAAACAACACAGACATCTCGCTCTGGGAGAGGCCAACTGACATACCTGTCACTAAAATGACTAGCACAACAGCAAAAACAATGCTGATGCCGTCATACCACCCTTCCTTTGGCTGAAAGGACACAGGCACTGACATCATCAGCAATACTAAGGTTGATTCTTGCTTCCTCTCACAGATTACAGCCAAACAGCGCAGCTGCCTGGCATGCCGATCAGAACCCTAACTACTCAGATCAGTATGCTATTATACTTCAAGACAGACATAGCTTCTCTCACAGCTTTGCACCTACTGAGGGGTACTGACATGCAGACTCTGCATAGTGCTCTGAACCTCTCTGTGGCTAAAGAGAGGTAAGCATTCCCTTTTGGGTGGGCTCATCAACCTCATACTTCTGTGGCATGCTTAAAGTGGTGAGTACGCGTATGCTTCTCTTCTGTATCCGGAATATAAGATAAGATTCCGTGTATATCCGGAATAGATAAACCCATTCACCAAGATTACACAGATGAGCAAAAGTCTTGTGTGTACTTACATCTGTGGCAAGACCGGCTGCGAGAGATACGACTGCACAAATTGCCAAGATGATCAATGTCTTATCCTTTGCTGCATCCCAGACAAACGCCTGCTCATGGCCAAGGAGGATACTTTGAGTTCCTTCGCAAGTCACTTCAATTTGAATGCATCTGTTGTCCATCTTATAGAAAGGTTGCCAGTGTCTGCGAGGGAGATACTAGCAGCATTGGACGCAAATCACTAAGTGTACATGCTGCAACAACCTTGCTTCTTCATGCACCCCTATGGTTCTAGCAACCCGAAGTATAATTGAGCACATGGACACCGAGGCCAACAGCAGGAAAGGCAGCCGACTATGCTCAGGACTATGAGACAGACCAGGAATGACTTGGGTGGCTTCGTCGGATAAGTATTATCGCCAAACTGTAGCTTTCTCTTGGCAAGTTCCTCAGCATCTCCATTGATACCTCTCACTGTGTCCGCTTGCACAGCCTTGACAATACTGGACACCTGCAACGAAGAGCACACTAGACTTAGCTACAGGCCTATCTGCATAGACTTCAGAGGAGCTTCAAGCTAGAACTGCAAATTGTTAATAGGCAGTTCAGCACTTACTCCCCCCAGAGTGTCTAACTTTTGATGAGAGCTTTCATCGTCCTCGAGCATGTTGCTTAGTTGCTCCCGAGTAACGTCAAAGAGGCCTGGCGTTCCACTTGCTGCACAGTGACACCAGAAGACATACACAGCTCAGGACCAACTCGTTCCTCCCAAAGCTCAGGACCTACTCCTTCCTCCCAACAGGTATAATACGTCCCTCACGGTAGCATTTGCAGCTTGCTCTCAATTGTGTGAACACTTCCCGAGCAAAAGGACAGGCACTTGCGTAGGGCATTGACCTGTTTTTGGGCATTGAGGTTGTGGCTCAGCCAAGTCTCGCCGTGATCCAGCCGCAACTCCTGCTTGTCTAAAGCGTTGTATAGCCTATTGGTTCACGCAGCTGGATTGGTTGAGCTTCTGAACTTCCAATAGGTGGAATGGAATCTCATCAACTGTGTCCACTCTAGGCACAAGCATGGCCTTTACACAAAAGCCACAAGAAGAAGCCACCCTGCCGACCAAGTGCTCAGGGGCCTCGGGGTGCACTTGGATTGCTGTCTGGGGCAGGGTTTGACAAAGAGGCAGCAACCTCATTGCTTGAGTGTCATCCAATTGACGATGAAAGCTCACCAGGGCAGCATTTGCAGATCGTCTGAAGCGCTTCTGACTGGAGTCGCGCACTGGCTTGCCTTCGTCATCTTTTTGCAGCTTCGCTGTATATCGAAAGCGCCGCGTGGCATTCAAGGCAAGAGTGGCTTGCTGCGTGATGACCAACGGACCACGTCCACGAAGGATTAGTCCGTATGTTTGAGCGCTTCTGGAGAGCAAGTAAGAATGCGAGTATGCTTCACAAGACAAACGCGTAGCTTTTCCATCACTATGCCGCTGCACAAGTGAAGCGGCGAACCACATCACACCCTAACGGCGCGGTGAGGCCGAGGACGACCTCGCTTGTCAACAGGTGTCTAAGGGGTAGAGAAACCAGTCAAATTTGCACTTCAAGGCCTCGGGCTCCTTGGCAGTAATCACAGTGCGCTGACGTGAACGTGCGCCAGAGAGCGTAGGTTGGTGGATTTACCCTCCAGCGCATCAAGGATTCAGCTGCAGGCTTCTTGGCGCTGATATCGAACACGCTATCCCCGTCGGAGGAGTGAGCCATGGCTGGCTGCCAAAGGCCTGCTCCTCGTCAAGCCGGCTTGAGTCGCCGCCTGTCGGGCCCTCTGCCCGCGGCAGCAACCCTAATAACAGGGACGGGGCGCCCTCTCCCAGGCCAGGGCGCCTGCGCGAGCGCCGGCGCGCCGGCGCCGGCGCCGGACAGTAGCAGGGGACGCCAAGGAGCAGCCGCAGGCAGCGCGGGGAACGACCAGAGCCAGCCGCGGCGGCGGAGGAGCCGGCCTCGGCGGCAGCGAAGGTGGCACGGCGGGGCGGCCGGAGATGGGGACCCCGAGCTGGAAGCGGAGGAAGGTGGGGGGGGGGTGCGACCAGGTCCTCGGCGGGGCTTTGGCCGGCTTCGGGGCGGGTGCTGCCGCCGGAGCGGAGCCCGGAGGGAGCGCGTGGCGGGGGCGCGACGCGGAGCGCCGCCCGAGGCGCGGCGGCGGCGGGGGGGCGAAGGGGGCGCTCGCGGCGATGGAGGGCCTGGGGCGACGAGTGACTGGCGTTGGGAAGGGAGGGGGGGGGGGTGTGGGCCGACGCGTGTCCCGGGGCGGTGGGGTGGGGAGGTGCGGCTTCCGCGAAGGCGGGGCTCGCCCAGCGCGAGTGTGGCGCCACGCCAGCCAGGTGGCACCCGCACCAGGTGGAACCTCATCCGGCCCCCTCCCCCCCGGGCGCCCCCGCCCGCCCCTCGGCCGCTCGCATGGGACCGGTGGCAATCTTTCCTCCCACCATGGTACTTGCTTGCTTGTGTGTTTTTAAGCTACACACAAGCTTCCCCGCCCCTCCGGACCTGGTCGATTCTTCTCGGGCTGGCTTCCATTCCTTCCATGCAGCCCCAATTGCTGCTACTAAAAGCTCTTGCCTGAACAAATGTATTGGCTTGAGTTAGCCACCCTTCCATTTCATGCGCACCGTGAAAGAAAGCACGCGCTTTCTCTCATGAAGAATGAGGAGAAGGAGCGCGGCTTCGCATTCATTGAAAAACGATGGCCAATCAAAGCCAATGTGTTTTAGGCATGAAGTAGCAATCCGCGGACCGCGTCCACTTTTGGCGGGGGGCCACTCGCAGGCGGCGGCGGCGGGCTCCCGGCTCCCATCGCCCCTCACCGCGACCTGTCGTTGCAGTAGGCGGCGCTCGTGACGGCGCAGAGAAGGCGAAACTTTCGGCCCCTCCCGTCGCACAGCCGCTCGTGTGGAGGAAGGGCCCGCGCCGCCGCACCCACCCGCCACCTGCACCGCACCGGGAGGGCCGTCCCGCGTGCGCACCGCCCCTTTGGCGTTTAGGGTTGTGCTATTTTGGTGGCGCCAGGCTTCCGTGCGCGCGATTGCCAGCGCGCGCATAGAAACAAATTGCTCGCCCATAGAAAAAGAGGGGCTAGCAAAGCCTGCCCAGAAAAGAGTGGACAATATCCGAAGACCACAAATGCCACAAAACGGTGCATAGGGCACCGGCGTGCCGGCACAATGTGGGCAAGGCGTGCGCTTCTGGAACCGCAGCTTGCACTCCAGAACTGACCGCTTTTGCCGTGCGTGCCTCGGCATGAAGAGAGAAGGGCTCGCCCATTGAGGATGGGGGCTGGAAAAAGCCAGCCCAAAAAAGAATGAACAAAGGACGAGAAGGGCCCAGGGCCCTCGGCATGAAGCATCAACAGCCGCGGCGGCACGGAACACCAAAGCGCACAGGCAAGCTCTCTGCCATGAATTGTCCGGGCTCTGCAGCTCTGGCTTGCCAATCTTTCAAAAGGGCATCTCATGTCTCTGTCAAGTAAGGAGGTCCTTATACACATCGTGGCATGTCGAGTCTTAATATGCACGTGCAATAGCCAAGATATTGTAGCTAAGTTCAGGTGCCTCCATTCTTAACCAGCAGACCGGTCTAAGGATACCTTCCTTGAGAGCCATAGTAGGAAGACAAGGCAAGTGTCTGGTCAGAGCCGAAAGGACAGAAATCCCACAGCATCCCTGGAATCCCTAGTACAAACACGGTGATCATAAGCATGAGACATGAGCTAGCTGACATCTAGAAAGCTTTGCACCAATATTCCAGTAACTGTCAGACGCCTTCTGTTAGCGACAAAGCGTTCCTGCCAATAACCTGCAATGAATACTCAAGCTGAGACATTGTCTTCGGCCCATGCTCAACATCATACTGGAATATCTGGGTGATGAGACGTCCAATGCATTTACGTGCAGCTAAAGTTGCACTTTCTCTATGCAGATAGTAAGGGCCTCAATCAGCCATGAATCAAAGACAATGTTACATAGTGATAGTTTTATGTGGTAACCCATCCGTTATAATGGCCACCGGGCTTGCTCAGGGGAACACTGTGACCCCACGAGCCTTTGACAAGTCGGGAGAATGCCTGACACCAAGCTTGGTGTGTCACGAGAGGGGCTCCGCCAGAGTGCACTGGCAGGCCTAGCATAGGGCAGGACGGTAGCAGGATGAAGCATGCAGAGGAGGCTGACGCAGCAATTTAGGCAGAGGCCACCGAGCCTTTGCAAGCTTAGTAGCCCTGAACGAAGGATCGCAAGTTGGACAGAGCGAGGGATGCCCCCAGCCATCGCCCTCACAGCCATCGCCCTCTACTGACTTTTAGGCGCATTTCTGGCCCCTTCGAACATCGTTGGTTCTTTTTCCTGGGCCGGTCAATCACAGTCATTGCCATAGCCCTCTTCTGGAAGAGTCTTTCATTCTCTTCTTCAAGGCTGGCGTCTCACAGGCCTCGCACCCTTTCAGAGAGCTTACTTCTTTCAGGTACCTTCCTTTGGGTTTGCCTTTCACAGCCACTGCCTTATTTTGAGGGAGGGTTTCTTTCTTGTCCAGTCGTTTCAGGCTGGCCTTTTACAGCCCTCGATCCCTTCATCTCTTAATACACTCTCCTTGCTTACCTTCCACATACCTCATACACCCCTCTCCTTCCTGTTACCTTAGCCATGTTACCTCAGCATCGACACAAATCGCTGGCCACGCAGTGGGCATTGCAGAGCAGAGAAAGCTACAGCACTACTCCGACTACCCCCGGTGCGATCAGCTCCTGCCAGCTGCAGTTGACACCTTTGGCTGTCTGGGTCCGCGTTTCCACACCCTCCTCCACAACATTGCCAATTTAGGCTACACCCGACGTGCAGATGTGTTCCCGGCTGAGATGTGCTTGCCAGCTGCATATCTGTCTTTCTTGCGACGACGAGTTTCGGCCTGTTTGCAGCGTGCCCAGGCTAATGCCTTGCACCAGAAAGCTGGGCGAGCTCTAGTTGGTGGCAGAAGGGCTTCTTATCTGACATCTAGTATTCCGGCATCGATTAGCGACCTTTATGTTTTGACCCGCGGTTACTGAGCGGGTCATTTTGCTGTAGCTTATGTAGGTCTTCGATGTGCTTGCCTTTGTACTTGGCCATTTGGCTTTCGTTTGTTTCAAATACACGAAAATTTTCTTAGCCACCTTAGCATAGGGCTTCATTCAATCTAGCCCCACTTTCTGCACTAGCTTTTGCCCAGACACTTCATTGGCTTGAATTGGCCACCCTTTCATCTCATGCGCACGCGCGCCTTCTCTCCTATCTCTCACGGCCCTCGCTCCCTTTGAAGGAAAGAAAAGCTCATTCAACGGTGGCGGGGGCTGTGAAAAGCCATCCCAAAAGGGTATACAGGGTTCAAATGGGCCGGAAAGCGCTAGAAAGAGCTTATTTACACAACCTTTGCCCCTTTGTTCTCACCCCTATGTACTAACGTCACACTTAAGCCTTAGCCACCTTAGCCTAGGGCTTCAATTCATGTAGCTCCTAACTTTGCACTAGCTTTTGCTTGAACAGTGATTTGGCTTAAATCGGCCACCCTTTAATTTCGCATGGCGCGCCTTCTCTCCCTTGGAAGAGCCTTTACTTCTCTTTCAGCAGCCGCACTTCTTCTTTCCGGGCCTTATAACCCTCGTCCATTTCTTCGGGGCTTACTTTTGTGAAGTGGACCTTGTTAATTTCTCTTGGGCTGGCCCCTTTCAGCGACCGCCTTCCTTTGGAAGAGCTCTTTCTTGCTGGGCTGGCCCCTCACAGGCAACCGCCTAACCTTGCAAGCAGGAGAGGAGGCGCGCGGTGCTAATGAAATAAGAGAGAGACCAAGCAAGCCAATACACTTTTTAAACGAGAAGCAGGAGAAGCGAGCTTCGCCGATCATAGAGACCTACGAACGGCCCCATACAATGGCCTTGGTACTGGCCTGACCGGCGAGGCCGCCAGTTAGTAAGCTCTGTCAAAAGGGGCGAGGCTGTCAAAAGCCATCCCAGAACGAATGGACAAGGTAGGTACAGAGCGAGCCTTGCCGACGGAGGCTCGGGGCAAGCCAGCGCCTGGAGAGGAGGTCTGCGCAGCAGATCAAGCACAGTGGCACCAGATGCAGCAAAGCGAGCTCAAGTATCTAACAAACAGCAGCGGGAGGTCATTCAAATCCTGCAGCAAAAGCCCATGCAGCATCTGACGCGGCCCAACAATGCAAGGCAAGGGTTGGTGGAGCCTGCCAAGACACAGAAAAAGGTGTGCACTAGTTCTGCACAGAGGAGGTGGGCCCCTGGAAGCTCGCCTGCTCAGCACTTCTTGCCTTTCCATGGCCAGTTCCGGAAGGAGGTGCAAGGAGCAGCTCAGCCAAATTCATGTCCCAGCCCAGAGCATGTGCTTGTGCACAATAAAGCATTTGATTAACTCAGTCACTTGACTAACTAAAGCTCGACCAGTTGTACACTGGAAGCCCCTCGATGTCATGAATATAAGGACAAGCTTGCTGCTGCCATTCATCCGTTTTGGCTTTTAAAGGGGTCCGCGCGCACGCAACCGTCCACCTACATGACAATTTTGCAGCAGACCTGTACGCTTCCTTGGCTACTGACATGCATGCCTTTGAGAAGCAGTGTCGGATGCGCATGCGACATTGGGGGCAGTAAGTGGTATCTTTGATGGCGGTCCAAGTCATTGATTGTGTAGTCCATGAACACTTCATAGTTGAAATCTTAAGGAAGTATTCATAAGATCTTCCAAATTTTAGAATTTATCAGAACACTTGTTGCACATTCAGCAGTCGACTGCAGACACCAGCGGCGCTTGGTAGGATTTGACGGGTTCCAGTTTCAGACCTTGTACATTCCTTTGGGCGGCCTCTCACAGCCATTGCCGTAAGAGCTGTTACGTTCTTCCGGTTTCAACCCGGGTCGCTCCTAGGTCCAGCCCGACTCGCCGCTTTCGTGTTCCGAAAGCTAGTGCTCCATGAGGCTTTTCCTTCTCACCCTTATGGACAGGGGCCGGAAAGGAAGGGGCTCTTGCAAAGGGGCAGAGGGCTGTGGACAGCCAGCCCGGACAATGGAGAAAGGAAGGGGCTAGGTGGGACTTCGCAAACTCACTCGGGTGGCCCGCGTCGGTCAAAGCCGTGACAAGGCGGCTACCGTTCAGCCCACGCTGAGCGAGGCGAGAGGGCTTAACACCCACGCCAACACAAACACTAGCCGGGCAGCCAGCGTTGCTTGGCTGCGCTCCCCCCCTCTCCCCGGAGTCCGCTCAGGTGCCCATCTGGCCACATGCCTTTTGCGCAGCTCACCTTGCCCCCCTGCCCCACGATGCCCCCTCCGCTCCCTCATTGGCCCGCGTCACCGGGGCCCAGCGGCCGTCCGATGCGGCGAGGCCGGAGGCCCCCGCCGCCGGGGCCCATCGAGCGGCTGCTTGCGCCCGATGAGCCTCATCCGACGGCTCGCGACCGCCAGGGTTTAAGGGACCCCCCCCCCGGCCCCAAACCCCCTCCCACCTTATTTAGNCGCCGCCGCCGCCGCTGCCGCCGTCGCCGCCGCCGCCGCCGCCGCCTCAGGTAGTCTGCCTGCCGCTCTGCTCGTGGCCGTTGCCGCTCGTTGGCGCAATCGCTGCCGCTGCCTGCGGGAGGCCCGCGGCATCGCACTCCGCCTGCCTTCGCAGCCTTCCTGCGCCTGGGCCTCCTAGCGATGCAGCGCAGGCCGGGCGACCGCCGCTGAAACTGGTGACGGCATTGATGATCGGCCTGACTGCTTCCTTTGCACGCCAGGTCGGCAGCCATGGGTAAGGAGAAGTTGCACATCAACATCGTCGTCATCGGCCATGTCGACTCCGGCAAGTCGACGACCACGGGTCATCTCATCTACAAGCTGGGTGGTATCGACAAGCGTGTCATCGAGCGCTTCGAGAAAGAAGCCGCCGAGATGAACAAGCGCTCCTTCAAGTATGCTTGGGTGCTGGACAAGCTCAAGGCTGAGCGCGAGCGTGGCATCACCATTGATATCGCCCTGTGGAAGTTCGAGACCACCAAGTATTACTGCACCGTTATTGACGCTCCTGGCCATCGGGATTTCATCAAGAACATGATTACGGGGACCTCTCAGGTGCTTTGGCATAGCAAAGTGTTTCTGCTCTTCACTTTGTTGTTAATCTGTCATCATTTTTTAAGCAAGGCAGGAAGTAGCACACAATTATTCTGCTGTGTTGCACTACACTTGCTCATCCTCATCCCTTGCAGAGCTGACCCCAAGATGTTATGGTTGCAGGCCGATTGTGCCGTGCTCATCATCGACTCGACTCAGGGAGGCTTTGAGGCTGGTATTTCCAAGGATGGGCAGACTCGTGAGCATGCCCTGCTTGCGTTCACTCTTGGAGTGAAGCAGATGATTGTGTGCTGTAACAAGGTATGGTTAATGGCCAGTGTAGTGAAGGCTCTCACCTTAAGTGGCTTGAGCACGCTTCTTTCCATGTTTGCATCAATTCAAGGATCACTAATCAGCTATTCTGGTGGTAGTCATCACCAGCTTCTCGTTGCTATTCTGCCACCATAGATTTTGCCACACTATCTTCTCTCTGTCGTCATGGGGGTCTGTATGTCTGTCATGCAACTGGTGCTAGCCCTGAAAAGGTTGTCTGGTTGTGCAAGCCGGCCTATGGGGGTGATTGTATCGGCCCTGCTTTGCAATCCATTACTGAAGACTACATCTGTGAGTTCCTTCGGCAGATGGATGCTACAACCCCCAAGTATTCGAAGGCCCGTTATGACGAAATTGTCAAGGAAGTGTCCAATTACCTGAAGAAGGTTGGATACAATCCCGAGAAGATTCCGTTTGTACCTATTTCTGGGTTTGAAGGCGACAACATGATTGAGCGCTCCACCAATCTGGACTGGTACAAGGGGCCCACTCTGCTGGATGCACTTGATGCCATCAGCGAGCCCAAGAGACCCAACGACAAGCCCCTACGCCTCCCCCTCCAGGACGTGTACAAGATTGGAGGCATTGGAACAGTGCCAGTGGGCCGTGTGGAGACTGGTATCCTCAAGCCCGGCATGGTGATCGTCTTCGCTCCCTCCGGCCTTACCACTGAAGTCAAGTCAGTGGAGATGCACCACGAGTCCCTGCCCGAGGCTGCCCCCGGCGACAACGTCGGGTTCAACGTGAAGAACGTGTCGGTGAAGGAGCTCAAGCGCGGCTTTGTGGCGTCTGACTCCAAGAACGACCCTGCCAAGGAGGCTGCTTCTTTCACTGCCCAGGTACCTTCAGACACCACAGGAAGGCTTTAAGATTGCACTGGAGCCCTCAGCACGTCAGTGTCTAGGTCTGGAATTTGATGCATGTGATGCTCACTTTGGTGGAGCACTTGTAATTTAGATGCTGAGCTCCGACGTACTTCCTGTAACTCATCTGGCAGGTCATTATCATGAACCATCCTGGCCAGATCGGCAACGGCTATGCACCCGTACTGGATTGCCACACGTCCCACATTGCCGTGAAGTTTGCCGAGATCCTGACCAAGGTGGACCGACGCTCGGGTAAGGAGCTGGAGAAGGAGCCCAAGTTTGTGAAGAATGGAGATGCCTGCTTCGTTAAGATGGTTCCCACTAAGCCCATGTGCGTGGAGACCTTCTCCGAGTACCCGCCTTTGGGACGCTTTGCTGTGCGCGACATGAGGCAGACTGTGGCTGTTGGCGTCATCAAGGCCGTGGACAAGAAGGATGCCAGCGGAGCTAAGGTGACCAAGGCAGCGGCCAAGAAGAAGTGAATGGTGCTGGTACTGGGGGTTTTGGTGCAAGTCCGCTGGCGAGGTTTTGCGGGCAATACCGGTGTGCACCGAGGAGAGGCAGAGAGGAGGGCAGCGGAGCACATGCAGCGCTTGCGTCAGCAGCGCAGGCTCATGAGCACCTGCTTCCTGCTTGCATGCATTTACATGCTGGTGGCTAGGCGGCAGACCTGGGTACTTGACAGACGGTGGCGTGGCTCATTATGCACGCTGCGAAAAGGAGTAAGCTTGGGACAGGGGGTAGTTACTTAGTTGGATTCTTGGGACAAAGTTATGGAAGTGATGAGACCCCGTGCAATTTTCATTCAGCAGAGCCACATGTTTGATTCCTGCGCCAATAATCACAAGACGCTCTATCCTCAAAGAATATCTAGCTAAGCAATTTTGAGTCCATATTAATAAGCCATTTTACTTGCTGTGCAAAAGTGGTCGGAGTTGGAGGTAGTATGGGTGTCACTGTCTGCTTGATTATTGATGAGGTACTGAAAACAGGCTAACAGCTCAAGCAAGAGGGATGTACATGTTGTGCACCTTTCGTTGCAGCAGTCTGCAAGCTGACAGTTATTTGACTGAGGTAAAAAGATATTGGCCTGGCGGAGACCACAACCGCATTGAGTGTGCAATTTGTATGAGAATGTTTGCCTAAGATATATCTTGATCTTCCCAAGTGGTTACACTAACCTCCCTAGTGATATTATGGTTTCGTGACTTATATTGCTTGCAGTTATGACTATAGCAGGTTTGCATGTCTTGATAAACAGGATAATATTGCAGATGCACTGAAGCTTCAGGCAGTAAGTTAGCTGAAGGTATTTGTGGAAATTTGAGGGTACTTAGAGGGTAGTTAGAGGTGACAGAGTGGCAGATGAACTCTTTGCAAGCACGCACGCTACTAACAAGTGCTTGCAGAATAAAACGTCACATTGTACTGATTATGCAAACTTGACCTGGGAAGCCGGTGCCTTTGACGACTGTAATTTGCCACTCAGACAGCCCTTCAGTGTAGAGGAGAATCTGAATTTCTCTAAGGCCAACAGTATGGGGCAATTCGTGCCGGAGGACCCAGACCAACTTCATTCCTGTCGGGCTGGCCTCTCAGAGCCACTGCCTTGAACTAAAAGCGCTCTTTTGGCCGAAGCCACCTGCTTAGTGGAGTGACAGCTTCTGGCTGTGGCCTGCACAGATTCGCCTCCAACCTATTCTACTTTGGCGCTGGCCGCTTCCAGCCACCGCTCCATTTAGATAGCCATCGGAGATTACGCATTCCTGTCCTTTGCTTTATGGCTCAATTAAATTTTCTTCTTGGAGCATGCAGGGCAAGTCTGTGAGGCATGCAGGGCAACTCTGTGAGACGTGCCCTGCGCATGCATGTAGTGGAGTCTTCAATATTCGGGGGCTTATAGCATCCTTCGTGAGCAGAGCGAGGTCCTCACTTGCTCATCTGTCAGCTGTATTATCCTTGCTGACAAACAACCGAATATGCATCTACCACAAAGGGTTTTGTTGCCATCACCGCCAACAAGCATTGCAATGTCACGTCTCCTTCTGGTGATGAGGAACAATGGATCTGGACTACAATAATGAATACTGCTGGTGAAGAAGGTTGATACCAAGTTCAAGCAGAGACAGAAGACGCCGCAGAGGCACCTCTGGCCTTTCATAAGTCAAGCTGGTATATCGGCTTCAAAGACTGGAAGTGGCTTGCCTCATAAGAAGGCTCAGGCATGCAATGCTTAGTAAGCTGTACTTAATAAACGCAGAATGGCATAACAACATCACCTGCGGAGCGAAGTGAGCAGCTCTTCTAGGTGCCTCATCTGCTCAGCCAGCTCCTCAAGTCTGCCGAGTTCGGACGGCAACTCTGGGGTAGCCCCTGCTTTCACCTCCCCGACCCTTCTGAGCTTGTCGCAGAGTGCTGTTGACCGTTTCACCACCGCCTCTGCTTCAGCAGCAATCTTCTTCCAGCCGGCGTCTACGACGCTTGTCAGGCCCTTCTGGTCATGACCAGGGTCGTTTTCCCTGCCCGTCTCCCCTGAGACAGAGACAACACCAGATCAGAGGGTGACAAGCCTGCAGGTACGTCCAATCACGAGGATATAGCTGACAATGCAAAGGAAATGCAATGCTAGGTACGGATGTCAGCCATCCAGGTGGGACTCAGTGCTTACTGCTCCCAAAGAACTGTGTGACAGCAGAATGCGCAAGAGGAGCGGCATTGTCCATCTGCAGCAATTTGAGAATGGCAGCAGCGATCCTGCTGGCAGCAGCAGACTCCGCTTTCACCAACTCCAGCAGGTGGTGCAGCTCCGCTTGGGTGGCCTCCACTTCAAACTGGGTAGAGGTGTACGTGGACAGGCATTGCCATCACCCAAGCAGGAAATCTAAACAGCAGCATGCGAGGGAACATTTGATAGCAACAAAAGCAAAGGGCATTGCTGGTAGCACTCACCGGCTGACTCATGGCCGCATGTACACTCTCGACGCACCAGTCTCCTACTGCCCACTCTGTGGCAGGATCATTACTAGGGGAAGTGGCCTCATGAGTCACGGTGGCCGACGAACTCCTGCTCACCAGTCTGAGCTCCAAGTCAAGCCCCTCCTGGCCCGCAATGCCCATGTTGGCCAGGGAAGCAGACTTGGGGGGGGGCTTCACAGGAGGAACTCTGCTGCCATTACCATCAGCCTCCTTCAACAATTGGGGTTTCAGCGCCTGCAGCCCCTCCATGCTGACCTGCAAACCGGGTGCTGATGCAGATTACCTGTCAGAAGTCAGCGCCCAAAGGATAGCATTGACAGGCTCGTGGTAGAAGCTTTCCGCGTCACTTAAATACGGAAGGAACATCATACATGAGGGTCATCTCCACACCCACCTTCAGAGCCTGCAATGGAGCAGCTGTTGTGGGCGTCGCAGCTGCCTTTTTGGCGAGGATGCGTACCCTTCGAAACTGAGAGTGCCAGCATTGGGCCTCTCGTTCGACTTCAGTGTCTGCAACACCTCCTTGTACACCACTAACGCCGAGCTGCGCCCCTTCTATTGCAAACAGCCAATCCAGCAGCTGCAGATCCAGGTCCATCTCATTTGGCATGCTGACTTTCCAGTTTGCCTCCTCCCCTTCCTCCAGCTCTACGGGCTCAGACACTGCTGGAAAGGTGGTCACATGATGTCTCAGATAGCAGTTTCCTGTGGCATGTGTGCCCTTTGTAATACTGCACAGTAATATGCAAAGGCATGCAGAACTTTGTATTGGGAATGAGATAGGAGTTTCAAAGCAAGCGAGCATCAGTCGATCGATCAATCAGTCATTAGCTTACCAGTGGGAATGATTGGGTCGGAGAAGATATTGGCCTGAAGATATTGGCCAACTCCCCTGAGTACAGGAAGGTAACCAGCTTGACAATGTCTTTGCTAGGCGCACCTCCTGGGCTTAGAACCCCGAAGTGGTAGAGGAGGGCCTCATTGTATGCCATACCACCTCCCAGCCTTACACCACCCACTTTGGCCGAAATCCTGAGCTCGTGCGAATCGTCTGTGGCGTTGAAAGGGATGACATGAACCACATTTATGTCAATGAACGGGAGCCTTGAGGAGTGGCTGACACCAGCTGTGCCTCTTATGCTGCCCTGACACTCTCCCTTCCACAACACCGCCCGCATGTGGGGCGTTGATGAGATGGACAAAGCCTCGTTCGAGACCGCATGGCATGCTCCTCCTGCTTCGCTCGTCCGTGCAAGCGGAGAAAGAGCTGTGTCCACTAACTCAAGCCTCACATCCAGCCAGAGTAGGGAAGATGTAACTGCAGCCGCCCCGCCAAAAGACCTGTGGGTGACTGTCGTGCTCAGCCCGCCCCCAAGGAACCTGGCCAGCTGGTTCTTGGCCCCATCGAGTAGCTTAAACTCCAGCATATCCAGCTTGAAGAGGAACGAGCTGTCGCCTGGTGCCAGAGCCACCAGCTCAGTCAAAGACGAATCGCTCCTTGTCACATTCTTGTGCCGCCTCTCTTCGAGGCTTTGCAAGCCCATCTTGGGATCCAAGACTTGTTCCTTGCCCTTGCCCACCTTGACCAATGTCCTGCTCACCCTTCCAAGGTATGAGTACATCCTTAGCACAAATGCTAGCTGTGCTTTAGAAGTGTTGGACACGTAGTGCTTGCAGTATATGCCCAACCTGACCACGCCTCCGGGTGGCGGCAGCAAAACCAAAGGTGAACCATCGGCGGTGACCATGGCTATCTCTGCCACCCACTCGTCTGCCTCCACGCACCTCCACAGGCCGCTATCATGGCCTCCAGACTCTAAAGCGAACGTAACACTTCCAGCGGACATGGAAATGCGCATCGAGCTTGTGTTCACTGGTTGATCTGGCCACAGGGAGAAGCACGCAGCGTCCTTCTCAACCTGGAGCAGGCGGAAGCGCAAAGAGGGGTCCTGACAAACCACCAAGTCTTGTAGGTGTAATCTGGCTCCTGTGAAGCGCTCACAATTGGAGAGCGTTGAATGCATAGTCAGCAATGTGCTGGCGCCCTCTGTTGCAGAGGCCGTCGAGGTTGTGGAAACTTCATCGCCACCACTGACGGGCAGGATGAGGTGAAAATCATCTACGCACAATAATATATACTGAAGGCAGGGGGTGAAAGTGGTTGTCCCTTTCTCTCCTGTCATGCTATCGGCAAGGAGTGACGCAATTCGCAGACAGGCCTCCTCCTGCAAATGAACCTGAAAGTGACATCGGCCATGTCAGGTACTTGTCCTTTTTTTAGCTTCAATTTTGTTGAAGGAGAGCATTGACTGATGTCTATAAGTATGACCAATAGCTGGTCGCCGAGAAGCAAAGAAATTCAAGGGCAGTGACTCTGTGCAGTGAGCACCTCCAGGGGGCGAATGTACAAGACAAGCTGCGATGCCACTGCAGGAGGAGCCGGTGTGGGTGTGGTCTGAGTGGAGAAGATCATGATCAAGTGCCTTCCTATGTTGCCCTCAGGCATATCATCCTCTTGCATTGCTAATGGATAGATTCTGGGCCAGAGCGCGTCATTGGCTGCACCAGTGGAGCGCATAAGGACTCTTAGTACTCAGAAGCTGGCGGTGGGACTTATTACGGAACAACGTGCTACACACATGCACTTACTGCAGTTTGGACAGAAAATTTGAACATTAAGGGGGGGGACAAATGTATACCAAAGGAGGGAGCCACCTTGGGGGGTGACTGACGCTCGCTCGTTCCAGGCTGAATGAGCACACACGATTGTTGAGAGAAGGTATCTCTGCATGAGCAAAGGATTGTCACTGATCCTCTGGCACATACACAGGTTCACGAGATTCACATGCACCAGGCCCACACTGCAGATTGGATGATGACAGTATGATGTCAACACCGTGGTAAGATAATGCATGAGTGAGGGAGTCGTTCACACCTCAAAATGATTGACTCAACATTCATCCAGGACATGCCTTTAAGTAGAAGGCCTTCTGCACAACTCGCCTGCAAGAAGACAGATATCATGAGATGCCCAGTAGTTGACGTCGTACAACCCACTCATGCTGGCATTCACATCCACGCTCATACTCCAAAGACCACCATCCCACCTTCACATATGTAAGAGAGTGGAGCAGCAACTCCAACTGAAAATCTGCACATCGGTAGGCCTTATATCTCAGCTTCATCCTGCACACATCCTGCTCAATATTGGTGCATTTAGCTAAAACTCCTGACGTCAAAACCTTTGACATGGTGTTTGTGGAGGAAGGCTATGATGCTCAGAGCAGATAAGCAAAGAGATACGCGCAATGAAGACACAATAGATCTACCTGTTTCTGATTTCATTATACCTGTTTCTTTGATCCGCAGAAAGATACTGCTGAGTGATGCTTTCATGTAGGACCTACTTGCGGCATCTGCCAGCTGTACCTTTGTCAACCATTTCTCAACCATGAGTCCCTCTCAGGTGCAGAGTGTCTGCCGATCTACATGCTCTTAGTTGCTCTGCATCAGAATGCATACAATGCATGCAAGTACTCTTTTGGTATGCTAAGTAACTCTAACAGCCTGTCCTGTAATTGAAGGATGCAGCAATGCAGGCAGAACAATTGACCTGCGTGACTGGCTTCCGGTCAGCCCGGTTCAGACAACCATACATGCCTGTCATACAGCGCATCAGTGCACGCAATCCTGCCATCAAGAAACAACATTGCCCACCCAATGAGCATGTCAGACGCTTGCTGTACATACTTAAGTTGATAAAAGACATGGCAAAAGTGGAGACCAAAGATCTCTTGATATCTTGGGGGGAGGTCTGTAGATATACAAACTTCCTAATGGCATCTTGCTGACCACATTGCTCATGATCGAGGGACTGACAGCAGCGTGCACAGGAGGATAGTAGAAGTGTGTGCAGGCGGAGTTGGCTGCAAGAGGGCAATGAGCACCTGGCTCACTAACAGCTGGACAAAGGGCGTCTGAAAGCTCCAAGTCCACCTCCAGCCCAATGGGGTTGTTAGTCTCCGAGCGGTGCATTGTGACCTATTTCGCAAGCAAGACTTTAGACAACAGGCAAGCACTCCGCTGTGCATGTCATGCGATATCCATCACTATGATGTATGGTACTTGTGAGAATGAATTGTGGTGGCTAAGTATGAGCAGTGCGTCATCAGCATTTTGTCAGAGCATCGAATTTTGAGTCTCTCACATGGACAACACCAGTGATGTTGTCAAGAAAGCGCTCGCCCCCAAAGAACGCGCGTTTTGCTCCATCAGCCCCTCGACTTCCTGAGCCAGCCACTTGGGGACTGACCAGCTTGTCATCAAGAAACATGTCTGGGTGGGGAAGGAGGTCAATCGAGAGGCAGGACCACTCCAGCTTCTGCTCATCCATGACACAAGCATAACATTGATGAAATCAGAGAGGTGTCAGCCTTTGTAAGTGAAGGCGAGGAGATCTTGCATATGCCATTGGCAAACTGGGTATGGCCAAACAAGATGTGGCTCCATACAGTGCTTTGATCAGTCCAGCAAATGTACACTCACTCGGAAAATGTAGATGCATTTTCTGTCCTTGAAAAATTGCCTGGTGTCATTCAGATTAACAACCTTCTCCATGTCAAGAAGAGCAAGCCAAAGGTTAGCAGCTCGTCAACGACAGGCCAGTCTACATAAGAGAATGTCTTCTTTTTTCAATCCTTCTGTGCAGCTCTTTAATAGAACCCTGACAAATATCCGGTCCATTCTAATGCGGTATGAATGTTGAAAAGAGGTGGAGCAGGCCAAGTCTTTATTGCCTTTCAAGGCTGACCTGCCATGATTCATTCGTGGTCATCAGTGTGACCCCTTTAAGGGTTATTGATGCCATGGGTGGTATCCTGCAAGACTCAGAAGGTGAAGCATCAGCTTCCTGAAATATGGCTCGACTGACTCCTGCACAACTGCTCGCATTGTTAGTGCATCATTAGCTTAAGTGAGGGTCTCAAAGCCTATTTGCGTCTGAAACTTGGGCTTATCACACAGTGATGCTGACAATCAGGTGTACCAGGCAGCTGCTGCCTGTCCCCCAGAAATGTTTCTGCCTTTTGTCTCCACAGTCAAGTTTAGAGTGCCTACTTCCACGGTCATACCATCAGCAATCTGCACCAAGCACCACTTTGCTAATCAGATGCACCTTGTCAGGAGGAGTCTGAATGGCCCGATCAAAAGAAATCTCAAGGTAAGTCCACAACTGCAGTCAAGATGCAAAAGATTGCCAACACCCAGCTCACTTCACATTCGACCTACCTTATCAGCAAAGCCATAGCTTGTGCTCTTGCTTGCTGCACTTGCTGCACTGCGCAGTCAAACAGGAGCAGGATCAGCGGTCAGCCATTGATGTCCCTGCGCTTGGCTGTCGTTCTTCTTCTTCCGGAGGGGGCTAGGGCTGTAAAAGCCAGCCCGAAAAGATCTGACAAGTGTACATGCAGTGCAAACAAGCTACACGAACAGCAGCATAGTAGCAACCATCATACTACGTTTGCTTTTGTTTGGTCTTACAATTTCCTGACCAACGTATGTGATAGGGGTTATTATGATTGCTCATTTTGGTTGTGCTGCAGCAGCCGTAGAGCGCTTGCCAACTGAGGACAACAGGCTTGCTCACCTCGCAACAGCTGCATCGAAGTCTGTGCTTAGTGTCTCCGATATCACTAAGTCCAGAGTGGAGATGGACACGACTGTAGGCTCAGCGCTTATATTCGAAAATGTAGGAAGCTGCCCATTAGTCACAAATAAGAAGTCGGATTGTGTAGCATTTCCTTTATATATGACGGTCCAACAAGACAAGCAGGCATCCTCATGTTGTATATCGCTCTGACTATGTTTTTAGTATCGTGTAAGCTTAAGAAGTGATTATACTAGTGCTTTGATTGCATAGCACTTCGGATCAGATATCAGGCAGCTGATGCCTAACATATTGGCATTCTCTTCTTCACTCCTCATGCCAGAAGACCTCGGCGATTAAAGGACTTAGCAAAAGCGCACTGACAAGAGCCCAGCAACCACTACATGTTTCCATAAGGCAAGGAACCTCGCAAGCGCCATTAATATCGAGCAGAGCTGTGGCTGCCCCTGATAGCAACACAACATACAGAGTACAGTGGAAGGTGCTTGTTACCTTGATCTCGAGCTTCTCAACTTTGGCTTGTGCAACGTGCACAGTTGACGGCAATCCAAGGATTGCATGTAGCACAAATCCATTCAACTCTGATGAAGGCATGTACAATCGAGTCTTGAGCTGCTGCGTCACATTGGATCTTGCGTGATGAATCATGATGAAGGAGGTGCAGTGCAGCTTATAAGCTGCTATGCAAGTACCACAGCAAAACATCGTAGTGCATAGATAGTATGAACGCATACTGATAATAGGATGTGACAAGCCACATTTTGTTTGTTCGGCCTCTGAGCTGCTGTCAAGTTGCTGTGAGACTTTCACGATGTGGAAGGGACGTTACCAAGGTTGGAAAGTTGCACAGTTCGGCCAGTCAGTCGGAATTGGTCACGGCTGTAAGTCTTGAGGTAGTAGCGCAGCTTAGAGTCGAGCGCAGCAGCCAGCAGGGATTCCATGGAGGCGGCTGGAGCACGGCAGCTTCAAGTGTCACGCCGCGCCGCTAGGCAGCGAGCGGCCCGGAGAGCAGCGGCGCGGGCGCGGCGGCCCCGGCGCCGCGGCGCTTTGCGCCCTGCTGGGGGGATGCCAGTACTGTTGAGTAGGAGCTATTGCACCCATTCGCATAGCCATCTGCTTAGCTTGCCTGGTCTGCGCTTCTCTCTTTGCGGCCCTTCAGGCGTCACATTCATTCAGGTCATCGCCCCCTTCTGGAAGAACTTCTCGAGTAACGGCACGTGAGGAACGTGAAGGGCAGATAGGTGTGTCGAGGGCCGCGGCGCGGTGGGTTGCTAACGTCGGAGGCGGCTGTAGGCCAGCTAAGATTGGCCAGAAAAGGACGTAATAAGAAAGTGCTCGCCCGTAGAGAAGAGGGGCTGGCACAGCCAGCCCAAAAAGAATGGACAAAGGTCCAAAGGAAAGGGAGGAAAGAAAGCACGCAGCGAAGCAAGTGACTACTATAAAATGGTCCAACATCTAGCAGCTGAAGTATAGGAAGCAGTGGAGACTCTGCCAAGGACGGCAATGGCTAACTTGTAGCCAGTGTGTGACTTATTGAGTGTTGGGGCAGGACGCGGCAGCGAAGGAGGCCAGAACAGCGAAAGCAGGCACGACCAGGCGACCACGCCAACTCCAGTAGTGCAGGAGACATGAGGTGCAAGCCCCGCCCTGGAGGAACGTGTGGGGCGTCGGGGGGCCCGTGTCGAAGCAGACGGGTTGTGATATGAAGGAAGAAGATGGCGTCCGCAAATGGATCATCTCATTCCTTGCCTCATTGGTGTGGCGCATTGTCAGTATAAAGAACTGCGGTTGACAGAAGCGGCAAAGCTAATGGCCACCCGAAACCCCTCCAGGTATGGCACATCCGGCATCCTCCAGGAGGCGGGCTGACAGATTAGCCTTGAAACACTTCCATCTAGCCCGTCAGGAATAGTTTTCAATATTCACGCCAACATTCCACACACTGTGCTTCGACCTTCGCATATTCCCGTGGTGGACAGCACATCGATTTGGACGTGGAACGGGCGAACGCTTTTGACTGCAGGCAACTCGCTCCCAGTCACCATGATGGCTGATTATGCGGTCGCCAGAGCTGCCTAGGTCAAGTAAGCCACTTCATGCTTATTTCATGCTCATATCATCGCGCCTTCTCTCTCTCTCGAGCGCGCCGAACTCGTCACCCACGCCCGCAGGGAGATGCACTGAGTATTGAGTGATGGAAGGCCGGGGTGACTAAGTACAAAGGCAAGGCACATTGACAGATGTACAACACGTGCTGCTAGCTGACCCGCTTAGGAGGAGGGGTCAGCGCATCATTGCGGACGTCGTGACTTCTGACTCCGAAACTTCACAACCCCACCAGCATCTCGGTAGCGGAGCAAGGGCACGCGATTGGCAGGACTGCGGGCGGTAGAGAGCTATTATAGGCGGACCACCCTGCCGGCAATGAGATTGTGGCGCTAGCGATTGACGGGCAAGGGCGTTTGACAGTCGTTGGCTGGACCTCCTGCAGCGGCTTGCACGGCGGGCAATCGCTTTTCGTCATAGACAGTGAATTGAGCTGCCTGGCTTCAAATGCCACCGGGTAGCTTGCCAGGTGTTCCGCATGCAACTCTTTGTTTCAATACATTTCAGCGTTCCAAGCTCACGCAGTGCATCTGTGGGCAGGCCGCGCTTTGGTTGCTGCTTCTGGATTCTATCGGGGTGACTCTGTCCCAGCTGCAACTGACTCCGACTTGCGGCTGCTGAGTAGGGCTTGTTGAGCTCCCAAATTGATGTAGCCACTTGCATAGCTGTGTGCTTTTAGCGCCTGCCCGGGCCCCTTGAACCTTGAGAGGTGGACGCCGTTGAGCACGGTGGCGGCATGGGTGAGTGTGGCCGAGGGGGCCGAGTTGGGTGCCGGCGAGAGAGAGAAGAGAGGGCGAGTGAACGAGAGCTGCGCACGGGAGAGGTTGTGGGCGATCGAGCTGGTCGGGGGGAGGGGGATTTCTGGGCCGGCCCTTTCACAGCCCTTGTGTAACGAATTTACATGGCTGGAATGTCAATGCAGCTGTAATGTATTGACAGATGCCTGGAGATTAGATACCTCATCCGGCTGATAAATAAATTGACTGTCAGTGCCGCAGGAAAGGCTTGACAGATGCCTGGAGACGGACAATTTCACCAGGTTGGGCAGCGTGGCTTTGATATAGAGCTGAGAGCGGCGCAACCCGGAGTCGTGACACGCGAGACAGCATGGTGCTGGCGCTGGAACGGCGACGGGAGGTGGCAGCGCTGTAGACTGCCTTGACGGCATTGTTAGCCGTTAGTATTGACGGGGATGATAGACGGCTGACGATAGCCTGGGGGTAGTGACCGTCAGCTGCGAGTGACGGGTAGATTGTCGGTGGTAGCCGTTGTTAGCCGTCGACAGGTCGTGGACGGGTCATCAACGAGAGACTGGGTGCCGAATATCCCACCCGGGCCCGTATGGCCGGGCTCGCAGTCCGTCGGGCTATAAAGGGGGCACCCGAGATGGGAGAGGGGGTGAATTCTTCACCCAACCTCGACCCCTGGACCCTTGCCCCTGCAGTAACCGTTTGTCAATTTTACCGTTGCGGCCCCATCCCAATGCCTCCCGCTTTTCCTTGCGCCGCCGGCAGCCCGGGCTTGGCGATCTACAGCATTCGTTACACCTTGTCTCCTTTGTAAGGCTAGAATTGGCCTCCCTTCCAATTTCATGCGCACCGCGCGCCTTCTCTCTCTGGAAGAGCCACGTGAACTGTACAACTCCTTTCCAGGTGCAAGTCACTCCAACTTGCAGCTGCTGATTAGGGGTTATTAAGCTCCCATTCTATGTAGCCACTGGCATAGCTGTGAGGTTTTATCGCCATTTGGCCTTTCGGACCTTGCCTACTATGTTAGTGCTGGCTTTTTACAGCACTCGACCCTTTTGGAAAGAGCCACCTCCTTCTCGTCTACAACGGCCTTGATGTCGTTGTATAGCCTGTCCTACCATCTCGCCATAGTGGCGGCCTAGCCACTTGCTATGCTGTAGGAGCGGCACTGTTAGGAACACCCCAGGAAGACCACTTGTATCCTTGCGCAATGGACGTTCATGGCGGATGCAAAATCAAGTGGTCCTCTCTCTAGCACCGGCCCACCTAGTCGACGAGCGCCGTCGTGGTCGGGCCGTCAGCTTAGGGCGTACTAGCGCACCGCAAGCATTGATTGCTTACTATGGACAGCGGCTCTTGCTTACTATGCAGCGTTCTCAGGCTTTTGCCATACATCAGCATGCTGGGCGCTCTTTAAGCCAGGCCACTGGCTTGCGCTGTGGTGCTCCGACGCCACACATGGTCTGGCAGTATGTATGTGCTCAATCGTGGGTACTAGAGTTCCCCTTCCTTTGTGTTTCCTCGCTTTGTTGGCTTAGCCCCTCTTTGGGATCTTATTTGTTTCTTTTTCAGAAAGTGTACTGGCGTGCTTTGACCTCCCCCGACACCCCGAAGGAAGAAACCTTTCATCCAAAATAAGGCAATAGCTGTGAGAGGCCAGCCCAAAGGACTCTGAAAGGACTGAAGGTTAGTCCAACGGCATGGACTCTAATGTAGATCTTTTCGGCACCTCTTTCTTTGGCTTGGGATGTTGTCCATTCTTTTTGGGCTGGCTTTGCCAGCCACTCTTCTCTATGGGCGAGCACTTCTCTCGCTGAAGCAATGACACCCGCCCGATTCCGGCGATTGATGGTCATCGGCCGTAAATTTGCTAACCGCTGTGTACTGTGTACCGGTTAGCCTGGGTCCGCTGCAATCTGAGTTGCCACTTGGCAAGGCCGTTCGTGGCCCCCTTCCCTGCTCCTGCCAGCGGCAATCGACATCTATGGCTGTCTGGGTCCTCGATTTCACACCCTCCTCCAAAACATTGCCAATCTAGGCTACACACGACGTGCAGATGTGTTTCCGGCTGAAATGGGCTTGCCAGCTGCATATTTGTCGTTCTTGCGACGTCGAGTTTCGGCCTGTTTGCAGCGAGCTCAGGCTAATGCCTTGCATCAGAAAGCTGGGCAAGCTCTAGTTGGTGACAGAAGGGCTTCGTACCTGACATCTAGTATTCATGCATCGGTTAGCGACCTTTATGTTTTGACCCGTGGATTTTGAGCGGGTCAACCTGCTGTAGGTTATGTAGATATTTAGATGTGCTTGCTTGCCTTTGTACTTGGCCATTGGCCTATGTTTGTTTCAAATACACGAAATTTTCCTTCCCTGCTGGGGCCGGCTCGCCCCGTTATGTCCATTCTTTGAATTGGCCTTTCGCCCCCTTTGGAGTCGCTTACTACGGTTCCATTCTCCATTCCTTTGGGGGTTAATAGGACATTTGTAAGGCTACTATTGGCCTCCCCTTTCAATTTCATGCGCACCGCGCGCCTTCTCTCGCTTTGGGCTGGACTTTCCCAGCCACCAGAGAAAAGCGCGGCCGAATTGACTGGTGGCTGGGAGACCAGTCAATTTGGCCGCGCTTTCTTTCTCCTGGTCGCAATGGTGCGCATGCGTGAAGTGCTTGGTTCACTGCAATGGCGGAACCCCTCGAGCGCAATGGCGGCAACCCGCGTACCGGCAGGGC
The DNA here is from genome assembly GCA_009602725.1 of Spirogloea muscicola. Taxonomy (NCBI): domain Eukaryota; kingdom Viridiplantae; phylum Streptophyta; class Zygnematophyceae; order Spirogloeales; family Spirogloeaceae; genus Spirogloea; species Spirogloea muscicola. The sequence goes on along the minus strand of WELB01000186.1, from coordinate 147,622 downwards.
CCGCGGGGCAGCCACCGCGCCCGCTTAGCATGGGGCGCAGTCACGCCCCCGCTTCACCTGCAGGAAAGGCTAGGATAGGCTTGACTATGCTGGCCCCGCCCCCGTGGGCTTGCCGCTCACTCGCATGCAGCTCTCCTAGCCCTGCGGACGCAGCGGTGACGGGCCTGTAGTCAGAATGAGCGACACCACGGTGCACTTCTCCGTGCTCTGCGACATGCTGGACGCAGTGTTGAGAAACCGGAAGCCGCTAATCAAGCGCAAGCACCTGGCAACTTTCCTGGACCATGTGTACACGGACCACGAGTTCTTTAGCGCGATGCGACTCATCCTCCCAGAGCTCGACAGAGAGCGCGCCACATACGGCCTCAAGGAAGCGGTGCTGGCCAAGCATCTCACGGACGCCTTGGGCCTCGGCAAAGAGTCCGAGGATGCCAAGAAGCTCCTAGAGTGGAAGACAGGTGGCAAGCGTGTCGGCGCAAATTCTGGAAAATTCCCCCTGGTCGCCGCAGAGGTGCGAGGTTGCTCCTGGTGGATATCGACTAAATAGCGACCTTTGTCAGTCCATAGAAGTGGGTGATGTCACAGTTGATGTAGGACACGTCAGCTCGAGGCCTTCTGGTTGTCACAAGAGAATTTGACTTCAGCATGGAGAGCTGTGACTTGTACTCCTGCCCAATTTAACACGACTTGAATGAAGGTGCTCTCAAGAATTTTCGTCACAAAAAGTCCGTCTGGAATTGAATTGCAGGTACTTCAACGAAGACAAAGGGAGGTCTCAGCAGGCATTACTATCCGAGAAGTCAATGATTTACTTGACAAGCTTGCAGCTGGAGATACGAGGTGATTAGGACCAATCAATGCATGATGATTTCTGCCTGTCGACCTGTGTATCCAACACCAATGTACACAAGTTAGATGTGTGCAGGCAACGCAAGAGATGATTGCATCGAAGCTTGGCGCACACAGAAGCTGAAGGCCAATTGGTGCTTCTGTTCGTCTGTGGGGTGAACCATTTGTATCAAGTTGTGTTGCAGGGATGAGAAGATTGCCGTTCTGACAGAGCTTATCAGCAAGACTAATGTGCGAGAAATGAAGTGGCTCATCTGTATCATTCTCAAAGGTAGGTGGTGTCTGCTCCCTCATCCTTGTGATTCTCGATGTTGATGGTACTTACTCCCACCACTTAAATAGATTCTGAATCAGAAAGATGTCAGGTCCTCGACATTCTTAAACACTCTGCATTCAGTAGGTAGTGGAGGAGGACCACAAGCTCCTGCCATTTGCATGCAGCTATTATCTTGTGGTACATCCAGGTGGATATCATTCTAATTTTGTATGAAGCTCCTGCAGACCTGAAGCTGGGTGTAAGCGAGAAGACTGTATTCAGTGAACTCCATCCTGACGCTGAGGACTTGTTCAATGTCACCTGCGACCTCAAGCTTGTCTGCCAGAAGCTCAGTGACCGTAGCGTTCGTTATAAACGCCAAGTATGTTGCTCTGCAGTGCTATTGTAGTGCTTGCTGGAGTTTTTGTTGGGCAAAAACTTGGCACGACTAAATGGTGTTGGGCTTGCCTAGCTGGTTCTATGCCCTTAATCAAAGAAGTGAACCGTCTGCTTGCCAGGACATTGAAGTAGGAAAGGCTGTGCGACCTCAGCTGGCAGCTCGTGTGGATACGTCAGAAGCTGCATGGAAAAAGGTTGATCTACTCCGTAGTGACAGTGGTTAAGGATTGCTCGAATAGACAGAATGCAGCTAGACTGGAGGATGATTGCTATCATACTTGCACCAAATATCACAGTATATAACATAGTTACTTACAACACAACAAGGCCGTTGCAGATGAAAGGAAAGGCAGTCATAGTTGAGTGCAAGTTCGATGGAGATCGCATTCAAATTCACAAAGATGGGGAGACGGTGTACTTCTTCTCTAGGTTAGCTGGCAGCATCTCAGAGATGCAGACAACGAGTATGTAGCTGAGATGGACAAGATGTTTGAAGAGAAACAAAGCTAGCATGCATAGACCATGCTGTCCTGCATGTACTTGTAGGAGCACTGTCACCTCTGGCCTTACACTGTAGTGGCAAGAGGTACTACGGCTTGCAAATATGAAGATGTGAGCTTGCTCTATACTGCAGGACATTCCTTGATCACGCTGAGTACAAGGAAGCCATATCTGACCTAATCGTCAGCAATGTCTCACAGGAGAAGTGAGTTTTCATGATCGTACTACGCGATGGCTTTTGCGATTCGATGTCTTCTTTATTTGTGTTGTTAAGTAAATTCAGCATAGTACTATGCACTGGCAAACATGTATGCCTTTCTTACTAGTTATCACTTGTGCTTCAAGGGCAGGTGCATTCTGGATGGGGAGATGCTAGTCTTTGACCGAAGCACAAACCGGTTTGCAGACTTTGGAGCCAATCAAGGAGCAGGTGTCTTAAGCATGCCTATGCCACTGACTGCATCTTTAGGTTCCACCTCGTGTTGCTTGTAATTTCACAAGCGGTCACAGTTTACGATTTGAGATTGTGAACTGCTCCTCCACTAAATACAATGTTGACGTGATTGAATCATTCCTTCCTCCAGCCAAGGCAGCAAGGGACGGTGTTGAAGGACACCATCAGCAGGTAATTGTGACCTCTGTGCACTTTGTCAATTGTGAAGCAACCAGCTATGTCAAAATTGGCTGTTACATTGTCCTTGTTAGCTTTGCAAGAGCAACTCTGGTCATACAATTTGTAAAGCTGATACGAGGGCCGGTGACAAGGCACGGGTATTCGTACTTTGAGGACGTGCTTTGCGTAGGCAGATTGCCTCAGAAACTTATACTCTACATAGATTTTACTCTCTATTATACTAATATAGTTGACAGGTACATGTGGTGGCTCTTCCTGCAGCTCTGCTGTATCCCTTATATGCACTTTGAAATTTGGCAGCTGCATGTTTGTTGATAATGAAGCACCATGCTGACCTCCAGCTTCGAAAGTCACAGATGCTTTAGCAGCTGTCTTACTCTTCACTACTATGTTATGACTGATTCACTTGAAGTGAAAGGGACTGTTTCCTTGACATATTCTTTCGCAAGATGTGGCCTTCGATATTCTATACGTGGATGGTGGGAGTGTCATTCACCAGGCACTTCATGAGAGGCAACAGCTTCTTGAAGCTTCGGTGAAGCCCATCAAGGGGCGCCTGGAGGTGCTCACCCCTAGCAGTGGTCTCAATCAGCTACGTCAGCCTGGTGTGTCCTTCATTTGCAAGTTCTTGTATGTCAGCCATAGCAACATCTGGCATCCATGCTCAGCGTGGGTTGTGGTCGGTGACAGCTGAGCTCTGTAGTTCAACAATGTCATCTGCATGAGCAGACGAAGTTTTGCTTGATTGATTATGCGAACAAGCATGAGTCATGTACATCGAACTGCACAGTGCGCACATCATCAGTCTTCACATAGTTCCCTGACATCTTGGACTGCTTATACAGGCGAACCTGTCTGGTCAACCGTAGCAACCACTGAGGCTGAGGTTGAGCACTTCTTCTTGGAGACAGTTGATAACAGGTGCGAGTTGGTTCTTGGCACTAAGTATGAGTCCTTTGGCTCGCTGACTCCAATTCACAAGTGTGAATTCTGCTGCTTTGACCTACGGTGACAGTGTGCAGAGATGAGGGAGTTGTTCTGAAGGACATGGAATCTAAGTGGGAGCCAGGAGACAGATCTGGCAAATGGCTGAAGATCAAGCCAGACTATGTCAATGTTGAGTCTGACCTTGACGCTCTCATAATAGGTGCACACACTTGGTGTAAGAAGATGCTGTGTCGTTCTTGCTATAAGCACTTGCTTGCCATAGGGACTCACTTATTTGCTTATAATTCACATTGTCTCTTAAGCTCCAAGAACAACACCTTTACAATATAGCCTGATCCACTCAGAATCTGGTGCTTGCAGGAGGTAACTACGGGAAAGGAGGACGAGGTGGTAAAGTAAGCAACAACCTCTTCAGAAGGACATGCCTTGCTGGCTGCAAGTACTTCTCGCTGATCTGAGGGTGCTCCTGGCTTCTGTGAAGGAGCTCAGTGACATGCCAATGCAAAGCGGCAGGAATGAAAGACCTTCCATATGGTCATCTTGTGCAGGTGGCAAACTTCCTCCTTGGTCTGGCCGAGAAACACCCAACTGGAGGAAACCCAACAAGGTTCGTGTCCCTGTACTGTTGTGCAAAAAGCTGGACATGTCCATGTTACTACACTCTCTGGAAGTTGTGCAGGTCTCTCTGCAGTCCAGTAAAAGGGCAAGAGAATACTTGCAGGTTCATTTCATTCTGCAAGGTAGGGACAGGCTTCTCAAATGAAGAGCTGGAGGAGCTCCGTCAAAAGCTCGAGCCTTTCTGGAGGTTTACTTCTCCCAACCACTTGCAGCCAGCCTTCAACAGGCTTCTACCTATTGCAAGTCATCATATGGAGGACACTTTACTCATGACAAGTCATCGTCTACCTCCACTTGGTAGGATCTAATGATCAAGTCAGAAAGCTGTGGTTCTGCACCACACAATATGTCCATGTCGGAACTGAAGATGTTGATTGTTTCTTTGATAGGCCCAATGCAAAAGGTACAAAAGCTCCAAGCTTCTATACTGTTACCAACCACTCAAAAGAGAGGCCTGACCTTTGGATTGACCAGCCAGAGAAGTGAGCAATCTAAGGAACCAGTAGAATTTGTGACTGTTTTCAACAGCACAGAACAATTATCGAGCACTCTGCAGTAAGAGGTGTGAAAAGAGCAAACTGCACAGCTTATGACTGGTCTGTGAATGTGAGATTGCAGATCTGTGATCTTGCAGATAAAGAGTGACATCCGGACCATCAGATCCGAGGTGATTATCCTGCTTTGTCTGGCTCATAGACACTGCCTGTTTAAGTTGTGTTGCTTGATTTAACAAAGAGGGTAACTGAGCTTCCTGATTTATCATTTCTCAGGTCTTTGCAACGCCGTACAGCCTACGCTTCCCTCGAGTGCAGAAGATCCGTTATGACAAGCCTTGGTATGATTGCCTTGACAAGGATGGTGAGCAGCTTGACAGCCACCAGTAGCCTGTGTTTTTAGAAGACCATAATTGCAGCGCAGATCTTGGCTATGCTTTATGGGGCAATGCTGTATTGCCGCTGGTTCATGCACTCGTCGGCATTGTGAAAGTCGAACATGCTATAGCATAGTGTATGTGTTCATCATACATATCTCATGACATTGTCCATTGATATGCCACAAGCACTGCTGCTTAAGAGTGCTCATCAGCAGGAGGCCTTCCACTTTCAGATACTGAGCATCAATGGTTGGCCATAATTACTCCAATACTACTACTCCATTACTTACTACTTCAATGCTGCAGCCCTATATGAGATAGTCACTGGACGAGGAGGCCAAACAGCGGATGGCAAGAGGTACTCGGCTCTGGAGCTTCGGCAACCAAAGCGGCAGAAGAAAGGCAGCGCTGCAGTCAGTACAACACGTCCACTGCTTCCACAGCACCTGACCACTACAGACGTTTCAAAAGTACAGCGCACGTCTGATCTCTTTGGTGGATTGATTTTCTGTATCCTCCACTATGAAAGATGAAAAAATAGTCTGATTGCTTCCGCTTCCTGCTACCTGAGATGGTTAGAGTCCACGTTTGCCTGCACTGCACATTGGCCTGTTGCGGTGATTGTAGTGTGTATTTTACTTGTCAATGAGTCATACATCCAATCGAGCTGACCTTGACGCGGACCACTAGATTTTGCCAACTTCTCTGATGACCTAACCAGGGAGAAAAGTCATATTCTTATCACTGAGCATGGAGCGACCTTCTCAATGAGCTTGAGCCCACTCGTGACATACACAATTGCAGCTGAGAAACGAGGTCTTTGTCTACACTGGACTTGACTGAATGTCCAGGCCCATCGGGGTTCTAAGGCATGCAGACCTAGTCTTCATAATGGGCGCAATTGAATTTCTGTGTACGATTATTGTGCAGCAAGCTCGCTGCTGATATGGCTGATGGTTGTTGGCGTGGTTAGGGATCAAGTACCAGGCTGCTGCAGGGTGCACTGATGTCATCCACTACAGCTGGATCATGGATTGTCTGCATGCGCAAAAGCTTTTGCCCTTGAAGTCCAAGTACGGTCATAACTCAACTCGTGCAAGGGCTTGTTGAAAAGCAGGCCAGCATGTTCAGAGGCAGCTCAAGGCGAGTTCGGTTGATGGTTTGCAGCTGTTGTCTGAAGGTTGTGCGCCCGTATTGCATACCACACAGGTATTATCTGCATCTGTCTGATGCAACCAAAGCCAAGTTGAGGGATACAATGGATGCTAGTGGCGATAGCTACACAGACAAACTTGAGCAGGCTGATCTTCAGCAGGTAACATTTACATGTGAAGTGTAAACAATTGTTGCGTTTGCTAGCTGTTGGGCTGCCTTTCAATCTGGCAACCAATCTATGACACCCCATGAGCAACGCATGCACCTGATCTTGTCCATTCTGCTTCAAGCCAGGAGACTTCGACAGCCACTTATGTGTGACCAAGTGGTGTCATGCAGCTGCTACAAGCAGTGGACACAAGTCACATCTCCGGTGCTGAGGTCAACGCCTGCAGACATGAATGTTGTACAGACGGCTTGTGGTACCTCTTTCAGGGTTGCCACATTTCCTTACTCCAGGCTTATGGCATAAGGTGATCTGGCGACCTTGGGCGGCCAGGCTTGTGCATCTAAGATATGCCAGCTTTCCTGCCTGCGGTGTCACTGTCCTCAAGTTCCAAGGATGTCAGCATCAATCACATACATACGGACAATAGCACTGAGGAAGATTACTGTGGTGTAACATTGCAGGGGTCCTCACAACTCATTAGCCGAAGCTGCTGACTTCTGCTCAACAAGGCGCTTGGGGTTGGAGATCACCATGCGCTGCGGTCAATTGGCTACATGCCTGAATACTGTCGTAACACATATAATCGCTTGCAGCTATGACAAGTCCTACAGCTTTGCGGACTTGTGTGCCTGGTGAGTTGCATGTGAGATTCATGGCTCGGTGGCTAATCTGGTGCTACACATAGATGCTGGCCTGCTTGGGCCAGTGGTGAGTCTGGCTGGGTGCTCGTGGCGATGCAATGATCAGCTATGTTCCGCTTTTTCCCCCTTCTCGCCATGTAAGCAGTGTCTCGAAGGAAGATCAGGGATACTTGAGGTCAAGGAGTGTACACGTCGTGAATCAAGCATGGATAGAGGATTCAGTCGCCACAGGCAGAAGACTCAAGGAGCTTGATTACAACATCAGGTTGTTGGCCACCATTCCAAGAATTTCAATGCTTAATCTGACAGTCCGCTGATATAGACTACTGTGGCTAGAGTGCTGATGCAAGAAAATGGTGATGTGCTGGCAGGGGAGATGCGGACATTAGTGCTGATGCAGACGTGAACGTCGATGGTGAGAAGAAATTGAAGAAACCCAGCCACAGACTGTTGCCAAGGGCAATGAGAAGACGAGGACGAGCTCAACCCGTTGACAAGGCTTCTAAGGATGGAGCGCTGACCACTCAATCAAGGAAAAGGCAACAGGCCAAACTGAATGTGCCTGATAAGAAGCCAAAGAAGAGGCGCAGATTACAAGTCGTGGACCAGGGGAGGTCTGATGAGATGGAAGGACTCGAAGAGAAGATTACTGCGCAAGCAGCCAGAACCTCTGCCAAAGGAGAGTGATAGTGTTCCCCATGTAAAAGTGGGTATGGATGCGACCAGGTCCAAAGCATTGGAGCAAGGCGAGGATGGTGGGCGACCGACAGATGCACCTCAGGACAAGGTGGCACCAGAGACAAGCCACACTAGTCATATGCCAGATGTACAAGAGTGCACAGCCGAGGATCTGGTACTAGGTCAAGACCGTCCCACCGGGGCTGTGGAAAGACACAACACAGCAACAGACTCCATGCTGTCTGACTTTCTAGGCCATGGCAGGCTGCCCCGGGGCTATGGCAAAAGTCAAACATGTGAGGAAGGAGATCAGAAGTCCTCTGATGCTGATGGGAAGGTCAGCAAGGTGCCCCTCTCCATTGCAGCTGCTCATCCTACATCATCTCAAAAGGCAGACTCTGAAGTCTTCTCCTCTCCCCCAAGCCTTGGAGGTTTAGCCCTTGAATCTGGAAGCTCAGCTGCTACTCCACAGAGCACAGAGAAGAAGAAAGTCAGCTACAAGAGCATGGCAGATAGGTACTTGGGCACGCAGAAGTGAGCAATGCCGGCTTCTTGAAGCTTTGAGTTTAGCAAGAGCAAGAGCAAGCATGTTTGTAGGGCTGTGCATATGACGGCTCTCAGCAAGCTCTGAGCAGATGCTGACAGATTTTAGATTCTCCATGTCTAGCACCTGGTATGAAGCATCTCTCAGCAACAGGGTTTCTGAAGAACTCTCACCTGCCACCCCAATTGATCAGACCAAGACAGAGGCCCCTGTCGAGCTAGCTCATGCTCGCTTCAATGCCATCACTTCACAGGGTGTAGCATTGCCTTGCTGATCTCCGCCCCATGCTCAGCTGTAAGGTTCCTGTGAGGACCCGCGGGCCATGGCTGAGCTTCCTAGAGGACTACTCTTGCTCAAGGATGTGCAACATTGCACATTTTAGCTGTGAGAAATGTCGTGCTCTTTAATGCAAGCCACAGGCCTTGGTTCGGCCAAATTGATGATGCTCGAATCAGCCATGATGTTATAGCCTGGTGCCTAGCGAGGGTGTACACCAACCTCCTGGCTTCAAGGCGCCTCTTGAGTCCCTCAAGCTTGCGACGCTGCTCCTTCAGCGTCTGCGAGCAGGATTGCCTCCACACAATCCAAAGTCAACACCACTAAGGGCGGAGGAGTCGAGGAGGCTCGACGAGGGCAGCGTGCAGCGGGCTGGCGCACACGGCGCTGAACGAGCAGCGCAGTTGGGGCCCCCACCAGGCGGCCGGCAGGGGTACCGGCGGCGGCGAGGCTCTGGAGGAGCTGCTGGCAGCGCACGAATTGGGCCTCCAGCTCGCCAACCTGCGCTGCCACCACTACTGGAGTCTCAGGAGCAGCACACGGTGCAGCGGCTGCTTGCGCAGCCCGCGACGGCAGGCGCTGGCATTGGAAGGGCGCGGCCCTCGGCCTCTGGTCGTGATGGCGGCTGCAGGCCGGGCCCGGGCGAGGTGGGCACGAGAGGGCCGGGCTGTGGAAGGCGGCCCACCAGGTCTTGGACGCGCTCGTCGCCGCTGCCGTTGGCCAGGGCGTCCGCCAGGGCCTCCGCAAGCTGCACGCGCGCAATCACCTTCCTCAGCCGTCTCAGAGGCGGCTCTGCCCCTCACGCGCGTCAGCAGGCACCGCCGCCGCCGCAGCCGCCGCTCTCCAGCGCCCGTGGCGCTCACAGGCAGCAGCGAGAAGTGCGCGGCGAAGCCGCCGTCGAGCAGCACGTCCTCCACGGGCGCCGCCTCGGCAGGCGCCGCCGCCGCCATCGCGGCCGCTGTGGACAGGCGGAGGGCCGGGGGCCGCCACCTGTGGTGAGCGGCCGCCGCAGCTGTCATTCCTGCCCCGGCGCTGGCGGCCCTGGCGCTGCCACTGGCGGAGGGGGACGTCTGACGAAGGGTTTGGGTTTGGGTTTGGTTCGTGGCTCGCCCTTCAACAAGGTGTAGTATTCTGTGCTGGATGCTCATCAGCCACCGCCTCTCTTGGCGCTCCTCGGCCCCTTCGGGCCTTGTCCAGACTCTCTCATGCTGGCATTCCACGGCCCTCGCGCCCTTCTGCATGAGCTCACTCTGTTGGGAGCACACGCACTTGCAGATGGCGGCTCTGAACCCTTCGTCCACACACTTGCTCCTGTCCCCACACCGCCTGCCTGCATGTCGAGCTGCAAACATCGGGCAGCAAGCCAAGCAAGCAAGCCGCGCCTCTACTTGCCTGGGCCTCGGCTTGGCGGTGCCATCTTCCGTCCCCACAAATGCACGAAACGTTCTGGGATGCAGTGCACCACGGGCAAGTGCAAACCATGGGCCATGGGAGCCCGGCTCAGAGTCAGGCTTCTCATGTCCTGCTTGAGCGGGTTTGCAGGTTGCAAGTAGTGCACAATCTGCCGCATGGCATCCACCAAAAATAAGCACCACCGTGTTCCAACTTAACCCCACCGCAGCCAGGCATTGCCAATACTCGTCGTGGCCAGCCAGCAACCGGATGGTCGCCAGTCAGCCAGGCAAAGATATATTACAAGGGATGTCGCATCTTGGGTGTGTCGCCACTCTCATCTGCCTTTTGCCCGGTGCCAGAAGAGGGGCCAAAGTCGAGGTCAAAATGCAGCTCCACCGCTGGTGGCCGACCTGGCTGCCGCTCTTCAATCTTCACCCACGCACTGTCCACTTCCTGCAATGCCTTGGAGTCAGGCAGCAGACTGCCTTTTGCCATGGCCGCCATGGGCGAGCTATTGGATTCCACCAGTGCTGTAGCCTCCTCCATCCTGGTTGGCTGCTGTATGCTCAGCGCAGATGGCAACTGAGAGTCCGCAGCAGATACAGGATCTCCTGCCGGGGAAGCTTGCGCTTGCTCATCTGCAGGCGAAGTAGGCTCTACTTGCTGCGCGCACATCCTGTTATCAATGTGAGCCACATCCCTTGGCGGATCCAGCGGCGTATCCAGCTCAGGTGAAGGCAGGTTGGGCATCGAGACTGAAACTTCCATGTCTGCTATTCCAGCGGCAATCTCTTCTGCTGTGATATTTGCTTCTTGTCCTGAGTCCCCCAAGGAGCCAATCTCCGCGGAAAGTGGAGCCACCTCATCCTTGCAGCTTGACTCCTTGACTTCGCCATTGATGACCTCAAGAGCCTGAGAAGCACAACGGACTACACTTGGTCTCAGAACTCCTGGTTGCTTATGCCCAGAGCAACATAGAAGCGACATGAAGCACGCGCTTGCCAGACAAGCGCGCCAAGACAGGGGAAGATCCTCGCGTACACCAGGTCCAATATGACAGTTAGAGGCTAATATCGAGAAGTCGCGATAATCAATAGAATGACCTTTATTTCAAGGGCTGCAGGAGAGCTGCTGGGAGCTGCTGCCGCTGCAGCTGCCTTTGTTGCTGAAGCCTTGGGCTTGGCGACAGCTTTTGCGTAGAGCTTTTCATGCACTTGTGGGACGAGCATCTCCTTGGGCACAACACCTTCGATGCCCAGGTCACTGAACTGCAAGCAGATGAGATAGCAAATCTCAGGGAGAACACTGATATCAACATGAGGTACAGCAAGGCACCTCAAGAAGTCCACTCCAACTCGCAAGCCATTCACCTCACTTCAACGAATCAATGCAACTGCACAGGGCAGATGGGCACCCTGGAAAATGCAGCGATGTCCTGCCGGGCTGCCAACCTCAGCCCTCGCCAGCAGTACACCTGCCACAAACATGTCCCAACCTCCACCATCAGATAACGACGAGCTTATACTTTACTGTAGCTAGACTTGCCGTCTTCCTAAGGCCAATTCAAGGATGGAGAGCCTTCCTTAGGTGACCTGCATTGGGCCACCATAGACCAAATGGTTGACCTTCACTATCGAAAAACATGCAGGATAGATGCAGAAGCCCCAGGCACACAGGATGTATGTTGAGGGGCAAAGGAAACCTGATTCTTTGCGTGACTGTACTCGGCTTCGATGCCAGCATCTGGGTCCAGCTGCAGTAGCCAGACAGGAGCTATTTGCACTGAGCCACAGAATGGCTACAAAAATGGTGCAACGCAGAATGCATAGGTTGAATCCAAATGTACAATTGGCAATGCTAATATCCAGCAGAGATTGAGAGGTGCAGTAAGAAGCTCATGCATTGTAGGTGCAGTGCAAGCACGCACATCCTCAGCAAGCGGCTGAAAGTACTCTGCCATCGTGGGCACTTTCACCACGTCTGGATCAGTCAAAACATTCTGCAAGATCATGTCGGCATTAGTGAGGAGAGTACTGACTCCCAGAGCCATTGCCTCGAGCTTTTGCAAGAATAACAAAGAGAACTATTTGCATTCTGTGGCAGCTCATCGAACCCTGCAAACCATGTATGATGTATGACAAAATTGAGCAATTTTACTTTTAGTTGCTGCACTTTGCGATCCAACTGATCCAAGGCTCGATTGCCCATTCGCCACCGCGGCCTGCTTACAAGTGGGTGCAAGTTGGTATCACAAACATCAAGTGGCTCTTGCACAATATGGTCACAGTGCTCTCGTGAAGAACCCTGGTCTTACATTGAGCTGAAAATTCTCTGATGGCACAGTCATTGCATAATGTCAACAAGCAGGAGAAGAGGCGTGCCAATGGACAGCTAGCGCCTCACCTTTTTCGAGGTGGTTCAGGCCTGGTAAGACGTGACTCAGTGGGTCCTTTCTCAAAAGCGGGGCAAGTTTCCCTCTTCCACAATACCTGCAGACACTTGCCTCCCTGTCAGTCATGTACAATACTACAAGTGACATGGCTCTGCAAATATCTTAGTTTCGCATAACAAGCAAACAAGGCTGTACTTGTCTTCAGTCTCCGCAGAGCCCAGAGAGCCTCACTTATAAGTATATTCGATTCTTGGATTGCTGCCCAACTAGCTTATCAGGAAGAGGAGCTCACCCAATTCCGCTCTCGACTCAGTACATGCTCCACACTCTTCAGGAACTCATTTCCCCTTGGTGGTGTGCTTTGTAGCAATCTCTTCACCCTGTCCTCAAGTGCGCCAGCCTCCTCCTTCTACCAGGAGCACTTGACTTCAATATCAGTCCCCTGTGTTATCTTACAGCTGTAATAGACTGCGAGCCGATTCCTTGCCTGACAAATTAGTCTAGGCTCTTTTCACATCGCATCGCATGCATTATGGTTACTTGACCAATATAGATGGCCAATAGATGGATCTCCACTAAGCACATGCCAGTCTTGAGACAGATGAGCTTAAAGCATGCACTGTTCAGCGTCTAAGTGACATCTAGAAAAGCCACATTCATTGCCTGGAAGATACATTCGAAGGCAGGATGGTATCTCTGAAGGCAGTCAAAGACGGGGCTTTTTCACCAGTATCTCGCGCTTGTCCTCACTCTCTTTCTCCACTTTGGGTGGATTCTGCAATTTGCTCATGAATTGCTGTCTGAGCCGCATTATTGCAATAAGCAGGGCAGACACAGATGTATTTTGGTATTCTACTTTACGAACTCGGAACACAACACATTTTATGAAGTAAATCCAACCTTGATGAAATCGAAGAGAATCAGACACTGGACAAGTACGTGGCGTCGAAAGCTTGGATCTCGGAGCTGAGTCAAAGAAAACTAAAGTAAGAGATCTCACAAGACTCGGACAGCTTTAGGAGTAGACTTGAGGTCATCCGAAGGACGCTACCACATCACCATGACATTTGTTGTAGTAGGATGATGTAGCACGTCTACTTTGTCAATACTACTCATGGCGAACTTGCCCATATCATGACTGGATACCTCCAATCCCATCAGCTTCGTGCTTGTTAGAAACTTGGTCTTGTATGTCCCATCCTCCAGGCCATCCTTGCTCTGCTCCTCCTCCAGAGGCTGCTTGTCAAACAAGGTAAGCACCGTCTGCCACAGGAGACGAAAGTCAGAAAAGGCCACAACTGTTGGTGCTTGGCCAGCAGGTGACCAGTATCTGCTACGCTTCTGCATGCAAGTAAGAAGTACATATTGCAAGAGAGGGAGCTAGCTTGGAACGTACTGTTAGACTAGTGCTGAAGTTCTGCCATCTAGCAGAGGCAAGCAGTTCAGGAGGGTTACAGAATGTCTCCTGCAATCAGAAAGTACGGGATGCAAAATCAAGGAGCAGTCAGGCAGATGCCAAGAACGTGTAGCCTAGTGTGCTGCTGACGCATACTTGTTTCACCGACGAGCAGGATATGTCTGGAGAGGAAGCGACAATATGCGAGCCAAGCGTGCTGCTGCTGGCTGCTTCAATCTGCCGTCATTACCTGCAAGCTCCAGAATGTCGTATAAAACTGGAAGTCGATGTCAAGACCTGCCACAGCTGTGCGAGGTATTAGAGGTGTTCGATGTACCAAGGCAGCAAGCTTGCAAGGCGGCATGCAGGCTCTGCAGTCTGTCTAAGGACAGCCTTCACGTGACCAGGACAGGAGGCATGCCAGGCAACCGGCAGGGGGCTCCTTCTCATAAGCAGTTGTGTTCGAGGTATTGAAGGCGCCCTTCACATTCACGCCTGAAGCATCACAAAGGCAAGAATGAGGGTCATGCTTGTATGAGGTAGCCAAATGCAGGACAGGTGAAGTATGGGAGACATCGGACCAAAAGGACAGTGATATTTTGTTCCTTCCAAGTAGCGCCTTCAGTGTAGCATCAAAGCAAACTGCCATGTCAAGTTGCAAGCAACAGTGTACTCCTGATTAGCAGTCTCCTCTAACAAAGCTCACCAGAACGTTCAGATAGCGGGAAAAAGTGTGTGAGGAACATCAGAATCCGCCCACAGAAGACAACATCATATGTCTGCAGGGTACAGAGATCCGCTCAAATCTGAGGTTGAAGTGGTTGGCACTCATATGAATGGGTGCTTAATGACTGGAGCAGTAGAATGGCAAACCTGCTTCACATTCCACGGGCCTATACTCCCAAAGATCTCCATGGGATTCAGAAGGCACCAGATGTAATGCTACAGTTGTGTGGGTCTTGAGAATGATAAGGTGCCCCATCACTGCCTAGCAAGTCTACCATGCCCAAAAGTGCTGAGCACTGATGCAGCCATGTAGAATCACCTTGGACAGGCGGCGAAGAAGTAGATTGCAGGTGCGGAGCATGAGCAGCTTCCCTCGTGATGACAAGTGCTCCTGCACTAAGTCCAATTATATGACTCAATGGTGAGAGACTGAGATGGCTGACACACGACTCATCGGCGTTCACAGGGATGCACTAGAGCAGGTCATACCAAGGGGTCACAGCAGACAGGCGCCTCTTCTGAACTCCCACCTTGCCCAGCGTGTCTTGCTTGCTCTCTATGAAGGCAAACACCTGCCGCAACTCAGCGGCCCTGTCAGCTTGGGTTCAGGCCTTGTGGAGGACTCTGCAGCCCGTCAAGTCGAACCATGGCGCTTAATGTGGGCTTGATGTTGGTCATCGAGCACGGGGTTGATGGCTGTGCAAGGCTACAAACCTCCTTGCAGTCAGCGATGGTGCAGTATTCCGTGGTGTCCTCCAGGAGCGTGAAGACAAGGCCGCCTTCCACGTGCTGGTGCTCACAGAGGTAGAGCGTGATATCTGCCAAAGAAGAACCACACGAAAGTCAATACTGGGACAAGGTTAACATGATGCCATGAACATATGGCAGACCTACCTCACAGTTCTGCTTCTGAGTATCAGAAAACCTGACAGACAGGAAGTGGAGCTCCAGCTGTCGTGCACAAGAGCAGCAACTCTGGAAGCCGGTTGGCTCCTGCCATGGACGACTGCCCATGAGGAGCAGGAGCTGGCACTCAACCAACCAAGGGGCATTGAATTGGGGCCTTTATAACGGTCATAGATTGTCTTACCTAGCAGCTTGGTAAGGAGGCCGCGTGAATCTTCACCCTCGGCAATGGAGCGCCCGTACTGCATCACGGGCTCTCCTGCTGCCACGGCCTGACTCTGTGCAGCGCCGGCCAAGTGTGGTACACGGGTTGATGACTCTGTTGATGTGAAGAGCCATTCGGCAGGGAAGCTAGCAGCTAGGCGTGCAGCGAGGTGGCGGCGGCAATGGCGGGCGGCCGGCGCTCACCACGAGGCCTTGCAGCAGTGCTCGCAGGCCATTCTCGAGCAGCTGGTTCTCCTCGGGCAGTAGCGAGGTCGAGCCGGGCTTCTGCGGCGACCACCACAGGCCATGGCAGCCGTGAGGTGCATGGCTCTGAGATGCTTTAGGAAAGTGTGGGAAAGCAAGGAGGGGGGTGACGACCTGCGACCGGATGGCTTCGTGGAGTGCCAGCAGGGCCACGTCCGCTGGCGGCGCCGCCTGCGCGACGGCGTCCCGGAACTTGCTCTGCGGCCGCGGGGCGCGCGTCGCAGGCGCGGCGCGTCATCTCGCCGGCGCAGCGCGCTAGCCGGGCTGCCATGGACACGACGGGAGGAGTGCAGCAGCGTGAAGCGTCGCCCGCAGCTCGCTGCCGGCTGGAGCTTCGGCGGCCCTCACGATGATCCTGGCTCGGTCGCTCTCCACGACGGCGCGCACTGCCGCCGCGCCGCCGCCGCTGCCGCCGCCGCCGCCGCCGCGCGGCCGCCGAGTGAGGGAGCGGTGAGATATCGTTGTGGGACGAGACGGGAGCTGACGGGCGGACATGGTGGTGACTTTTATCTGATAGTAGCTCTGCAGGTGGCGAGGGCTGAGCCCGTAACATATAGACATAATCCAAAAGGGCCGGATGGCGCTAGATACACACAGCCATGCGTCAATGTCAATGTCAATGTGCTTGCCTTTGTACTTGGCCACACAGGCCCTCCATCTCTTTATACACACTCTTTCCATGCAAGCTTGGAGCCTTCCGGCCATCGTTGCCGACCTGGTAATCACAACACAGTTGTGGTTGACCGCTCCAATCTGGGGCTCTCTGCTGCGAAGCCTGTGCATGCAGCAGCGCCGCTCGTGGCAAAGAGGCCAAGTACGCGGACCATCCGGAGAAGAGAGAAGGCGCGCGGTGCGCATGAAATAAAGGGGAGGCCAACACAAGCCAGTACATGTTCAGGCAGAATCTGGTGCAATATAAACAAGGCTACATAAGACGAAGCCCTATGTAAGGTGTCTAAGGTAACAGGGTAACATTAGTACCCACGGGTGAGCATATATATATATGTGCTCACCCGTGGGTACTAATGTTACGTCCGACAAGCTGACTTGGGGAGCCAGAGCGCCGCCACGGAAGGTGGTGGCCTGACTTAGAGCGCGCCCTGCATGCTGATGGTTAGCCAGAGCTTGCGAGCGATGCAAAGTAAGGGAAGCCGCTTTCTATGCGGAATGCTAGTGGTACCCAATCTGGCCCCCCAACTTCGACGACGCGCGACAACCAGTCTGGCCAGATGCTGGATGAGGGAGAACCGTTTCATGCCGTAGCCACCGTTAGAATCCATAGCGCACGGATAAAAGTGGTCTCCTCGGGGGTGGTCCTTGTAGTGCCTCTCCTTTT
>WELB01000186.1:95540-106765 GCA_009602725.1 Spirogloea muscicola | reverse complement strand
CGGGCCCGAGGCTCGGCCGCGGCGCTGCGACGCCCGGCGTGCGAGGAGCGAGAGCGGCCCGGCCGCCGCCATGAGGAAGGAGGCGGCCCTGCCGGGCGGCAGCGGTGACGGGCTCGGGCGCGGCAGCTTCCTCCCCTCCTCGCTGCGCATGATCTCCACCTACTGGCGCTCCGTGTCCAGCAACGCCGGCGCGCTCGCCTCCAACGTGCGCTCCGCCGGCGCTGCCGCCGTCGCCGGCGGGATCACCGTGGCCGAGGACGAGAGGCGCAAGGAGCAGGTGTCTGTCAAGCCGCTCCTGCGCTGCTAGCCTTGGCAGCCCCTCGTGGTGCTGGCTGCGGTCGCAGCTGTGCCATTGCAAGCCCCGGAGGTCTTGAAGCTGCTGCATGAGTCCACGGCGAGGACGCTTGCCAGACTGCCGCCGGATCCTGAAGGTCCTGCCGTCGCAGCGTCGAGGATGAGGAGTAGGTCGCACTGCGGGGCCCACTCGTGGGGCTCGGAGCTCTGGGACTCCATCTTGACTGGAGCTGCGGCAATGGTCCGCTGTCCCTTGTCGCTGGCAGGTGCATTGGGCGGGCTTTGACGTCCTGGAGCTCGGCGGCCAGAGGCGCCAGGTGCTCCTCCTCACGTACAGCAGCGGCTTCCAGGTCTGGGACGTGGAGAGCGCCGACAACGTCCGGGAGCTCGTGTCCCGCCGCGACGGCTTCGCCGCCTGCCTGCGCCTGCTGCCGCCGCCCCTCGTGCGGGAGCCCGCCGACGGGCCCCTCAGGGACGCGCGGCCTCTCCTTGCTGTCGTGGGCGCCGACAACACTGGCAATGGCGGCGGGCCGGGGGCCTATTCCGCTACAGCTTGGGATGGAGGGGCGCAAGCAGCTGGCAGCGGTGCCAGCACGGGCCACTCTGGCATGGCTGCCACGGCTACGGCCGTCCGCTTCTACTCCCTCAAGACGCACACCTATGTCACCGTGCTGCGGTTCCGCACGCACGTACTGGCAGTGCGGTGCAGCCGATGCCTCGTCGCCGTCGCCCTCGCTTCTCAGGTCCGGTGCCTCCAAGCTGTGGCAGGACTGGTTGGTGTGCTGTCGCAGTCAGTGGCTCTTGCACCTTATCGCTCAGGGTGTAGTGATTGACATGACTCTTTGCTGAAAATGTGTTTGTGGCAGATATACTGCTTCGACGCTGCGACACTCCAGAACACTTTCAGTGTGCTGACATTCCCAGTGGCACAGCCAGGGCCGGGCATCACGGCGCCAGCCAGCGCGGCCATGGCCCTGGGGTCACGCTGGCTGGCCTACGCGGCAAATCAGCCAATGGTGGCGCCCACTGGGCGGGCGTCTCCGCAGCACCTATCTCCATCACCGGGTGCGAGCCCGTCCACTTCGCCGGCCGGCACCGGTGGGGCGGCCCTGATGGCGCGCTACGCCAAGGAGTCTGGCAAGCACCTGGCGGCTGGGATTGTAAATATGGGCTACAAAACCATCTCTCGCTACTATGCCGAGCTCTCAGCCGATGCTGCCCCCAAAAGCAGCACTGCAGCAGGGAGCACGCCGAACCCCAAGGGCGGCTCGGCAAGGGCCCCTGCATGGGCATCGCCGCTGCTTGGGGAGCCGGAATTTGCTGGCACTGTGAGCCCTCTTACGCACCAAAGAGTCACAGCAGATAGTGCATCTTTATACCAGCCTACCTGATTCATCATGCAAGCTGCTGAACGCCCATACTGTAGTAAAGCCAGACGCGGAACATGTGAACAGAGATTACCAGAGGCCCAACCGTGAGGGTGCTGATGCATGCTGCATCTGACGCTTGTCAGGTCATGGTGCGGGATGTGATAACGAGGGCAGTGGTGGCGCACTTCCGCGCGCACTCCAGCCCCCTCTCGGCACTCGCCTTTGACCAGAGCGGCACGCTGCTGGTGACTGCGTCCGTCTGCGGGCACAACCTTAACGTCTTCCGCCTCATCCCCGCAGCCACCAGCACTGGTCTCGGCAGTGGCTCCTCCTCGGTATGAGGCTTTCTTGCCTTTCCTTCAGTTGAAGACCTTTGATTATCTCATCGTGATCAACACCTAAGTACGTCTTACAACTGCTTCTGTAAATGGTGCTTGGACCTATGATACCCTAGCCTCCTTAAGAGAACAAACAAGGGTTGAGATAGATGAAGCGGCTCTCTGAGCCACTAGGGTCTGCATGCGCTGTCTGTGTGGCAGGGCGGCACGGGGGGCGACCCGAGCAACGCCCACGTGCACCTTTACAAGCTCTATCGGGGGCTCACGAATGCGGTGAGCAGGGTGCCTGCCCATGTTCATTTCTGCCGATCACAAAGATTGAGCCGAGCTGAAGCACAGAAAGCTTGCAACACACATTTTGGTGCTTGTAGACTGCTTAGTCAAAGGTTGTATGCAATGTCGTTATGTCGCCCTTGGCGAGCACTCATGTGTGAGGAAGCTGTGGCGCCAAGCAGAGCCAGAGTTGACAGTACAAGTCATTGCATCTTTCGTGCAGGTCATTCAGGACATCTCGTTCTGCAGCGATGGCCACTGGATTGCTGTTAGCTCAGCGCGTGGTACCACGCATGTCTACGCAGTATCGCCATTTGGAGGGCCTGTGGGACTGAACACTCACGCGGTTGACCACCTGGAGGCTAACATTGCCAGCGGCGTGCCTTTGGTGCAGCCGTTGCCGTGGTGGGCACCCCAGGGGCCCCTGCGGTTGGCGCAGCAGCACCTTCCCCCGCCGCCCCCTCCCATCGCCCTCTCCGTCGTCACCAGGATCAGAAGCGGCATCCAGAGCTGGCGGGGGGCGGCGGCGGCGGCCACCGGACGGGCGGTCACATTCTCCTGCGCAGTTGCTTCGCTTTTCCATGACGGCGGCGGCACAGCGCAAGAGCACCAGCTGCACCAGCACGCGGCGTCGGTTCTGCGGCAGCAGCTTTGGGTGCTCACGCCCGCTGGTTACCTCGTCCGGTGAGCCATTCCCACCAAGCTAAAGGTGTCAACTGAGGTTCTTAGATTGCTGCCAAGGTCTCATCCTTTTCTTTGTCAGGTACGAGGCAGCATATAAGCTTGTCGCTTTTGCCTTGTCAGGTACCTGCTACGACCATACTTGGGTGGCGAAGGAGGCTCTAGCGACGGGACTGGAGTGCAGGAGCTGCGCCTAGCAGCAGAACCCCTGGAGCGCTGGGACGTCTGCCGGGGGCCGTCATGGATGGAGCGCGAGGAGCGGCTGGATGAGAACAGCCTTGTGCCGACAAGCTCGCAAGTGCCCTTGAAAGCCGAGGAGCTCCAGAGGTGGTTCATGTCGAACGCTGAGGTGCAGATGGGTGCGAACCAGCCCCTTCCACTGTGGACGAACCCGCAGGTCTGTGCTCTTGGCTTTGACCTCTCACTCTCTGCTCGCTGTAAGCTTTCATGTATTTCACTTGCTTGATATGTCAGGACCTGCAGTACATCAGCATTCATCCCTTTCTTGCCAGCATCTGTTCTCCTATCCTTTTATCTGAGGAACAGCTTGTGCTGCAGTATCTATGGTTGCTGCTGATGCCGCCTGTTAATTCCAAGTACTTGGCAGGTCGAGTTTCACGTCTTTCAGCCCGCCCAGTGGGAGCAGGCGGAGGCAGAGGAAGGCGAGGTCAAGGTCGAGGCTGTCCCCACCAAGGTCATTGAAGTTCGACGCACCAGCCCCATGCCGCTGATGGACGCCTTCGCTGCAGGCCAAGGCGTGAGGTGGGCTTGTCACTCTTTTCGGCCATGTCACTCTTTTTGGCCACAGTTTGGTCCTGCTCGGAGATGACGAGGTGTGGTTGACCTCACATGCGGCATCTGCATATGCAGGGACTCTGTGCTGGAGGCTCTTCCAGGCGACCCTGGCTTGCGTGTGCACGCCGCCACCCAGGCGCCGGAGTTGCATGGCGGTCCTGCCACCCTCATCCAAGACCGGCAGGCTGCGGCACCTCCCCTCCAGATGCGGCGGACGAACAGTGGCAGCAGCTCCGGATCCGAGTCTGGTCCGTTCAGTGTGCAGCTGCTCCACGGCCTTCCCAGCTCGGGCACCCCTGGGAAGCTTTCACAGTGGCCTCCGCCGCTTGTGGGCCCTCAGTCGCAGGCACGGCATGGCAGGCACGCGGCCTCAGTTGTCGCTTGGGGCCGGAAGGACAGGGGACAGGAAGGTCAGGGCAACGGGGAGAAGTCTGCTTCGGCAGCCATTGTGCAGGACGAAAAGCATTGGCTGGACCGTGCAGGCATTGGCGGTGCCAGCGGCCAGCTCTCGTTGATGGGGCTGCTTGGTGGGGACGACGTTTTTGCTGAAGATCACCACAGCTCAGGTGTGCGCTGAATATCTTGAGGTCCACTCTGCAGCGCTGTGTGTTCTCCTTCTTTTGGGGGCGCTAGCTTCTCTTTGATCAGGCAATGTTGGTTGTCTCAAAGTGACCAGTCACCCAATTTGGGGTTCTCTATCTGACCCGAGTCATTGCCCCTCCATCTAGCAGATTCTGCAGAAGGAACCCCACCTTCGTCGCTTGACTCATCCCACTCAGTGCCGTCGCGATATCAGAGGCAGCAGAGCCCCAGGCGCTTTGCGGCGCCGGCGTTGCAGCCATCTTCGCTGAGCAGTGACAGCACCGGCAGCCCCTCGTACTCTAGCGGGGCAGGTTTTGCTATGAAGACTGGCCTTGGCGCCCAGCCGATGGTGGTGGGCTCGCCGCCTGTGGCCATCCCTAGGATAAACGGCCACTCCCAGCTGAAGCTGACAAGTGACATGCATGCTCATCCGACCAATGGCGTCGATGCGCCTGTGAGTATGTTGGAAGGCACAGTCATGGAGGGCAAGGCGGTTGTAGCACTACAGGTGAGGCACGGCAGTGGTGACAACACAGCTGCTGCAGCAGATAATGAGCAGGACGATGAAGGCATCCGGAGCTCCCTCGACGGAGGCCTCTTCCTGTTTGAACGAGGCTTGGATGATACCTCACCAGGAATCGTCAAGGCCGAGTCCCCTGATTCACAGAAGGTGGAAGACTGGCCTTCACCTTCAACAGACAGGGATGTAGGTCCAAGTGACCAGAGCAAGGATGTCTCGTGTGAGCAACAGGACCCTCCTCAGCCTTGTGCACAGCTGGGCATCGCAATTAAGGCAGAAGGTTGGCGTCCTGAAGGCCACCCTTGCTCCTTCGCTGACTTACCTGGCAAGCTGGTTAAGCACTGCACTGGAATGAAGCAATTGATACATGTAGCTCTTGTATAACAATCAAGCATTTTGTTTAGTCCTTCTCTGACATTCATCAGCTGTCTGTGTGTAACCGTACAGCTGCAGCAGATTGCGCCAAAGGCGCTGACTTGCAACAGTCTGGGTGGTCTGATGGACATGGTACGACAGGTGAATGACCAGAAGTGTTACCTTTCTCATGCTTCGGCAGCTGATTTTTAGGGCTTCTTGTTCATCAAGGTACTTTCCTTTGTATATTCGGATATCTAGACCAGCATGACCGAAGCCACATGTAGCTCGTATGCCTGGTGGGGTTTCTGTGTGGAACCCGTGCATGTCCATCTGGTGGAAGACGTGCTGTACCGGCACACTCTTTTGCATTGCCGCCTCCCAGAGCACATCGTTCCTCCACTGCACACCATGGCAACTCGTGCGTCAGTTAAACCTAACAGCTGCTCCAGTCGGTCGGCCATGTGGCCCTTGTGCTCATTTTGCTGCATAAACCTCCACTTTGTGCAAATGTATATGCCGGGCTTTGTCTTGCCAGCCCACTACTTTCATTTACGCCTTAATGGAGACATTGCTGCTTGATCATGCCAAAGCAATATCACAAGCTTCTGCGCGAGTTGCGCACCTGATGGACTCTTGGGGCAGGGAGACACTTGCTGGAATAAAGTGAGATGTTGGCAGGATAACCCTCAGGATGAGGGAAATTGCCCAAACTAGTTACAGAGAAGAAGTGCTGCGGGAAGGTCTCTCTGAAGAAGCCGACTCTGTCCTTCTGCTTATTGAAGGCAGCCAAGAGATCTGCTACGGTGTTCAGATCGTGCCTCAGGCCCTTGACCATGAAGTTGTGGTAGTGCATACCCAAGTTCATGACGATCTGCAACTTCACAATCAACTGATATTCAGCCTCTGCAAACAGCTTGCAATCATGAGAGCAAATCGCTTAGGACTGCAGCGGCCGGCTAGTTGCCCGAGAATGTGTGAATGCTGACCCTGTTAGTGTCAACCACAGATAGTGGAGTATCTGACCACATCCTGTAAATTCAGCACAATGAAGGAATGTGTTGCACTTGACAACAGAGGCAGCAAACAAAATAAAATTTGGTGTAGAGCAGCACTCACGAAATCGTATTCGCAAAAAGCATAGTGGATGTGATGGATACATGTTGAGGCCATTCCAGTCGTGTTTACTTGGGACGATGTGATATGCTGCACAACCACAGCGAGAGCACTTGTGATGCTTCCAGCACCAACCTCATCTTCACAGCCTCGTCAGCCTTCAGGAGTTGTCATTTGGCTAATAAAATTCAGGAGCTCAAGTGTGCCACTTGTGATATGCTGATTCTCTGGAACTTCCATGAGTCACAATCGGCATTGGCTCGCCAACGATTGCTCACCGAAGACACGAGTAGGAAGCAACCCCACAACAGTCGCGCCTGTCTAGGTAACCTCGCAAAGTAGAGCCTGCGACAACCAGGGCTGGTTGGAGCCACTTGACCACACCTCGCCAGTACGCCCAAGTCGCATTCTCAAATGGTCCTCCCAGCACAGCCTGCTGCGTCCAGGTGGAGAAGGTCTCATTCCGCCGCTCTTGTGAAGTGCCCTTGGCAAACATTTCCTCCTCACTATCCCCTACCTTGAGATTGTAAAAGTAACTGCACATAGCAGCGTCAGCAGGCCCCAAATTTGCACAGCATCAGAGGACTACCCCACAGCTCCGAAAAGCACCTTCTCTCCTCTTAAGAGTGAGGAGTCAGAGCAGATTCAGTAGGTGTACCGATCGCAGGAACCACGACATATGCGCTCCTTCAACAGCAGACGGCCTGCCCTGGCTGACTCGCGTATGACTTGGGCCTCGAGCAAGGAGTTCTCACGAGGGTCTCTCGAGCAGCTCAACAGCTACATGTGCTTGATGCAGTTTACCTTTCCTAACAAACAATCCCAGTATGTCAACAGGACAGAAAGGCTGATCATGGAAAATGTACGTGATGTTGCCACAGCTGGCATAGTCCCCCAAGCCGTGCTTCTGGAGGGATGAAAGGACGTGGATGAAGACCTGGCCAGAGAGTGAGTCGCCAAGCACTCCGACCTTCTTGCCCTTGAGCAGCTGAGTTGCCCGACCAGCAAAGGCAACAGAGTCTGTCAGGCATTCCACTGCCTCGTGCTGCTCAACACAACAGGTAGTGCTGAACCGACAGTGATAGAGCGCCTGGAAGCGTTGCTGATAATGCAGAAGGTGCAGGAGCGTGCCTCAGGAAGAAAACTACGCACCAGAGCGAGGTCAACGGCATTTCAAGTCCGGGTGCCATCGGAGTGGATGAAGGAGTATTTATCATAACATGGGTTGTACTTCCCCGTCTGACATGGCACGTCTTTGCTCTCGAGCTTCGTCAGGTTCACCCATTTGAAGCCCCGCACCGGACCGACCGCAGACGTCGCCTCGTTGCTCTCAACTGCCTCGCCTAATCGCCTGGGCTTTCTCGACCTGCCCACTCCACGAGTCCTGCTGGTGGCCGCGAGCCCGCCTTCGGCAATGTGGTCACAAGCTGCTGTCCGGGGCGCCCGCCCCGGACGCGTCCTCTCAAGCACTGAGGCGCTTGGCCACCCCAGGGCTGCACCACCGCAGCCGCGAAGCCTGCACCTGGCGCTTGTTGCACTGCGCCTAGCACCTGTGCACCAATGACTATTGGTTGCAACCACTGCTGTGTGCGCCAAGCTTACAAGCCAGCCAGCATTGGCAGGGCCTACTTTGCTGGCACTAGAGTAGCTGCAGGTCCTCCAGGCAATCTCTTCCGCACAGGTCCAGGCGATTGCGAGTGCAACGAAGCAGGCTGCAAGCCGGCTAACAAAAGTCCTCGGAGCTTCGCCCATTGTGGACTGTGCCGGAACCCCTCGGCCGCTTGGCTCCCACCGGGATGAGCACGTCGCATTCATGAGATTGTGCTCTTGAAGTGGCCACCCAAGCCGCAAGGCTCAGCGCGCTTCAGTGCCGCATGCGCTGCCTGATCAGCTGCAGCGCCGCTGGCCGAGCCTTAGCCGGGTGCCTCGCCCCGGCCATCCTGCGCTCGTGGCAATCACACGACGTAGTCGCACCATAGCGCCAGCCGCCCTGGCGCTGTCCCTGCTGGTACCCCAGAGCCCTGCGGCGCCACCACAGCCAGCAGAGCTGCCGCCAGTGCCGTGGCGAGCACCGGCGCGGGGTGATTGCAAGCCAGGGGCCGCTAATGGCGGCAGCGCAGGCCCTCTCACGGTCGGAGAGGCCGACAGAGTGGAAGGAAAGGCAGAAGGCAAGACAGTTGGCGGCTGCGGATTCTAGCTGGCAGCTGAGAAGCCCGGCTTCTTTGCCCCCCACCTTATTCGCGCTGGCTTGGGACAGCCTTCGGCCCCCTTGGAAGACCTTACTATCTATTCCGCCTGAACAAGCTGCGAAAGCCAGCCGAATGCATGCGGAGGGTATCTGGCATCTACATCATTTGGGGTGCGCGCAAGGATGTAACCGGGCACGTGGGCGAGCTGGGTGTCGGAGCTTGGTGGCCGCGGCCAACCCTGGCGTTGACGGGGTCGGTGGTAGGTGGTCGGTGGTGGGGCCTCCTGTTGCGTTACATACATGGCAGGCCGACATAAAGCAAGCGTGAAGTGAGTGACAGTGGGCCGGAATACCCAACATACAGAAGGCAAGCAGATATACATACTTCGGCCGGCCCCTATTGCGAGTGGCCCCTTGGGCCGCAGGCCAGGCGGGGCCCCAGCTGTGCGCAGGAGGAGCGGGGGTTGGCTCTCTCAGCCTTCTGGCCTTCGCTTTAGATGGCCAATCCTTGAGCTGAAGTTGCCTGATCTGTGTACTCGTGGGTACTAAGCTTGCCTCTGCAACGTCTCGTGTCTAGCTGTGCAGTTTTTCGTTCGGCACCTTCTCTGGCTATTTGGATCTTTGTCTTTTCTTTTGGGCTGGCTTTTGCCAGCACCTCTAGTCTATGGGCGAGCCATTCCTCTCTGTACTGGCTCGGCTGGCTCCTTATCTTCTCGCCGCCCTTAAGAGCTGCTTGTTACTCTTTCAGCGTGTTGTCAAGTCTTGTTTCAGCCGCCGCGTGGTCGGGAGCGGCGCTCTCCTGGTAAGAGAAACACGCGTGTGACAGACGGCCAACGCGGCCAAGCACACATGCAAGCAGGTGAGGCCGCCTGCTGATCAGCTGACCCGCTCAGTGACCGCGGGTCAGCGACAGAGAAGGCGTGCGGTGCGCATGGACTACAAGGAGGCCAATCCGAGTCAATAGCTTGTTCATGCAGAGAGCAAAGGGAATGCAAACTATGGGTCTACACAAGGCGAAGCTCTGATCTAGGAGGGGCTGAAACGACACTGCGAACGGACATGGTGGGGGGCTTACTACCGGGGGCTTTATGGTAGACAGCACGTAGAGGTGAATGCCCGAATGCTGGACGGCATACCTCAAGCCCCACTGCCACTACATAATGCTCGCCCAGCTTTCTGGTGCCAAGCATGGGCCTGGTTCGCTGCAGACAAAGTGACACGCGGCTGCGCAAGAGCGACAGATCGCTTATAGATGCCGACACTCCCCAATTTGGTGAGAACCACATCCTTCCAACGTACAAATTAAGGAAAATAGCTTCCTTCCAAGCAAGGTGGGAAAACGAGGACTGTGCAACCACAGTTGTCGATTGGTGCTGGTAGGAGGTCATAACAGCGGGCGCGTGAAATTGGTAGCGCACTTTTTGCAATGCACTGCCCACCAGAATGTAGGTCATTGAAGGGCCTTCGGAAACTCCATGACAACCACGTCAATACTGCACGTAGTCCTCCGCCAGGTTGCACATCCTTACCTTGGTCCAGGGTGCTGCGGCGATGACGTCTCCTGGGCATCAGTGGTGATAGGCAAGACGTTGCTCTGATGTCCGTCTTTCCGCTTTGTTATCTTAGAACCCTCTTAGAATCTATTTTGATCTTCTTACATTCAGTTACTGGCTTGCTTGAGAATCGGGCTGGCTGTTCACAGCCCTCGGCCCCTTGCCTTGGGATGAGCTTGCTTAATTTCGTGACCACCGCGCGCCGTTCAATAAGGCGACCGCCCCATTGTAAGTAATTGAATGCGGCTGCTGATTTGGACAGAGCGGCTGTGAAAGCCAGCCAGGTGCATAGAGACGGTAAGCGGCGACTCGCATCAACCCCGCCAGGGGAAAAATTCCGTGTATTTGAATGAAACAAAGGCCAAATGGCCAAGTACAAAGGCAAGCACATCTAGAGACGTACATCACCTACAGCAGATTGACCCGCTCAGTAACCACGGGTCAGTACGCAAAGGTGGCTAATCGATGCCTGAATACTAGATGGCAGATACAAAGCCCTTTCTGCCACAAACTAGAGCTCGCCCGGCTTTCTGGTGCAAAGCATAAGCCTGGGCACGCTGCAAACAGACCGAAACTCGTCGTTGCAAGAACGACAGATATGCAGCTGTCAAGCCCATATCAGCCGGAAAGACATCTGCACGTCGTGCATAGCCTAGATTGGCAAAATTCTGAAGGAGACTGTGAAAACGAGGACCTAAACAGCCAAAGATGTCGACTGCAGCTGGCAGGCTGATCGCATTGGGGGTAATCGAAGTAGTGCTGCGGTTTTCTTTGGTCTGCACTGCCCACTGCGTGACTAGCGATGTGCGTCGATGCTGGACCTTTATAAGCCTCCGTAACAACAACTGCCAAGGCCCGTGGTCCTCCACCAGGTTGCACGCCCACGATGTCAAGTGTGCGGCGATGATGACGTCCCTGGGCAGAAAGATCCGTGGTGAGAGTCAAACCCCGCCAGGGAATCATCCGGGAGAGAGAAGGCGCGCGGGGCGCATGAATTGAAAGGGAGGCCAATTCAAGCCAATACATTGTTCAGGCAGAGTCGAGTGCAGACTAAACAATGCTACATAATACGGAGACCTAATCTAAGGTACCTAAGATGACATTAGTACCCACGGGTGAGCACAAACAAATCTGACAAGCTAACTTGGGGAGCTGGAGCGC
>WELB01000186.1:54086-76429 GCA_009602725.1 Spirogloea muscicola | reverse complement strand
CTGGCTCTGTCCAGGGGACCCACTTCCAGGACCCTAGCCTCTCTGATTTGCGGCTGCTTAGCAGGGGTTACTGAGTGATTTGTAGCTGCTTTCTTTCTTTGTGTGCTTTGGTTTCTTAGCGCTTCCTCTGGCTTCCTCTGGCCCCCTTCTCGTTCTTTGTTCATTCTTTTTTGGGCTGGCTTGTCCAGCCCCTATCCTCAATGGGCGAGCCCTTTTTTCGGTGGAGGGAGAGAGTGAGGAGGGATGGAGAGAGACAAGAGAAAGAGAGGAGGGGGGAGAGGAGAGGGAGAGGGGACCGGCCGGCGACCTGCCGGTCCGCAGCCCGCGGGCCGGCCGTGCCCCGGCCGGTGGCCCCCCGGCGGCAGCGAAGCGTCCCGCCGATTGGGCCGGCTGGCCGCCCCTGACCGGGCGGAGCCCCCTTTCTTCCTTTCCCGGGCATTCATGCATCGGTTAGCGACCTTTATGTTTTGACCCGTGGATTTTGAGCGGGTCAACCTGCTGTGGGTTATGTAGATATTTGGATGTGCTTGCTTGCCTCTGTACTTGGCCATTGGCCTATGTTTGTTTCAAATACACGAAATTTTCCTTTCCCGGGCGGGGATCGGGCCTCGCCACCCACCTTTTTCTCGGGCCGTGGCGCGCCGGTGGTCGGCTGGCGGGTGGGGAGCCGGTTGACTTCCCTGCAGCCGGGTCGCTGGCGCAAGTGTATCGAATGCGCCTGGCCGTCTCGCTGCAGAGGTCCATGGCCCGGGCGCTGCACCTTCGTGCCGGCAGAGCCCTCGCTGCTGCCTCTGGCTCTGGCCAGGGGACCCACTTCCAGGAGCCCAGCATCTCTGATCTGCGGCTGCTTAGCAGGGGTTACTGAGTGTCTCGCTGGCGGCTGCCCCACCCGCTTCCACCGCCATCCCGCCCCCCTCCCTGGCCTCTGTTTCTCGCCGTGGCCGCTGACAGGGCGGTTCCGATGTCGGCCCTGGTTGCCCGGCCCGCGGCCCGGCCCCCCTCGTGACACTGCACTCCAAACTCCCTCTGATCTTCTCCGCTTTCCAGCCCCTTCGGGACCTTGTCCACGTTCTTCGAAGCATTTTCACTGCCATCCTTTGCATCACCTCTTTTGCATCACCTCTCCTGTGCGCACTAAGCCAGAGGCCCCTGACTTCCATGACAATGCTCCGGCTCCCCCATTTAGCCTGTCGGATTTGCATGTGCTCGCTCGTGAAGTACCCCTCCAGTCTGCGTCCGCGCTGTTACTCCATAGCATAGGGCTTCGCTTTTGTGTGTAGCCCCCCTAGCATCTGTCTGAATAGTGTGCAGGCTTGACTTGCCCTCCCTCTATCTCCTGTGCACCGCACGCCCTCTCTCGTTCTTTTTTTGGACCTTCTCCACCACCCCAGGCCGCTCTCTCACAGCCATCGCCCCGTACAAAGTAGTCTCATTCTCCAGATGCAGTAGGCTGCCTCTCACAGCCGCCTCCTTACATCAGCAGCGTAAAAGAGATGCGGCTGCTGGTATCAAGAGAGCGGCTGTAACAGCCAGCCAGGTGCATACAGCGGTGCATACAGGTGCATCAGCACCTGCGGCGTCCCCCCACCGACGCCCCCCTCATTCCCTCGCTCCCTCCGGTACGCCGCCGCCGCCGCCGCCGCCACCATCGCCGCCACCGCTCGGCGCTCCGGCGTGCGGCTTCGAGCGCGCGCCTCTTGACCGCCTCGCCGCGTGCTCGACCCGCACTGCCGCGGTGCGGGGCAGGCGAGCTGCGGGGCGGCGCCTCGACTCAGCGGCTGCGGCTTTCGGCAGCAACGGCGCTGGCTTCTATGAGGGCGCCGCCTCCTCGCACCTGCTCGCTCCGGCAGCCGCCTGCTCGGGGCCCGCCAGCGCCGGCCCCCCGTTGGCATAGCAACGGATTGTCTGTGGAGTGGAGGGCCTGAGTGGCCAAGTACAAAGGCAGAGACCACCGAGAGCTTGTGACCATCTCAGAGGCCCGGCGGGGGCTCAGGATCTTGCAAAGCCCCGCCTGGGGCTGCGCGAGCGATCGTGATGGGGCAGCAAGAGCTGCTGCTGCGCCGGCGGCCGGTTCTCTGCCTCGCCCTGCTGTGCCTGAGCAGCTGGACTGCCGGCGACCTGCTGGCGGTGGGCCGCCATGCTGCCGCCGGACGACCGCGCGACCCGTGCCGAGCTTATGCAGGACTTGCTCACTGGCAGCGCGGCCGAGCGACTGGGCGGCAGGCAAGGCATGGCTCCCAGCGGCTGGGCGAGCTGCGTCTGCGCAGGTCGTTGGTCGAGCGAATGAACAATGCGGCTGCTGATATCAAAAGTGCGGCTGTGGAAGCCAGCCAGCAGATGGGAGGGGCTGCTGCTCCCCCGACCTCGGCACGGCGGCCGCCGGCGCTGTTCAAGTGGGAGGGGCCCATCAGCCAGAGCGATACTGAGTCCTTCATCAAGCCAGATGATGCCAACGTGAAGCATGATCATTTCGCATTTATCCACACCGATGGCTCTCGTGTTTACAATGCTGCTGATGTCGCCCTGGTGAGCACAGCTCGTTTGTCATTCTCCCGGCGACCATCTCAATTAGTATGGGAACAAGACTGTCACTGCCTGCTCGTGACTGCTGTTAACTGCTACTGGCAGTAACAATTGCCATGAAGTAAGCCGTCGGGAGATTGCTGGACCAAGTGCTTGGCGCTCAACATGAGCACCTTTTCTGAATGCCACATCGTTATGTCATAACTGCCCCATATCACTATGCAGTGCAACTCAAAATTAGAGATTTGCTAGCTGTGGGTGGCTGCAGTCGGTCACATTCACTCGTGTCCACCACAGCTTGCTCAGAATGCCACTCAGATTATTCCACCTACTAGCGGAGCTGACGTTTGATTCTCTACGCGTTCATTGAGTGACGCGCTCGTGTGCCTTGCTCCTGGATGGCAGCTTTTCAAAGGTCTGAAGGTGGCGCTAATCGGGGATTCCTTGACTGCCCAAGTCTACAGGCTGTTTGGCAAGTCCCTTCAGACTCTTGGTTATGGAAGTCTGATAGAGGGGCCTACAATGGAGTAAGCACGCCAGCGCTCTCTCAGTCCATTGCAGTGTAGATTAGGCACCTCGTTGCCTCAGGCCACTCTGGGGTTACCGTAGGTCCCCCATGCATTGCAGAGTCTGTATTCCCATGCAAAGGAACCTCAGATTACAGTGACTGATCTTATCAATAGACAGGACAGAGGAATATTGCCTTTCACATATTGCTGTTGAGGACATGGGTGGCATTATGGCATCATCTGGCCTTTCCAATCAAACACCGTGCACATCGCCTCCCCTTTCTCCAGGTATTTCTTCAACATGACTCTTGCGGACAGTGTGGAGCAGATGCTGGCCAAGAAAACAATTGTACGAAAGCCTTGGAGGGAGGAGACTTGGGTCCTGAATGCTACCTTACATGGTCCTTTTGAGGGGGCCACCTGGTCATATTGGCGAGGTGATTATAATGCTGAGAGGCCCTCCTCTGGACATCACTCTAGATTTCTATCATTAGAAGATGACAGCAGTCACAAAGTCTTCTTGTATCTTTGTGTTGGCAGGCAGTAGGACGGAAGCATCTGCAGAGTATCTCTTTGTTAGTTCCTCAGAAGGCGCAATTTGATCAGGCTTTGGGGAGGAAGGGGTGTTTTGGTAGCAAGAATGAATAGATGCCATGAGAAAGTAAAGAGCACAAAAATGTGCTCCAGCAAAGGCATGCGATCAGAATGATTGTAGACGGTCCATCTGTGTTCACTTTTGACATCTGGAAAAAGTCTCAAGGGCTATTTTACTCCTGGATGACAGCGTATAAAGTGGCTCCTAGTATGCGTGGGGAGAGGCCAGACGGTGACTGCCTGTTCACCAGTCATCTGGACTATGTGTTCCGTGAATATGACGTGGTCAGCAGCTCACTATGCTGTCATCTGTAGTCAGATTGCATCGCTCTAGATTGGACAGCTGCGAGACAGATTGGCAGATCGGAGCTATGCAATTCTGCTTTGTTGTGGTCAGCAATCCACTTCTTGTGATTGATGTGCCGTCATCTGTATGACATCAATTTGAAATAGCAGCAGACGGTGTATAGAGCAAGAACATATCATGGCCTCAGACCTCATTTCTTTCACTGAGTCGTCTTTGCAGGTCATCTCGAACTTGGGCATCCACTATGGGTACAATGTTGTGGAGGACCTACGGTATGACCTGGCCGTACTGGGTAAGCGCATGGAGGAGTTCCAGCGCCAACCCGGCAAGGTAGCATTCTTTCGCGAAAGCTTCCCCCAGCATTTCTTCTCCCGTGACGGCTCTGGCGACTATCCTATGCCAGCAGATGCAACGGCTGAAGAGACGAGCGTCTGCTACCCCGCTCGAAACAAGACACGGCAGGTACAAGTCTTGAGCTGCTTCATGCCTTTGCCTTGACCATGGTCACCTCTGTCTCAGTCTTCCTCTCCTCAAGGCCCAGCCTCCTCTAATGCCACCGTCGTGTGACTTGATGCCTGGACCTCTGGGAAGCACTAAGTATGTCAGAAGCGAAGCTCTTGTGAAGAGGGATGACAAATGCAGGGCAGTAGCCTAGAGTAGTAATGCACGTTGATGGGACTACAGGCTTTTGTGTACTTTGTAACAGGCAAGCAAAGTCTACTCAGGAGTCAAGGCTGATCCATGTGGCTGAACCTGCAAAGCCCACCAAAATGCCTCTCGCAGTTGTGGAGGAACAAGGAACTGCACGCAGAGGCCGATCGTCGCAATCTATCTGTCCAGCCAGTCTACTGGCAGATGGACATGCACGGCTTCCACCAAACGCATCTCGACAAATCGAGGCGCGACTGCACGCATTGGGGGAACATGGTCGACTGGTGGCTTCCTGTCATGGACTCACTTTACACCACTGCTGCAGCAGTTCTTTGCAAGAAGGGCCTGGCCCCTGGGCACTGCTTGGATCTTGCTCGGCATCCAGCACCGCACTTCAATGTGCCCATGTTCTGGTGACAAGAATCTGTAGCAGTATGAAGTCCCTTGCTCCATAGTGAAAAGTGTGCGTGCGTGCATGAGTGCAGCAGCAAGTCTGGCACATGCAACAGAGTAGCGCTTTCACTTGCCTTCAGTCACAAGGTGCTGGAGGCCTCTCTGCTTTGCCACTCGTAGTCCAGGACCTGCAAGCATGATCATCCTCTTACATCAATTTGACTCATTAGATTCAGATTCAAGTTAGATACCAAATTGCAGCCTCGAGCTGTGGAAAGGTACAAGCACTATTCATCTGGTTCCCAGCATGTCCGTCGTGTCCTTAAACCCTCCCGTCGCCTAGCCCCCTTCTTGTACTTTGTCCATTCTTTTTTGGGCTGGCTGTTCCAGCCCATATCCTCAATGGGCGAGCCCTTTTTCCCGTCTTCGTCCAAGGCTTACCCCAGCTTTCAGCTGACGCTGTCATTCATCACAACAGCTTCCTTGACCCATGATGTTAGCCTTCACCGTTCATCATCCTCAAATTGTCATCCCAATCTTGAGCTACAGTTGCTCGAGCAGCAATGGCAGTCGAGCTTCTCATCGCTATAAGTTTGTGGCTTCTCAGATGCACCCACAGTAAATTCCCTCACATGCTTAGAGTATCAATGCAGCCAGGAAGCCGATTTGGTAGATGCTTGAAGAGACTAGGTGTAACGTTCCCAGGTTTGTGAGCGCCAAAAAGTGTTGTTGACGCTTACCAAGGTGTTCGAATAGTTGTGGGCAAGTTCGCCGGAACTTGCCCAGGTCTTTTGGCCGTTATTTCCCGTGCCAGACGGTACGGTGCCGACCTGGCACTCGTGCTATTTTCGTTCCGTCCAGGCTCGGCCGGATGACTTCGCATGCTCCCGTCATGCTCGGCGGCATGCGTGGGCCCGGACGCCCCCGGCGGCATGGACCGCCTCGGCCATGCTCGGCCATGCCCGGTCTCGGCCATGCTCGGCGCCGTGGCGCCTGCTGGAGACAGCTCGTGGTGCCCTCGTCAGGCACGCTCCTCGTGGGTGAGCCTATGGGGCGGACCCCATACACCCTGGAGGGTGACACGGAGAAGCACTTACTATTGCACGGAGCAGAGGGAGACCCGACGGGAGGCCGGGGACTCAGTGAAGCTACGAGAGAGGCGCAGCCCTGCTGGGCTGCGTAGACCGCTGCCCCGCGCGGCTCGTTGCCGGCTCGCTTTGGGGACCTTGGCGGCGTCCCGCTAGAGGCAAGTCTGCAGCGCGTGCCCAGGAGGTGGAGCTGCTGCCTGGCGGCAGCGCCACGGGGCAAGTCTTCCACTGTGCCGGAGTGCTCTTTCGTGGCGGGTGGTTGTCCCTAAATCCCCAAGCACTCACTCCCAAAGAGAAGGGCTCGCGCATTGAGGATAGGGGCTGGAAAAGCCAGCCCAAAAAAGAATGAACAAAGTACGAGAAGGGGGGCCAGAGGAAGCGCTAAGAAAATACAAACAACAAAGAGGACGCATTCGGCTCTAACCTGCCAGTTAGGGACCAAACGCTACACTAGGCACCTAACCTCATCAGGCGGACGGATGAGAAGTTGGTCTGCTTCCTCGAGCCAAGAGCGGCGGAACCCGGAGTCATGGTGCGAGACAGCATGGTGCTAACTCTGGAGATGGCGACAAGAGGCGATTAATGTGAAGACTACCTACCCAGTACCAAAAGTGGTTGTTGACATTGACATTGATGCGCTAGCCCGTTAGTAGTGCAATTGTCAGTTGACGGGTTAGTGACGGGGTCATTGACGGCGGACCGTTGGTAGACTGGTGGCGGGAGACTGGTGGAGTAGACTGTCAATTCAATCAACAGGTATTCAGCACAAGTTAATTGGTGATCGTTGAGCATAAGGGCTGGGAAGGGCCGGGGTGCTGGAAGCCCGTAGGCTGTATAGGGAGGACACGAGAGGAGGAGTATGGTGAGTCCTTCACCCACCCTCTGGACCTCTGGTCCTCTGACCTTTGGTCTCTTTTGCTGTATTGCCATTGCAGCCCCTTGTGATTGCCTTCTCAACTTGTCTTATATCGTAGGCGGCTGGGCTTAGCGACTCGCTCAACCCCCTAATAGTCAGTCTCTGGCAATCCCGTCATTGACCAGCAAGCCAAAAGAAGAAGGATAGGTGAGGTGCAGGTTTGTATTCCGTCAATCGTACTTCGGATTTAGTGTGGCCGTGCTCACGCACCAAACTGTCTCAATGGAAGTGGGTCCCCTGGCCAGAGCCAGAGGCAGCAGCGAGGGCTCTGCCGGGCACGCAGGTGCAGCGCGATCGCCTTTTCCTGGAAGTGTCAGAGAGGAACAGTCGGTCCCCGGCCGGCCCGCGGCCCGCGGGCCGGCCCTGCCCCGGCCGTTTCGCCCCCCCCTTCAACGGCGGCGTCGCCCGCCACTTGGCCGGGCGGGCGCCCCCTGCCCCGGGCCGAGCCCCTTCCAGGGCCTGCTGCGCCTGCTTAGCAGGGGTTACTGAGTGGTTAGTAGCTGCTTTGTTTTTTCGTGTGCTTGTCATTTCTGCTGCTTCGCCTTAGGGCTTCGCCTGGCTTCCCCCCCCCTCTTCTTGTACTCTGTTCATTCTTTTTTGGGCTGGCTGTTCCAGCCCATATTCTCAATGGGCGAGCCCTTCTTCCAGGGCGGACTCCCTACCCACCTCGGAACGTGGCGCGCAGGTGGACGGCTGGCCGCTGCCCCAGCCCCTTCCACCGGCATCCCGCTTCCGTCTCCGCCCCCCCCCACCCCCCGACTTCTGCTGGCACGGAGTTGGTCCTGATTGCCCGGCCCGCGGCCCGGCTCCGCCTCGTGCAAGAAAGAGCTCGCCCATTGAGGATAGGGGCTGGAACAGCCAGCCCAAAAAAGAATGGACAAAGTACGAGAAGGGAGCCAGGGGAAGCGCTAAGAAAAACAAGCACAAGAAGAAACAAAGCAGCTACGAATGACTCAGTAATTCCTGCTGAGCAGCCGCAGATCAGAGATCCTAGGGTCCTGGAAGGGTCGTGCAAACTCTCTCCAACCCCCTCTTCTCTGTTTCTCTGTCCTGCTACTGTATGCGATTGTCTATGTCCCTGCAGCGCTCCCAAGCGCTTGCTTTGCACCGCCGCGCTGGTCGCGCCCTTGCAGCAGCCTCTGGCTTGCGCAGCGGGGTTGCTCTTCCTCCCCTCAGCTCATCTGACTTCCTACTGCTGACACGGGGGTATTGAGGGCGCCCTGCCTGCCTAGCCTTTGGCTCCGTCATGAATGCCTGTATGCATCTGGCTGGCATTTCACAGCCGATTCTTTCATATCAGCAGCCGCTTTCTTCTGTGGACCTTTCTCGTTTTCTATGGGCGAGCCATTTCTCTCCAACCTCCCCCTGATCTCTCGGCTTGCCGGCCCCTTCAAGAAGAAGGTGCTCGCCCGGAGAAAAAGGGGGATCTTGTCCATTTTCTTCGGGGCCTTTTCACTGCCATGCTTTTCCGCGCCCCTTTGGAACTTCCTCCGCACGCACTACGCCAGGCCACTGACTTCCATAGCGGTGTTCCGGCTCCCCAAGGTAGCCTGTTAGCCTGTCGGCTTTGCATGTGCTCACTCGTGAAGGACCCAACAGCCTGCTGTCGCATTGTTACTCTAGCCCTCCTTGGCGTGGGGCTTCGCTCTGTGCAATCCCACTAGCATTTGCCCGAACAGTGTAATGGCTTGAGTTGGCCTCGATTTTTATTCCCGTGCACCGCGCGCCCTCTCTCTTTCTCCTTGTGAACCTTGTCCACCACACCAGGCCGGCCTCTCACAGCCATCGCCCCCTGTGGGATGAGCTCATTCTCCGGATGCAATAGGCTGCCTTTCACAGCCGCCTCCTTACATCAGCAGCAGAAGAAATATGCGGCTGCTGATATCGAAAGGGCGGCTGTATGCCAGCCAGGTGCATCCAGAGGTGCATCAGCAGCGGCGTCCCCCCACCGCCTTTCCCACGTTCCCTCGCTCCCTCCAGGCCGCAGCCGCCGCTCAAAAGAAGAAAGTGCTCGCCCATTGAGAATAGGGGCTGAACAACCAGCCCGAAAGAGAATGAACAGAGTACAAGAAGGGGGCCAGGGGAAGCGCTAAGTAACAGAAACAAAGAATGAACAAAGAACGAGAAGGGGGCCAGAGGAAGCCAGAGGAAGCGCTAAGAAACCAAAGCACACAAAGAAAGAAAGCAGCTGCAAATTACTCAGTAACCCCTGCTAAGCAGCCGCAAATCAGAGAGGCTAGGGTCCTGGAAGTGGGTCCCCTGGACAGAGCCAGAGGCAGCAGCGAGGGCTCTCCCGGCACGAAGGTGCAGCGCACGGGCCATGGACCTCTGCAGCGAGACGGCCAAGCGCATGCGATACACTTGCGCCAGCGACCCGGCTGCAGGAAAGTCTACCGGTTCACCATGGAAGCGACGGGCGATTGCGTGGCGGGCGAGCTGGTTAAGTAGCTCAAGCCACCGAGCGCCCAGTGCCCCATGGATGTCAATTGCCAACGGGAAGAACTCGTCTTCCGGTGGATGGTCGGCGTACTTGATCTCTTTTGCCCGAGCGGCGCAGGCGACCGCATACCCAGCCTTGGTGGCAGACTGGGCTGGGTGGGAGCGGTCAAATGCGTCGGTAGTCACCACATCCAGAAGCAGACGTGGCCCGCCGGCCTGTGGGGTGGCCACCAGGTCGACGCGACGAGCGTGGAGACCGTCGGCCCTGGCCTGGAGCGGCATGACGCCGGAGTGCTCCGCTGCCACCGCGAAGCCAGCCTCCACCAGGATGCTGTGCATCGCGTCCCGGAGGCGGTCGTGGGCCGCCGTCCTCTCGCCGCCATGGGAACAGCGCAGGACGTGAGCAGCCAGCTCGCCAGGCTTGGCCCCTCGCTCGCCACACTGGCATTGACGCACGCCCTGGAGGCATGGAGGCGGCAGCCCCAGGAGCCGGTGGACGGCAGTGCGAAACACCTCATCTGGGAGGGTCAGAGCGTCAGTGATGGGGAGTGCCTGGAGCCACGCCGCTGCCCCCGGGGAGGAGGCCGAATGTAGTCTCGCGCGCCCGCGCAGGTCAGCCTCAGGAAGCTGCAGCACGGCGGTGGTGTAGGCGGCCTTGTCGACGACGGCCGCGAAGCGCGCTTGGACGCGCAGGTCAGCGGTGTGCGCGAGGTGCGCAAAGGAGACCGCCTGGCCGGCCATGCCGCCGCTCGGACTCTGCCGCGCGGCCTTCGAGCGCGCGCCTCTCGGCCGCCTCGCCGGGTGCTTGACCCGCACTGCCGCGGCGCGGGGCAGGCGAGCCGCCCCTCGGCGACCTCCACATTCGGCGGCTGCGGCTGCTGCGGCGGCGGCGCTGGTATCCATGATGGCAGAACCCACTGCCACCGGCTAGCTCCGGCAGCCGCCTGCTCGGGGGCCGCCTGCGCTGCCCCACCGTTCACAGAGCAATGGAGTGTGTATGGAGTGACGGAAGGCCTGAGTGGCCAAGTACTAAGGCAGAGATCCCCAAGAGCTCGTGACGATCTCAGAGGCCCTGCGGCCGTTCAGGATCCGGCAAAGCCCCGCCTGGGGCTGCCACAACGACCGTGATGGGGCAGCAAGAGCTGCTGCTGCGCCGGCGGCCGCTTCTCTGCCTCACCCTGCTGTGCCTGAGCAGCTGGACTGCCGGCGACCTGCTGGAGGTCGGCCGCCATGCTGCCGTCGTGCGATCGCGGGATCCGTGCCAAGCCTACGCAGGGCTTGCTCATTGGCAGCGCGGCCGAGCGACTGGGCGGCAGGCAAGGCGCGGCTCCCTGCGGCTGGGCAAGCTGCGTCTGCGCAGGTCGCTGGTCGAGCAGATGAACAATGCGGCTGCTAATATCGAAAGAGCGGCCGTGAAAGCCAGCCAGCAGATGGGAGGGCCTGCTGCTCCCCCGATCTTGGCACGGCGGCCACCGGCGCTTTTCAAGTGGGTGGGGCCCATCGCCCACAGCGATCTTAAGTCCTTCGTCGACCCAGACGATGCCTACATAAAGCATGGCCACTTCGCGTTCATCCACACCGATGGCTCTCGTGTCTACAATGCTGCTGATGTCGCCCTGGTGAGCACATCTCGTTTGTCATACTCCTGGCGACCACCCTCAGTGAGTATGGGAACAAGACTGTCACTGCCTGCTCGTGACTGCTGTCACTGCTATTGGCAGTAGCCTATGGCCATGAAGTGAGCCATTGGGAGATTGCTAGACTAAGTGCTTGGCGCTCAACAGAAGCACCTTGTCTGAGTGCCACATCGGTTTGTCACAACTGCCCCGGATGACCATGCAGTGCAACTCAAAGGTAGAGGTTCTGCTAGCTGTGAGTGGCCGCACTTGGTCACGTTAATTTGTGTCCACCACAGCTTGCTCGATGCCACTCAGACCAATCCACAGAGCGCTGCTGACGTTTGATCCTCTACGTCGTTCATTGAGTGACGCCATCGTGTGCCTTGCTCCTGTGTGGCAGCTTTTCAAAGGTCTGAAGGTGGCGCTAATCGGGGATTCATTGACCGCCCAAGTCTACAGGCTGTTTGGCAAGTCCCTTCAGACTCTTGGTTATGGAAGTCTTATAGAGGGGCCTACAATGGAGTAAGCACGCCAGTGCTCTCTCAGACCCTTGCAGTTTGCGTTAGGCACGTCGTCACCATTGGCTCAGGCCACTCTGGGGTCACCATAAGTCCCCCATGTATTGCAGAGACTGTACTCCCATGACAGAGGAACCTCAGGTTACAGTGATTGGTCGTATCTATACTGGTGTCACAGGATAGAGAACTGTTGCCTGTCACATATCGCTGCTGAGGACACGGGTGGCATCATGGCATCACAGGGGCTTTTCCAGTTAAACACCCTGCACATCGTCTCCCCTTTATCCAGGTACTTCTTCAACATGAGTCTTACGGACAGTGTGGAGCAGATGCTGGCCAAGCAAACAACTGTACGAAAGCCTTGGAGGGAGGAGACCTGGGTCCTGAATGCTACCTTACATGGTCCTTTTGAGGGGGCCACGTGGTCATATTGGCGAGGTGCTTATGACACCGAGAGGCCCTCCTCTGGCCTTGACTTCACTCTAGATGCTCTCATTTGAAGATGACAGCAGTCCCATTCTTGTATCTTTGTGTTTGGCAGGCAGTAGGACAGAAGCATCTGCAGTTTATCTCTTTGTTAGCTCCTCAGAAAGCGCAACTTAATCAGGCTTTCAGGAGGGAGGGGGTGTTTTGGTAGCAAGTATGGAGAGATATTGTGAGAAAGTAATACACAATAACGTGCAAATCTGGAATATAGTGCTCCAGCCAAGGCATCTGTAGAGATTACTATAGAAGGTCCACATGGGTTCATCTTTAACATATACAATTTTCTCAATAGCTATTTCTTTTTCCCTGGATGACAGCGTATCATTTGGCTCCTACTAGACGTGGAGAGAGGCCAGAGCCTGATTCCCTCTTCACCAGTCATCTGGACTATGTGTTTCGTGAATATGACGTGGTCAGCAGCTCACTACGCTGTCATCTGGAGGCTGTCAGATTGCATCGCTGCAGATTGGAGAGTTGTGAGACGAATTGGCAGATTTAGCCATGCAATCCTGAATCTTCGTAGTCAGCAGTCCACTTCTTGTGATTGATGTGCCATCAATCTGCAATGGCAGCAGACGGTGTATAGAGCAAGACCATATCATGGCCTCTGACATCAATATCTTGCACTGAGTCGTCTTTGCAGGTCATCTCGAATTTGGGCATCCACTATGGGCACACTAGTGTGGAGGACCTAAGGTATGACCTAGCCGTACTGGGTAAGCGCATGGAGGAGCTCCAGCGCCAACCCGGCAAGGCAGCATTCTTTCGCGAGACCCTTCCCCAGCATTTCTTCTCCCGTGACGGCTCTGGCGACTATCCCATGCCGGCGGATGCAACGGCTGAAGAGACGAGCGTCTGCTACCCTGCTCGAAACAAGACACGGCAGGTACAAGATTTGACTTCATGCCTTCGCATTGACCTCTGTCTTAGTTACCTCTGTCTTAGTCTCCCCTTCCGCAAGGTGCATCCTCCTCTAACACCACGATAGAGTAATTTGATGCCTGGACCCCTGGGAAGCACTAAGTTCGTCAGAAGCGAAGCTCTTGTGAAGTGGGATGAGAAAAGCAGGGCAGTAGCCTAGAGTAGTAATGGTTGATGGCATTCCAGGCTTTTGTGTACTTTGTAACAGGCAAGCAAAGTCTACTCAGGAGTCAAGGCTGATCCATGTGGCTGAACCTGCAAAGCCCACCAAAATGCCTCTCGCAGTTGTGGAGAAACGAGGTCCTGCAAGCAGAGGCCGATCGTCGCAATCTATCTGTCCAGCCAGTCTACTGGCAGATGGACATGCATGGCTTCCACCAAACGCATCTTGAGAAACCGAGGCGCGACTGCACGCATTTTGGGAACATGGTCGACTGGTGGCTTCCTGTCATGGACTCACTTTATACCACTGCTGCAGCAGTTCTCTGCAAGAAGGGCCTGGCCCCTGGGCACTGCTTGGATCTTGCTCGACATCCAGCACCAGAATTCAATGTGCCCATGTTCTGGTGACAAGAATTTGTAGCAGCATGAAGTCCCTTGCTTCATAGTGAAAGTGTGCGTGCGTGCATGAGTGCAGCAGAAATTCTGGCACATGCAACAGAAAAGTGCTTTCACTTGCGCCCAGTTACTAGGTGCTGGAGGCCTTTCTGCTTGTCCATTTATAGGCCAGGACCTGCAAGCATGATCATCCTCTTGCGTCAAACTTGAGACGGTAAATCCAGAATTAGACTGAGATATAAATGCAGCTTTGAGCTGTGAGAAGGTACGAGCACTACTAATTGGGCTCCCAGCATGTCCGTCGTGTCCTTGAACCTTCCTGACTTCGTCCAAGGCTTACCCCAGCTTTCAGCTGACACTGTCATCTATCACGACAACTTCCTTGGCCCATGATGTCGGCCTGCATCATGTATCATCCTCAAAATGTCAAGCCCAGTCTTGAGCTAGAGTTGCACGAGCAGCAACGGCAATCGAGCTTCTCCTCATAGCTGTAAGTGTGTGGCTTTTCAGATGCACCCATTGTAACGATGGTCACATGCTCAGAATCAATGCAGCAGGGAAGACGGGTTAACAGATGCTTGAAGAGACTAGGAACCTCATCGGAGATGGCGACAAGAGGCGACTAAGGTGGAGACTACCTAAACAGGACCGAAAGTGGTCGTTGATGTTGGATGTCGACGTTAGACCCATGATTCTAGTCCGTTGGTAGCAGACTGTAATCGGCCGTTGATGGGTCAGTGACGGGCCATTGACGTCGGACCGTTGGTAACCCGGTGGCGGGGGACCGATGAAACATACTGTTGGCGCACTTAATAAATCGTCAATCGCCGAGATCAATGGTGATCTTTGAGCATAAGGGCTGGAAAGGGCCGGTGTGCTGGAAGCCCGTCGGCTGCATAGGGAGGACCTGAGTTGGGATAAATAGTGATTACTTCAGCCACCCTCTGGAATTCCGGACCTCCGACCTTCAGTCTTTGTTGTGCTGTATTGGCATTGCAACCCTCTTTGATTGCCTTTCCGACACATCTTGCTTCGACAGCGGCTGGATTTAGTGACTTGCTCAACCCCTTTATAGTCATTCTGGCAATTCCGCGATTGCTCAGCAAGCCAAAAGAAGAACGATAGGTGAGATGCAGGGTTGCATTCCGTCAGTCGTACTTTGGATGCAGTGTGGCCATGCTCACACATCACTTCGTTACAAGTTGCTAGCTGAATGTTCCACTAGCTTGTACGAGCTTTGACTTGCAGTGTCCAACCAAGGAGGCAGTCATCACTAAGATTGGTGGAGCAGCTTTCTTTGGCAAGCTCACGCAAAAGCAGGTAGTAGGGACTGAGGTGCCACTGCCACAGGCTCCATGTGGCTGCACCGTGAGCCTTACCTTCACTGAGACACAGGCATTCGCACTCTGCGCCACAACAACCATCTCAGCAACTATGTGCACAGAAGATCTGCTGGTATACATTAGTTCTTTGGCGTTTGGGCTTATATCCTACGTGCACCATACCGCCTCGCCTCTGTGAGTAGATGCAAGACCAAATGTCATCTCGTGCTTAGCAAGCTACTCAAGTGGATCAGCGGTCCATGGCCCACGCCTGCATCTGCGTACTGGCCGTGCTCTAGCTGCAGCCTCTGGCATTCGTCAAGGGGATTGCTTTCCTGCGGCTAGTCTTTCCGATTAGCGGCTCCTACATAGAGGTCACTA
This sequence comes from Spirogloea muscicola, assembly GCA_009602725.1. Taxonomy (NCBI): domain Eukaryota; kingdom Viridiplantae; phylum Streptophyta; class Zygnematophyceae; order Spirogloeales; family Spirogloeaceae; genus Spirogloea; species Spirogloea muscicola. The sequence continues at coordinate 61,204 of WELB01000186.1, read as the reverse complement.
AGTAATCATCCTACCGAGAAAGCTTTGGGGAAGGCCCTTTTTGGCCCCTTCGGACCTTGTCAAGTCTTTTCGGGCTGGCTGTTCACAGCCTTTGGCCCTTTACGCCGTCGCCAACGCCTTCAGCTTCAGCTCCGATGCCTTTTGGACGTCGCTTCAACTCTTCCTCGGCCACCCACCTAACTGCCTGATTGGGGTGCGCCAGTGTGAGTGTGGCTTCCGTGCAGAGGCTGCTGAGCTCGCCACTCACATGCTGCGTTGCCCCACTGACCGGAAGTGGTGGGCATCTACAACCTCCTCCGTGATGTCCTGGCGGGTTTGATGCGCGACGCCGGGTACTGTGCGCTCGTGGAAGTGAACAACGTCATGCCTACCATCACGGATGCCCAGGGACGTCCTCACCGCCGCACACTTGACATTGTGGGCATGCAACCTGGTAGAGGACCACGGGCCTTGGTCGATTGTTGTTACGGAGGCCTACAAAGGGTCCAGCATCGACACACATCGCTGGCCACGCAGTGGGCAGTGCTGAACAAAGAAAAGCTGCAGCACTACTCCAATTACCCCCAATGCAATCAGCTCCTGCCAGCGGCAGTCGCCATCTTTGGCTGTTCAGGTCCTCGTCTAAACACTCTCCTTCAGAATATTACCAATCTAGGCTACACACGACATGCAGATGTGTTCCCGGCTGAGATGGGCTTGCCAGCTGCATATCTGTCGTTGTTGCGACGACGCGTTTCGGCCTGTTTGCAGCGTGCTCAGGCTAATGCTTTGCACCAGAAAGCTGGGCGACCTCTATTTGGTGGCAGAAGGGCTTCGTATCTGCCATCTAGTATTCAGGCATCAATTAGCGACCTTCATGTATTGACCCGTGGTTACTGAGCGGGTCAATCTGCTGTAGCTTATGTAGGTCTTCAGATGTGCTTGCCTTTGTACTTGGCCATTTGGCGTTCGTTTGTATCAAATGCACGAAACTTTTCCATGGCAGAGGCACTTTCTCGCAGCCACAGCCACTTCGATGAAGACCCGCTCTCTTACTGAGCTCTTTGCTCGGGGGCGGTATTGAGAAAGGGCTCGCCCATTGAGGATAGGGGCTGGAAAAGCCAGCCCAAAAAAAGAATAAACGAAGTACGAGAAGGGGGCCAGGGATAGGGGAAGCGCTAAGAAAAACAAGCACACAAAGAAACAAAGCAGCTACGAATCACTCAGTAACCCCTGCTAAGCAGCCGCAGATCAGAGATGCTAGGCTCCTGGAAGTGGGTCCTCTGGCATAGCCTCTCCGACCTGCGCCTGCTTAGCAGGGGTTACTGAGTGGTTAGTAGCTGCTTTGTTTTTTCTTGTGTGCTTGTCATTTCTGCTGCTTCGCCTTAGGGCTTCGCCTTCGTGCCGGCAGAGCCCTCGCTGCTGCCTCTGGCTCTGGCCAGGGGACCCATTTCCAGGAGCCCAGCTTCTCTGATCTGCGGCTGCTTAGCAGGGGTTACTGAGTGTCTCGTAGCAGCTTTGTTTCTGTTACTTAGCGCTTCCCCTGGCCCCCTTCTCGTACTCTGTTCATTCTTTTTCGGGCTGGTTGTTCCAGCCCCTATTCTCAATGGGCGAGCACTTTCTTCGCCTGGCTTCCCCCCCCCTCTTCTTGTACTCTGTTCATTCTTTTTTGGGCTGGCTGTTCCAGCCCATATTCTCAATGGGCGAGCCCTTCTTCTGCCTAGCCTTTGGCTCCGTCATGAACACCTGTATGCATCTGGCTGGCATTTCACAGCCGATTCTTTCATATCAGCAGCCGCTTTCTTCTGGCCAGAGGCAGCAGCGAGGGCTCTGCCGGCACGAAGGTGCAGCGCACGGGCCATAGACCTCTGCAGCGAGACGGCCAGGCGCATACGGTACACTTGCGGTATTTGTGAGCGCGCCACCCGTCCCGACGACGAGATGGGAACGCTGCGTGGGGGCTGGGCAATCCGGCCGGCTGTGGCGCCGCCGAGGCCGAGCCCCGCGCGGCGCGCCATGCGGCCGGGCCAGCCCGAGGCCGCGCCGCTGCGTGCGCCGGACGGCCGCCCGCGCCCGCTGCTCTCCTTCGCCGTCGCCACCGACGTCCAGTGAGCGGGGCCGGGCGCTCATCCCACCAGCTCAGCATCACAACGAGAGCCAGTCAATGCTGTCGTCTGTAGTCACACCGTCCTCAGTGAAAGGCAGTCTTTAGTGGCGCCAAGAGCTGCCTGCCTGCCCTTGCCTATTGATCTTCTGATCGGGCTCGAGGGTCTGCCCAATTGGCTCAGGTATGCCGATATCGACAATGGCTTCTCCTTTGGCGGCGTCCCGCGCTTCTACCGCCACAGTTTGGAAGGTCGGGAGCTTGTGCTTGCTGCTGCCTCGTGTGACCTTGCCACCAGTCCTTGCGCTAGGCTAGACCGTGGCTATGGCATGTCGCTCAGGTCGAGCAGCCTTGAGCAGGAGAGCCTGAGGAGCCTCTGTGCTGCGAGCAGCTCTGCGGAGGGCGGTCGCCGCGTGGAATGCGGCAGGGGACCTGGCGTTTGCCGTGCACCTTGGGGACATTGTCGACGGCTTCTGCCCGCGCGAGCGGTCGCACAGCGCAGTGCAGGCGGTGGGGCCCGACAGACTGCCCCTTTTTGCCCTTCAACTGAAGAGCAGCCGGCGAACGGCTCAGCAGACATGCATGCTGTGCTCACAGGATCCTGTTATTGATAAGCTCGACCGCTCGGGCAGGTGCTGGAAGAGCTTCGAGGATTTCAAGGGGGACCTGTGTATCACATGCTCGGCAAGTCCTCCACAATTGGCGCCAGCATTGCTCTGTGCTAATACAATGATGGGTTGCACTTCGAAGGTCGATTTGTCTTTCATGTGCCAGAGTTATTTGCTCAAGTCACCAAGCAAAATGCATCTCTTCTGGGCAGGTAACCACTGCCTTTACAATCTTCCACGCATGGAGCTGGTGAAGCTGCTTGGCATCCCGCCAGGCGAGGAGCCTGGGCAAGCTTTCTACCAGTTTAGCCCGCACCCAGCTTTCAGGTTGTTGAAAGTAGTGCAGTCGCAATAAATATTGCAGCGCCCATATGATTTCAGTCCCTAAGGTTCTCTCATGCGGCAACCTTCTGGACAATCAAGAGGTGCAACTACAGCGAGGTGCAGCTCTGACCTACCTGACAGATGCCGAGGGCCGAACTGGTCGTCCTGTTATGCAGATTCGTAGTACTGGATGGGTACGACGTGAGTCTGCTGGGCTGGCCACCTGCTCACCCACATGCGGTGGAGGCAGAGCGCCTGCTGAGTTTACGAAATCCCAACACAGACAAGAATAGCCCGGATGGCCTGATAGGACCTGCCAGGTGAATGCTGCGTCAAGTGGACACAGCAAAGTGGGCTCACTGACGCCTCAAGCAAGAGCAGGGATTTATACATATTACGAAGCACAATGCACTTCTGCACGCTGTTGTGCAGGCGTTTTGTCAAGTTTGGTGGTGGGGTAGGGGCGCGGCAGCTGGCCTGGTTGGACTCAGTGCTTCAGGTATTTGATATTTTCTCCACAAAAGAATGGGGTGGGTTGTGTCCCTGGCTAATCTCAAAGTCACAGCAGGATTATACATTCTTGGCATGAAATACTGTCAGGGTCGCCTTGGGCTAAATGTGCACCCTGGCAGGAGTCAGCAGCGGCGGGCTCGAAGGTGATTGTACTTGGGCACCTGCCCATGGAGGAGAAGGCAACCAGCCCTGCAACGCTATTGTGGAATTATGAGGAGGTCAGTGGACAACTCAACTTTGCCACGGAGATTCCCCTCAACTGTAAGTTATCAAACTGTTGCCAGATGAGGTCACAGGCTACACTATTGGCCCTTTGCCTCACCTTGCGCATTGGAATTGGCGCGTGGTATTGGTGGTGAGACAAAGTGTGGTGATGCGTCTGACAGGTGATGGAGGTGGTGCAGCGCTACGGCTGCGTGGTGGCCTGCTTTGCGGGGCACGCGCACGCTGGTGGGTATGCGGTTGATGCAGCTGGCATTCACCACCGTGTTCTTGAGGCGGTGAGGCTACTGCTCTAGCAAGGCAACATTGCCACAGGTCTTTAGGGCTCAAATGTTGCAGTAGTAGTACTTGTGACGTCACTTCAGGATGCTGCTGACAGTGCCACTGCAGGTCCTGGAGTGCCCGCCAGGGAGATCTGCATATGGCCGTGTGGATGTGTACGAAGGCGCTCTGGTCCTCACCGGTGTGGATCGCATGGCGAGCACGAGCATGCACTTCACTGCTGCGGCCCCCACTGCTGCTACTGATAGCTTGGGCAGGCAGTGAGTCTGCAGGGCACGTCCTGTGATGGAAGTTTTCACCCTCTAGCGGCCTCCTTGCACCAGCATTGCATTCAACGCTGGATGCCGAGAGAAGCTGAACGAGCGTATTAGCTCATGACTGAATGCACGAATGAATGTTAAATTATGGGCTTGCAGTGACAAGGTGGCAGGCTCCTCAGCAAGCCACCAAGTGCTTATTGCTGTGCATGAGCAGAGGGGCTCGGGCAGCACTTGCTACTGTACAGGCAGCCAGGCAGGCATTAAAAACACCACATCCCCTTCCTAAGGACTTCAAGTTGGGGCACCAAAAATGGAAGAGCCAGTGGGGCTTATGCGACCCAGTACTCCAATTACTGTGACGAAGGAAAGGAAGGGAGGAAGGCAATGTGTAACTCTAAGTACGGTACTGCTCCAACAGCAGGATTGGGCGTGGCATTGTTGACGTGAACAAGAGTGACAGGCAGCCAGTCAATTCCGGTACTTCATGGTGGCGGCATCAAAGCCGGGCATCGGGAGTAATCGCGCAAACGCCGTCACCTGTGAACGAAGCTCAAGCAGGTCGGGGCACGCCTCAAGGCGGCGCACGAACTCGCGTTGCAGCTTGGGGTGCTCCTGCAGGATGCGCTGCGTGATCTGCGCAGCGCGCACGAGGTACTCCCCGATGCGTTCCATGTCCACCTCGTTGCAGCCCCGCGATGTCATTGCTGCCGTGCCTGCACATGCTTCTCCACCTCTCTGAGCTCACAGTGCACTGGCACTGAGCTGGCCTTGCTATCAGCTCATCAACTTTCTGACCAAAAACCGGGACAACTTGTGACAGTGAGCAGCAAGAGGACAAGAGGGCCACGAGGAACCACCTAAGCGCACGCCGCCGGGAGCAAGGGCAGTCGAGTCCCCAAAGACGGCATTCTTGTTCAAGGTGATGTGGCAGAGCTCGCACACCTTCTCGTACCGATTGCCTGCCACGCAGCAGCACCAGACAGACGAGGCTGAGCAGCCTCAGCAGGAGCCAACCTTGCCACGCGTTTCATATCAGCGATGCATAAACTTGTTACCTAAAGCACCTGCTCACCGGTGAGGCCCAGCGGGCGAAGGTCCCAGAGCATGAGGTGGTTGTCGGTCCCGTTTGTGACGAGGCGACAGCCACGGCGCATGAGCGCATTCGCCAGCGCTGTGGCATTCCGCCGCACCTGCGCCATGTACAAGCGGTACGGCGCGCTGGCGGCCTCCTTGAGCGCCACTGCGAGCGCTGCAATGTGATGATTGTGCGGGCCTCCCTGCAGGGAGGGGAAGATGGCAAAATTGATGCGCTCCTCGTAGTCATAGTGGGGCTGGTGCTCCTCAGCCGACGGGGAGCGGGAGGAGGGTGCCGCCAGTGGTGACGCGAGGAGCAGCAGGTGGTGATGGGGACGGAGCGGCGGCCGCGGCCCACGGCGGAAGAAGATCATGCCCGCGCGTGGGCCTCGCAGGCTCTTGTGCGTCGTGCTCGTCACAACATCGCAGAACTCAAACGGGCTGCGGCACTCCTGCAAGCGGACGTGAGATACACCACTTCAGCACCTCGACTTGGCACAGTCCAGAAACTTGCGTTGGCAGCAAATTACAAGAACTTGGCGTGGAGGTCACATCGACAAGGAGGCAGGGCAAGGTTGGCGCGCCTGGGCAGCGACGAGGCCGGAGATGTGGGCCATGTCACACATGAGCAGAGCGCCGCATCGGTCTGCGATCTGGCGGAAGCGCGCATAGTCCCACTCGCGGGGGTACGCGGAGCCGCCGCAGATGAGCAGGCGTGGCCGGAACTCGAGCGCCTTCTCCTCGAGGCGCTCAAAGTCGATGTACCCTGTCTGAGAGCTCACTTTGTACGGCAGGGACTCGAAGAATATGGACGCGGACGAGATGCGCTTGCCGCTCGGCGTATAGTACCCATGGCTCAGGTGCCCGCCGCTCGGCAGGTCGAGCCCCATGATGCGGTCGCCTGGCGCCAGCAGCGCCGTGTACACCGCAAAGTTGGCGGACGTGCACGAGTAGGGCTGCACATTTACGCCCCACCGGTCGCTGCTGAGGCGGAACGCCGCCAGTGCCCGAGCATGGCACAGCGCCTCGACCTTGTCTATCACAGCGTTGCCGCCGTAATAGCGTGCCCCCACCATCCCCTCCGAGTACTTGTTCGTCAGCGGGCTGCCCAGCGCCTCCAGCACCGCCTGCAGGCGCAGAAGGATTGAGCGAGCGAGCGCTTGAGCCGCTATGCAGAGAGGTGTGGACAATCATGGAGCATTGGAGCTGGCAAATGTGAGTAAGGATGAGATGCTGGAGCTCCAGCAAGGAGTGCTGCCTGAGGATGCCAAGCCAGAGCTGAGTCCAGCAAGTCGGCGAGGCGGCCGGGAGAGCGTGACCGTGAGAGACGAGCTTGAGGGAGGCCGATCCCGCCATAACAGCGCGCCCGGGGAGCCCACCTGGGACGAGAAGTTCTCGGACGCGATGAGCTCGATGCCGGCCCACTGGCGGCTCTTCTCCTGCTCGATCAGGTCCCACACCTCGGGGTCCGCCGCCGCCAGGACGCGGTTGCCCCACGCCGCCACGGCCTCCGCCGCCGTCGGCGACGGGGACGGCGCCGGCGCTGCGGCGGCGACCGCGGCGGCTCGCTCGACGGTCTGGAAGGCGCTGTTGGCGGACTTCCTGAGGTCCGTCGCCTGGCGCTCGCGCTCGCGCTCGCGCTGCTGCTGCGGGTCCGCCTTGCTCGGCGGCGACGGAGTCGCCGCTCGCGCTGCTTTTTTTTTTTTTTTTTTTTTTTTTTTTTTTTTTTTTTTTTTTTTTTTTTTTTTTTTT
>WELB01000186.1:36713-53507 GCA_009602725.1 Spirogloea muscicola | reverse complement strand
GGCGGCGGCGGCGGCGGCAGCGGCGGCGACCCCCGCCTCGCCGGCAGAGCTGCTGCCCCAGGCCGAGTGCGCGGGGACTGCCGGCCGGGAGCCGTCGCTGGGAGACGCCACCCAGCCCGACTTCCCCATCCTGGACCAGGTCTCAGAGCCGTCACGTCCGGCATCACGGCGCGGGCGTGGAGGCCACGGCCTTGCCATCGCCGCTGTGGGCACGCGACAGTGGCGTGTGCGAGGTCCGGTGGCTGACAGAGCCCCCTTGCCGCTGGTCTCGGCGCCGCTCGGTGGCTCTCAGGAGGTGAACGGCAACCGGCTGGTGTACTTTGACAACGCGGCGACGTCGCAGAAGCCCGCGGTGGTCATCCGGGCGCTGCAGGAGTACTTCGAGTCCTACAACGCCAACGTGCACCGAGGCGTGCACACCCTCAGGCATGCGCCCACTCGACGAGCTGCTCTTGGAGCTCCTGTCACGATCACGGCTTCGGGGTCTTGGTCTACGGCCGGCTGGCGCGGCGGTGCTGAGGCCGGCCGCATGCTCGCTCTTGCCAAGCAGCGCAATGGCGACAGACTCGTACGAGCGGGCGCGCCAGAAGGTGGCGGCATTCGTGAACGCACCCAGCGACCGGGACATTGTCTTCACGCGCAACGCAAGCGAGGCCATCAACCTCGTCGCATACTCCTGGGGCCAGTCCATACTTGCGCCTGGGGACGAGGTCGTCGCCAGGCCTGTCGCTGCCTGCGCTTACGGATTCTGAGCAATTTTGTTCGACGCACAGGCCAGCAAGCCAACAAAGATTGCTTATAGAAAACACGGCTAGTGCGTCCTCTCATGAGTCTGACACCTGCCCGCCTGCGCCGGCTGGCCTGGGCTGGTGACCTCGCCTCCAGATACTGCTGTCGGTTGCAGAGCACCACAGCAACATCGTCCCATGGCAGCTGGCCGCTCAGAAGACGGGTGCGGTGCTCAAATATGTCAAGCTCACTGCTGATGAGCAGCTCGACATGGAGCACTTCCAGTCACTGCTGTCAGACCGGACCAAGATGGTGGCCCTTCACCACGCCTCCAACACCCTTGGTATGCTTCTTTGCCAGCTGTTAAGGAGGCTGGGCTACAAGTAGAATCCAACTTTTGTCATTTGGGTGTCAGCATGCAGGACATTCACGTGTTGGTCAAGTGGAGATTATATGCAATAGATGTAAGATGTTAGCAGGCAGACCTGTCTTCCTTACTGTTGATGTGGTGAGCAGGTTCCATCAACCCTATGGAGGACATCATTGCAGCAGCCCACGGGGTCGGTGCACGGGTGCTGGTTGATGCCTGCCAGAGCGTGCCGCACATGCCAGTGGATGTGCAGGAGCTCGATGTCGACTTCCTGGTGGCATCTGCCCACAAGGTATTCTGTCATTCATGTTTTCATGTCCATCAGCCGCAGTGTTTGCCAAGTCACCCCAAGGACAAACAAGGCATAGACACTTCCTAACCCTTGCTTTTGATATGTAAGCAGCAGATGTGCTAACTCAAATACGGAGTTACTCAGAGCTTTCGCTCAGAGCTTGTCCTGGTTGAGATACCACAGATGTGTGGGCCCACCGGCATCGGGTTTCTGTATGCCAAGCAGGAGCTGCTGCAAGCCATGCCTCCCTTCCTCGGTGCGAGCTTCGTGACCTCAAGCATATCACGAGTTCGCTCATTGGCCGCCTTCTTGCAAAGGGCTCTCCTGTCAGTCTCAGGACCTTCTTCATGAGAAGGTAGAGTGCAGCCGGCAGGGCCAATGGCCGCTTCGTCAGGAGTTGGCAACAATTCTGACTGGGTCTGGGTTGGCTGCCAGGGGGAGGCGAGATGATTTCAGAGGTGCTCCTGGATCATTCAACGTACGCCGAGCCCCCGTCCAAGTGAGCCTCTCTCTTTCTCTGGCACGTCAAAGCCTCTTCCTCTCACTAGCATGTCTGTGGCAAGTAGCAATGCACGACATCAAGCGTCTGTTATCGACTTCCTCCTGCGCCAGGTTCGAGGCTGGCACGCCTGCAATTGCTGAGGCTATTGCTCTTGGAGCAGCCATTGATTACCTCAACAGCATTGGCATGGACCGCATCCACGCCTATGAGGTCAGACCCAGCCCCTGGCTACACCTCCATCCTCTGTGCAACCTTCAGAGGGGGCGCTGAAGAAGTGCCTGGGCTTGCCTTGGTGCTCCGAAGGTTATTTTCTTCTCTGTAGCTCCACAGCTCTTCTCACCTGCTCGTGGCTTATTGCCCTGCCAGGGCGAGCTCGCCTTGTATCTCTACAAGAAGCTGTCGCAAGTGCCGGGTGTGAGGATATACGGCCCACCACCTGGGCCACAGGGCACGGACCGGGTGTCCCTCTGCTCCTTCAACGTTGACGGCGTGCACGCCACCGATCTTTCAACCTTTCTTGACCAGCAGGTCAGCATCCCCTTCTATGCCCGTGGGTAAATGTGCAAGTGGAGTGAGAGTAGCGTCACGGCAGGGACTTACGCTCTTGACGCAATTGCTCACAATAGCAGTGGCAATTTCAGAAAATGCTGAAGCCCTCATTGTCTTTGTCTGCTGTGACTTTTCCTCCGAGCAGCACGGGGTGGCGGTCCGGTCCGGGCACCATTGCACACAGCCCCTGCACCGGTACCTCGGCATCAACGCCAGCGCCCGTGCCAGCTTGTACTTCTACAACACCACTGCTGAAGTGGACACCTTTATTGAGGCTCTTAAGGACACTGTCGACTTTTTCAGACATCCATTTGAGCCACCTAGTGATGACATCCACGCGACAATCTGATGTCGCATGACCAACAGTGTCATGCTCTTTTTGTGCCGTGACCTGCTATTGGCGGCGCACATTATGGGGGTCCAAGTCCAGGTATCCTTGTTTGCAAAGTCAGCAGCAGCAGGGCCAGGGAGAGGAGCTCGCTTAGATATGAGAGCGTCAATCCTGCAGCAGCCTGCAAGTGCCGTTCCCAGATGGAGACTCGGGCTGCATGGGTTTGCTCCCTGGCTCTGTGGGCAGGTGAAAGCAGTAAGCAGAATGCCTGATACTCTCCACTGGCGTCCGTGCACGCAAAGTTGCCCCTTTACGAAGAGCTTCTCATTCTTGTGGGCTGGCTTTTACAGCCTTCGCCCCCTTTGGATAAGCAGCTTCTATCACAACTATGGGTTCCCTTGGACGTTGGACCATGTTCAGTAGTTCGAGGGCTGGCTAATCACAGCCCTCGCCCCCATTGCAGAAGCTGCTTCTTCCTTGGACTAGCTTTTGCCTGAACAGGGTGTTAGCTTGATATTTGCCTCCCTTTCCTTAAATGCACACTGCGCGCCTTCTCTCTTTGTTCATTCCTTTCCTCACAGCCACTGCCTTACATCGAGAGAGCTCTTTCCTCTTTCTGGATGAGCTTCTGCTTGTGGTACTTGCTCGGTTGTGTGCTTCAGCGCTTTCCGGCCCCTCCGGACCTTATCCATTCTTATCGGACTGGCTTGTCGCAGCCCTCGCCGGCCGCGAGCCAGCCCTCAGCTGCTCACTTATCTACTTCCGTAGGCGAGAAGGTGACCGGCTGTCAGAAGATGGTCCGCAGTGGGGCCAGGGCCGGCAACGCGACGCCTTCCAGAGCCACTGTATTTGCACCTCAGCACCCACTAACAGGCCGTCGCAGCTGCACCCCCTCGCCGGCCGCGAGCCAGCCGCGCGCGCGCCATGGCTGCCGCCGCCGCGCCCGCCGCCTGNCGCCGGGGTGGCGGTCGTGGCGGCGGCGGCGGCGGTCGAGACGCAGCCCCGCAGCCTCTTCCCGCGCCGCCGTCGCGTGACGCCGTGGCGGCGTCTCGTCTCCGGGATGCGCAGCTGCAGGAGCCCCCGCCGTTGCCGCCGCCGCCGCCGCCGCCGCCATCGGCGCCCCTGGGCCGCGTGGTGGTGCGCAACCTGCCATTCCGGGCGCGCAAGGAGGACGTCTGGGCGCACCTCAGCCGCTGCGGGCCGCTGCAGCACGTCGCGCTGGCGAGGGACGGCGCCCGCTCGGGCCGCAACCTGGGCTACTGCTTCGCGACCTTCGCTGGTGCGCTCCGCGTTCTGGCTAGCCCCACAGTCGCCTTCTGCAGTGCCTCGCACCTTGCTGGTGCTCGTGACGGCTCGTGGTCGTTCCCTCCGACTCCGGCTCCTTCAGCCTGGCTTCACTGAGACGATGTGTCGAAGCTCCTTGTCCTTCTAGACCCTATCCGACACTCCAATGCAGAGGTTTGAGGTTGCAGGAGTTGCGAGTCCAGCTCGGAGTCTGGTTGTCATCTGTGTCACTGAGAAAGTGATTCACAACCTGAGCCAACCTGCATGCTGGGGCACGGGCTTGCGCTCGTCTGCTGTCCTGGCAGGCGAACAAGCGGCGGCGAGCGCAGAGGGGGCGCTTCTGCTGGACCGCACAAAGGTCTGCACATTGCTCACTCCAAGCTCCACGTTGCACTCCTGCTCTGCATCGCCCTCTTGTACATATATTGTGCCAGAAGTGTACCTGCACATTGTGCTCGTGCCAACAGACAAGCACAGCGACACATTTGCTGGCACTCACAGAGATGAGGCCTCAGCTCTGTGTTGTGGGGCTCATTGGAGCAGTTTATGGACAAGGAGATTCATGTCATGCTGGACGACGGTCGGCGGGAGAGTGGGCTGGGAATATCAACTGGACGGCTCACACCAGCTGCGTTTTGACACCCTTGTCCACTGGTCTTACAAAAATGTCAAGTGTATAAGAGTTGGAGGGTCGACGATGTGAAGATAGGGGGCAGGGCAGATGGTGGGAGGGAGACTGACAAAGGGAAGTGAAGGACAAAAGTAGCTCCGTCTTCTCATTACTGCCAGAAGCAGGCACGTGTGGAGCTATGCACCTCCAATCTGCTGACGCACTGGCAAAGCAAGAACTTGAAGCTCAGCATCAATACTGAAAGACGAGCAGGAGTGTGTTGCTTGGAGCGTTCAGGAAAGAGGGCAGGACAGCCAGGGGCCACTGGCTCCTAGGCGGCGTAGCTGTGAAGCTGAGCATTTCCGCCTTGTTCTGGAGAGGGACGCCAAAGACCTCAGTGCAGTGCTCGCTGCCTTTAAGGGCATCAAGAAGGTGCACAGTGGGCGTGCTGCAACATAAGTCCGCTAGCGCTACGCTTGAGAGCTCCAATGGCTTGGGCATGGCAGCCCAAATGAGACCCTTGTCCGGGCATCGTGTTCGTCTGGCATGCCTGTCTTCAGCCCGTGCGAGGGGACTACGGGCTGCTAGTGACAGCACTAGCACGCCAAGGAGACAAGCACAGCGCACGCAGCCACTTTGAGGCCATGCGGGCTCGCGGAATCAAGCCTGACGCCTACATCTACACCTCGTCAGCACCTCTTTCCAATTATCCCAATCTTATCATGGTTGCTGACCTGGAGCTTGAGGAACCAGGCTTAAGGTCTTGCCCCATTGCAGAATCTACTTGAAGGATCTGGCCTGCTTGTTGAGCTATACCTGTTGCTATTGATGCATTTGAGGCTACAGGCTGGTCCATGCCTATGCCAAGGCGGGGGATGTGCGTGGGGCAGAGGCATGCGCTCGGGACATGGTGGACGATGGCCTTGCTTTGCGGGAGTCCACGTACTCCACCCTCATCCTTGCCCACGGACGGGCCAATGACCTGCTGTCCGCTGACAACACGTTCCTGCGGATGAAGGCACAGGGCATCCGGCCCTCTGCAGTGCTGTACAGCAATATCATCTCCGTTCATTGGTTCGTCACAGCTGATTTGTTCCTGGCCCCTTACTATATTCTATATGTGCTGCGATAGATGGCGGGATCAGCAGAATGTATTAAGCTCATCAGGTTCACATGTCTAGCCACACACTTATCATGAGGGGTCCATTCTGCTGTTCTTTTGGTTGCTGCCAGCAAAGGTGGAAACATGCGGAGGGCGGAAGAGCTGCTGGCAGATATGCAATGGGACGGTCTGGATCCGCCGTTGACAATCTACAATGCTATCATGGATGGTTATGCACAGGCTGTGCAGCTTGATCAGTGCCTCCTCACACTGTCACGGATTCAGGTGCACTGCTTGCTTGCAATATGGGAGTCGTCTGTTCCTCGCTAAAGAGCGACAGCAGCCACTTATTGAGGGCTTGGCGCAGCTCATAGGACGATGAGCATGAGCAATTAGGCAGGGTCATCTGTATATTGATGTGGTGGTGTTGGTTGCTAGCACAGTACAGGCATGCTCAAAGCATCTGAGAATCATCAGTAACTGTTGTGCTTCAACGTGCAGCAAGCAGGTTATGAGCTTAGCATCGGAACATATGGGTGCCTCATCAATCTCCACGTCAATGTGAGGAGCCCAACTCAGTAATTAAACAGGTTCTGACTCTTCCTGGAGTTGCTCTCTGTCAATTTGGTACTTATGGCTTTGTCTGATACTTATCCAGCTTGCAGGCTGCGCACCTTCATCATGATCCATTCTTCCTTGGGCTCATGATTGGCTGGGTTGGCAGAGGGGGGACATGGAAGCTGCTCAACAGGTGCTGGACAAGATGGTAACGGCGGGAATAATGCCAACCCAGCGAATCTGCTCCATGCTCCTGGCTGGCTTTGCCAAGAGCAACCCCACCGAGGCCTTTTCCATGTTCAGTGAGATGGTGCGTGCTTGCTGCTGTATGGCAATCCTCAAAGCTGAGACGACCAGATTGCTTAGAGGGCCATATTTTTGCACTCAGTGGTGCCAAGAAGTGGTGAACTTGGACGGCATGCGCAGGTGTCCTGGGGAGTTGAGCCAGACGTGGTGATGTACAACAGTCTCGTCAGTGCTGCATGCTATCAAGGCGATGTTGACCACGCTATTGCGCTGCTGTCTGTCATGCGCTAGCGGAACATCAGCCCCAATTACCGCACCTACACGACGTCAGTCAGCTCAGTCTCACCTACTGCCCTGGGGATGCGATTGGCAGTGTACTCCACTACTGCATTCCTGCACGTCTAAGTGCACCTCATTGCACGTCTGAATGCACCTCGTTGACTGGCCCAGCGCTTCATTTGCTGAAGTGCCAGAGGCGGTTCTCATTCCAGAGTCTTGAGCAGTATGGTACAGCGCGGCGACATGAAGAGGGCCATGGATTGGCTTCACAAGATGAGGCTGGCGGGCTGCCAGCCCTCCCTTGTTACATTCAACATCATCATGCACGGGCGCGCCTGCAGAGCCCAGGTACTTCAGGACTCTCCCAGAAGAAGGGCCGCAAATTTTATAGGGTCATTCAGTTTCTTATCGGAGTGTATTTGTGTGGGCATCAGATGAATGAGGCAGAGGATGTGATGCAGCAAATGAAGCAAGCAGGTCTACGACCAAACATTCGCACTTTCACAATCCTGCTCTGCGGTTATGCCGATAGTGGGGACTATGTGTCAGCTTTCAAGTGTCTGGAGGCTGTCAAGGCCGCAGGCTTGCAACCTGACGTGACTTTCTATGGTGCTCTGATCAAGGTGTGGTCACGCTTTGGCTTGCTCAAGATACCTTCACATCTTTCAGTTGGCTTGCCTACATTGATACATGTGCACCAGCAGAGGCTTACAGTGAACAATAGTACACTGGTCTTGGTGCCCATTGTACTTCTGCCAGAGACCTGATAAAAAACGTGTCTTTGGACTATATTGGGCAGGCAAACTGCAGGGCTGGCAGGCTGCAGGCAGCCAGCTTGTTGCTGGACGAGATGGTTGAGACTGGCGTACGTCCCAATGAGCGCATCTTCACGACCATCATCAACGGGTAGCAGCAATTCCTTGGGTGCTCATGCTGTGCTTTAACAGGTGCCAAGAGAAAGTGCTCATGCTGAAGTCCATCTGGGGCACTGTGGCAGGTGGGCATTGCGGGGTGATGTATGGGAGGCCGAGGAAGCCATGAGCAAGATGAGGCACTTCAATTTGACGCCAGACGTTCACACGTACACCTCTCTCCTCAATGCTGCCTGCAAGGCCGGCGATATGGAGGTGTGATCCCTCACACGGCTTTTCTGAGCATACCTCTGCAACATTTCAGTATCCATCTCCTTGACCCTCACTCATCAAACAATCAATCCGAGCCAATCAAGTTGACCATGACAGTGCTTTTCAATCCACAGAGGGCTGAAGAAGTCATGGCTGAGATGGAAGCGGCAGAGGTCCCTGCAAATCAGACTACATTTGCAACACTTATCCATGGCTGGGCCTCGGTGCTGCGGCCAGAGAAGGCCTTAGTTTCATATGAGGATATGAAGGTAGTCTGCTGCTTTCCTCAGCCTGGTGATGCCAGCATGGTCTACTTTGGCAGCAGATGCTGATGCAGATGCAGATGCAGATGCAGATGCAGATGCAGATGCAGATGCAGATGTAGATGCAGATGCAGATGCAGCAGATGCTGGATAAGAATTGGCTGCTTGACATTGCGTAGTACTCTCTGAAGCTGTGCAGGCGGCTGGGCTGCAAGGTGACCTGCCAGTCTACCATTGCCTGCTATCCTGTCTGCTCTCACGAGCTGCAGTAACCAGGTTGGTTTTGAATGACGTCCTCCTCTTCACTGCAGCCGATCGTCAGCTGCCAGTTGTATGCAGCACTCCGGATATGCTAGTCATAGCTGGTGTCAGCCATAGATTTCTCTTTGCGGAGAAGGTGAATAGCAGGTGGTGGCCAGACCTTATGTATCCACTTTGCGTTGTCCTGCAGAGGGGGCAGCGGCGAGGCCGGTTTCCTTCATGTAGCTGCAGAGATGACCGAGCAGGGCCTGCACGTTGATGAAGCGACGGCTTGCCATTGGCTGAAGGTCATCCGGCGCATTGAACGTCGTCCAGGCCCGCTGAGCGAAGCCCTGGTGTCAGTGGCGCCCACAGACTGGAGCACAGCAAGCTGCATTCAGCAACATGAAGACCCTACATGCCCAAGCAATGATGGTGACGGCCTTGCATTGCTTGGTGCCCCACTGGCAGAGCTGAAGCAGCAGTGCCAATGGGAATGGGAAAGGCGTGACAGTGAGGAGTGTGGCACCTTTGAAGGGTCGAGGTGGATGCAATTGTCCAGATAGCAGTCCATTCTTGCTGCCTTCAGACCCAGCTCGTCACTTTGTCAGAGTCTCCAAGCTTCAGTCATTTTCTTCAGTCCCTCTGCAGGTCCTGCTGCAGCAGTTGGTAGCGCAAGCAGTCAGACAGCGTGGAGCGTAAAGAGAGGTGGGCTTCCTGTGCCCTGTCTCGTTGGAGGCCTTGCTGTTTGCTCTTCGGCGACTACAAAGTGGCGAAGGTGCTGGCTGATGTAGAGAGCGGCAGAGCAAGCTGGGAAAGGGCTATGCAGGCGAGAACACTCACTGCTGGTCTGGTCCTGGAAAGTCGGTGCAAGAGCTAAGGGAAAGTGCACGAGGCTTGACACAGTATCAAATGCTCACCATGATGTGCCCCTTGTAGCTAAAGTGAAAGCCACATCCTTGTAGCACCCATTGATTGTTAGTGAGTGAAGAAAGCGGCAGTGCTGGGTATCACATGAAGCGCACAGAAGGTCGTCTGCAAAGGTGCGGCCAGCTTGGTGATGCAAGGCGAGGAGTAAAGACAAGTGTGACATGTGATTGGACACACTGCCATGACAAAGCTGCAGCTCCGAGTGCATGAGCTTCCTGTGAAGCACAACCTCTTATTTGAGTCTCGTGTTCGCTCTACATGGCTAAGCGGCCATGCGGGCCTGCTTGGGAAGAGCAGCAGCACAACTTCCGCGAAATGCTTGCTGCACCTGTGGCATTTCCCTTGTCTTAATCATTAAGACGTGCTGTTCTTATCGGAAATTGTGCTAGTTTAAGCTTTTCCCCGATGCCACCTAGTTCGCCTGCACCAGAGAGGTAGCCGGCTGCAGTGGTAGCAACACGAGTGTGCACTCGCATACTGTCTCCATGCAGTGGCTGTGCACAGCACCTGGCGCTCGCCACTGCTCTTCCATTCCTTTCCATTACTTTGGGCTGGCCTCTCACAGCCACCAGTCAGTTTGGCCGCGCTTTCTTTCTCCCAGCCCGCCTCAGTCGGCTGACCCTCCCAGCTGGTCTTCCCTTTACTGGCGCCTGGCCCCCTTCTCGTTCTTTGTTCATTCTTTTTGGGCTCGCTTTTCCAGCTCTTTCTTCTTTTTCCAGCCCCTATCCTCAATGGGGCGAGCCCTTTCTCTTTCATTGAGGATATGGAGGATATGGGCTGGAACAGCCAGCACAAAAAATGAATGAACAAAGTACAAGAAGGGGGCTAGGCGAAGCACTAAGGAAGACAAGCACAATATGAAGCTTAAAAAAGAAAGAAAGCGGCTGCTGATATGAAAGAATCGGCTGTGAAGCTAAGCAGCTACGAAGCACTCAGTAACCCTTTCTCTTTACTGGGCTGGCCAACCACAGGCATCGCCGTCTCCTGGAAGAAAGGGCTCGCCCATTGAGGTCTCGCTGCAGAGGTCCATGGCCCGGGCGCTGCACCTTCGTGCCGGCAGAGCCCTCTCTGATTTGCGGCTGCTTAGCAGGGGTTACTGAGTAATTTGTAGCTGCTTTCTTTCTTTGTGTGCTTTGGTTTCTTAGCGCTTCCTCTGGCTTCCTCTGGCCCCCTTCTCGTTCTTTGTTCATTCTTTTTTGGGCTGGCTTGTCCAGCCCCTATCCTCAATGGGCGAGCCCTTTCNCTCAATCATTGGGACGTGCCGCTCCTATCGGAAGTTGTGCTAGTTGATGCTGTTCCGAGACGTTAGCTGGTTCGCCTGCACCAGAGAGGTAGCCGGCTGCAGTGGTAGCAACACGAGTGTGCACACGCATACTGTCTCCATGCAGTGGCTGTGCACAGCAGCCGGCAGCTCGCCACCGCTCTCGCCACTTTCTCTGCCTCCCAGCCCGCCTCGTTCGGCTGACCCTCCCAGCTGGTCTTCCCTCTACTGGGCTGGCCAACCACAGCTATCGCCGTCTCCTGGTGCAGTCCTTGTCCTCACAGCTGCCTCACAGCTGCTCGGTGACAGCTGCGCGGGGCTTGCGCCGCTCACGCCCGCCGTCGCCGTCGCCCCGAGTGCCATGTATGGCAACGGCGTCAATGGCAGAGCCGAGGAGCTGGAGCAGACGGCGGCGGCGCCGCTGCTGCGCAGCCTGCACGCCCACGACCGCGGCCGCGGCGGCGCCGGCCTCGCCCGCGGCTCCGCGGCGGTCCTCCTCGGCTCCCGCCTCAACGTCCTGCTGCTCTTCCTGCCCCTCGCACTCTGCGCTGGTACTAGCCGCGGCCGCCGCCACATCAAAGTTGGCTTAATGGTCGTTATTTAACGTTACCTGCCGTCGCCTTGCTTCAGCACCGCGCCCTGACGCCTGGTTGCTGCGGCGCCTGCCATGGCTCCGCCTCCGCCGCCCTGGCAGCGACATTGCAATGGCGCAGCGGCTACGTCTTCGGCTTCTGCCTCATCTCGCTCGCGCCGCTGGCTGAGCGCCTCAGCTTCATCACTGAGCAGGTCCGCAGCTCCATCTCGCCCCACTGTGCCACTACTTGAGCTGCACAGCCCTCTGCTCCTCGAGGCATCCTCGCTGAGGCGCTTGCATTGCGACGGGGGGACCCACCTGGCTGTGGCTTGGCCGCAGCTGGCAATGAGCACGAGCACGACCGTCGGCGGCCTGCTCAACGCCACTTTCAGCAATGCGCCCGAGCTTATCCTCGTCATTGTGGCTCTGAGAGCCGGCAAGACGCGAGTCATACAGGTACTCAAGCTGCTCAAGCTCTGCAGGACAATTCAATGGGCTGGCCCTGTAACGGCTGCTGATTCCTTGGTGTCAGCAGCAGCTGCCATGTGATGGTCGTCATGAAGAAGCGCGCCACAGCAGCGGTCACAGTGGTCTGGCTCTGGCCCCGGAGTGGTGCTGATCTGCAGCACTTGAGCTGCATGGCTGCCCCTCCTCCTCGGCTTCCTACTCAGCTCTCGCTGCTGGGCAGCATTGTGGGCAACCTGCTGCTCTGCCTCGGCTCGGCCTTCATTTCCGGCGGCCTACGCTTCCACACCCAGACCTACAATGCTGCTGCAGCACAGATGCACAGTGGTGAGAAATCCTGCAAGCGCTGCACTCAGTCTCAATGTAGGAAGAGGCTGCCGAGAGAGGGTGTGGAGAGCCTGCTCCTGCAACATTGGCCTCTTCGTCACGAGCTTAGCCCGTAATCGAGCAGCGAGCCTGGACCTGGTGCTGCGAGCTGCAGGCCTGCTGCTGCTCGGGCTGACGGGCCTCTTGTTACCGAACCTGCTGCACGCGACCAGCACGGAGCTCCACCTGGGCACGTCGGAGCTGGAGCTCTCGCGCTTTGCTGCATTCGTCATCCTGGCGGCCTACTGCTGCTACGTCTACTTCCAGCTCGTCTCCCACCGGGACCTCTTCAAGGGCCCCGAGAGTGCCGAGGACGAGGGCGACGAGGAGCAGGCCTGCACACTCCAGACTCTTCAGCTGCTCTGTCCTGCCTTTCTAATGAAGCACCTCCCAGAAGTTGGAAGCTGCTTTTTCTTCCTCGAAATACGACGAGGTGCTTCCCCAGTGAGTACAGAGGTTCCCGCTGAAGCTCAAGCCATTGGCAGGTGCTGGACCTCTGGGGAGCCATCCTTTGGTTGGCCGCTGTCACGTTTCTCATCTCCATTCTGTCCGATTATGTGGTCGACACAGTGGATGGTGCTGCCAAAGGCAAGCGCAGGGCACTACACTTTCAGCACGGCCCTCAATTTCTGTCAATATTTGTTGTTAGCTGTGTGCAGAGGACTCGGTGCTGCCCATGCTCACTATTAGATGAGCAGCTTTCAGCTTGTACATTTTCCTGTTCCGTCATCGTGAAGGCGTTTTGTGCTATTTGCTAGACGCTGACTGGCTGCCAGTACTTGCTGTGGGATTGTTAAGTTCCTTGCAACATGCTCGAACTCATTTGAGCCGGATGCTGATCGTTCCAGACAGTCTTTTGCGGGTATTGCAGATTACAATGTGCCCATCTCCTTCCTTTGTGTGGTGCTGCTGCCACTCATGAACAATGTTGCGGAACACGCCAGCGCCATCATCTTTGGCTTCCGCAACAAGCTTGATCTTTCACTTGGCATAGCAATTGGCTCGTCCATCCAGGTTCTTGAGAAGCACTTCGACTTGTGTTTGTGCTTGCAGCTTGAGGAAGCAAGAGCGTATACATTTATCTCAGTGCCTTTTGTAGCTGCTGCTTGCTGATCCATGATAGGTCCGAATCTTGAGTTGCAGCTATCAATGTTCCTCCTGCCTGTTGCTGTAATTGGAGGATGGATTATGGGGGAGCACATGGACCTCAATTTACATCGTTTTGAGACTTGCTGCCTCTTCATCACAGTCTTAGTCACCTGCTTCCTTCTCAGTGATGGGAGCGCCAACTATCTGAAGGTGCACTCCTCACTTTTCTACCTTTCCTTACCAAAGTGCTTCTGCTGTCAACGTGCATGATGCTGGGCCCTTCTCCTCATCAGAGCTCCATACTCATTCGCCAATACAATGACTACTTTGCAGGGTCTCATGTTAGTCTCCATCTATCTCATCATGGCTGCAACATTCTTCAACCATAAGGAGGAATACTTACACCATGATGCATAGGTGTTACGAGCATGACATGGTCTCACTCATTTTTTCATGCATTTTAAATTGTAGCTGCGCAGTGGCAGCTACGAATTGAATATGAGCATCACACATCCCTTTGTCCAGCAAAGATAACGTGCTCCGGTGACAATGGGTCCTTTCAGTACTAGATTTCTGCAACTTTCAATATTTCAAATAATCAACACTCTCAATTTCTTTCAATCTCAAGAGTATCATGTACACAAAACGGAGGTTGCGTGTGTCTTTTCTGGCTTTTGTACTAGCTAACACGCACAATTGACAGGTCTTCCAATTTATTCAACCTTCTCACAGAAGTCGATAGAGACTTAACGTTATGCAGGAAAGTAAGCAGTACTTGTGAACATGGTGTACATGTCTGTGCAAGGATATTCGCTTATCCAGCAAATAGCAAGGTATCCACCTTCCTATTCAGACTATCAATTTCACACCAAGTGTTGTCTTCAGAGAAACGAAGAATGTTGAGCACTGTGCACTCATTAAGGGTAAGTAAATAGAAATTTCCTCCAATTGCCAAATGATATTGCTGCAATGTAGTGGATGCAGATACTTTGCATCATAAATCCAATGCTTATGATATCACCCTTTCAACCTGCGAGGTGATCAGGAGTTGCATGGGTGTGCAAATAAGCTGCCTGACAGTCCGATTCTTACAGAATTTTAGCTATAAGATGTATGGCATTACTGCTTTCTTCTTGTTTACTTTGATTGTCACTCATCTGCAACGCAGTTTTCCTGAATGACAAGGTCGTCTATGAGAAATGACAATTTGTGCATCGTAAGATCTCGGATGTAGAAACATATTCCGTGTTGATAGAAAGTTGATGCAGTTGTGGCTGGATTCACACGCAGATTTGTCTCATTCACGATGACATCCATGAGTTGGTGATGAGTTGGTAATATCATTAGAAGCATGTCGCAGTATGCAAGGATACAGGATTACAGATGTTTCTCGAGCAAGGATTGCTGGACGTCCTTCCAGAATTTGTCTCTAGAAGTGGTGCATGGTCTTTATCACGATACCAGCTCATCAAGTATATATAAACTATTGATGGCACTGCGTTTGTTACTGTCCTTATGTAAGAGGGTCAAGTAACAATTTCCTCACCACAGATATGCTATATCATAGTGGAGTGACGTGTAGTTAATATACTAATATGCTGTAACAGCTGTGGGTACACTCGCAGTTTCCACATCTTCAACTTTCTCACTCTAGACTATATCCAAAGCGTGTTAAGGTTCTCCAAACTGCAGATTGAGATTGCCTACCATCAAGAGAGTCATGTCACGGCTAGTGACAGGTTGGGAAACTGCCAGCCCTGCGCTATGCAAGAGTTGGGAACATGATTGTTACTCTCTACCTCCACCTTATGCTAGCGTTAGCAGAGTTTCATTGTGACAGAGCATGACTAAGAATGTATTCTAAAAGGATGCTTGACATAAACTCATAAATGCTATTGGAAAAGTCCACACAATATCAACACAAACTTCAGACTTTAGTCACAAAATTCGACATTTTTGAGGACATGTGAACGGCAGTTGCTGAAATCTGGGAGGCGTATCATATGCACCATATGAGGGAAGCAGTTACAAGGGTCAGATCACATAGAGCACAGAAGGGGTGAACTTGTACAAGTGCAAACTTTGCTCCTACCCTACTTCTACCAAAAAGCTAAAAGTTAAACACACCAACTCGTACTCTCCGGGCTTATTCTGCTCTGCGTGCCTTGAGAGTCTACTGAACCTTGGGTATTGTAGGCTGCAATCTAAGCTTCCAACTCATCATCATTCACAAATCTCCCAGTGCCGGGGTTAATGGCAGCCGTGAAAAGGATGGCAATGAAGAACAGCAGCACGGGCTCAATCTCAGTCACAGGCACACCGGTTTCAATGTTGAGCTGTGCCAGGGCACCCTTGCCAGTGATAACCTCTCCGATGATGCTGATAGCAAAGCCCAGCTGGGCCATACGGCCGACAAAGAGCTCGTTTGCCTTGGTGAAGCCAAAGAGCTTGCCTGCGATGACATCAGCTCTGAGAATGTCAAAAGCTTTGATAAAATGTCAAAAGGAGTCAATACTATAAGCTGGCTGCTGCGTGTACTGGCTGAGTTGGTCAACTGGTGCAATGTGGTCAGCTATGATAATGTCAATAACTTAAAGAATGTCAGATGGAGTTGTGAAGGACAAGTTGGCTGAGGCGGCCTACTGGCTGAGCTGGTTAAACGGTGCAGCTAATCTTCACAGCTAGCGGCTAGGTGCCCAGGTGACAGAGTCAATGACCAACCCTCAGACTAGATGAAAGAAGGCCCTCCGGACCCACCTTGAGGGCGGAGCCCAAGACCACCACGGATGCCCTTGCCAGGCTCGACGATGGGCTTGTCAACAGCTCCCACGGGCTCCGCGATGAACTTGCCGCGATCGCCCAGACCGCCGACGGCACCAAGGAGGGTGAAGAGGATAAAGAAGATCAGGAGGGGCTCGGTCTCGTTCAAGGGCAGGCCAGTCTCAATGTCGAACTGAGCAAGGGGGCCCTTGCCAGTCAATGCCTCCCCGAGAAGAGAAGCCTGCCAGCACAAGTCGAGCCACCAGTGAGAAAGGCTGATTGGGCATGCTATGCATGCGATCAGGCAATGCAATGTACCTCTCTCCAGAAGCATTTCCAAATTGTCAATGCTGCAAACAATGCCAGCCAGCTCAATGCCTGGCATAAGGTGCAGTTCGTATCTTGGATGAGGGTCAATGTGGCAAGGCTAGCACTGGGGTATGCAGTTGGAATGGCATGAGAGGAGCATACAGCGAAGCCGAGCATGGCCATGCGGCCCACGAAGAGCTCGTTCTGCTTGGTGAATCCAATGCCGCCGGACGTGCCGAAGATGCCATCGGTGGTGTTCACCTGAGACGATCAGCACATTGCACGTAGCTGCATTAGCACCAAGTCGATCACACACGCCGCGAGACAGTTGTCCGCATCCGAGGCAGTGGTCCAGCCAAGCCCGATCGGGACATACCAGCTTCTTGGTGAGCTTGTTGCCGCTGGCCGGCTTGCCGGTGTCCTTGCTCTTGCTGAACAGGGCCACAGTCCGGGCCTGGGAGCCGGCGGCCGGGGCCAGCAGGCGAGCGCCGGCGGAGAGGCTGGCGGCGGACGACAGCCGCAGGGCGCCGAGCGAGGCGGCAGGGGCGGCGCGGAGCGCGC
>WELB01000186.1:10335-30202 GCA_009602725.1 Spirogloea muscicola | reverse complement strand
GGCGGCGGCGGGCCGGCCGGATGCCGGCGCCGCCGGGCGCGTGGCGCCGCCCGCCATGGCCACCTTCCTGGAGGACTACCTCGACTGTGAGCCCGCTGCGACCCACGCCACCGCGCGTCGCGGCGGCTTGAACCCCAAACCTCCAAACCCGAAACTTTAACTCCGGAGTCTTAAACCCCAGAACCCTAAACCCTAAGCGCCGCCCCGCCGGCGGTCCAGGCGGGCCAGCCGCTCACCGCGGCGGCCCGGGCGCCCGCCAAGTGTGGCAGCGGTGGCGGCGCTGCCCGCGGAGCTGCAGCGCAACTTCCGGCTGCTGCGCGAGCTCGATCAGCGGTCGCAAGGTCCGCCCCACGGCCCCCAGCTTCCAGCGCTGAGCCCCGAGGCCCTGGTGGGCTCTGCCTGGCGCAGCTGGCGCTCGGCCTGCGAGCCAGCGGCGGCGAGCGAGAGGCCACGGTGGGGTTTGGCGCCGCCCACCGGCGGGGCAGCAGCCCCTGAGAGCGCCGGCGACGTGGAGGTCTCGGCGCAGTGGCAGTGCCTCCTCGTTAGGCCTAGAGGAGTCTTGTGCGGGACTTGGGTATCACCTATTGCGGCGGCCAGCGGGGTCGGCGGGGCAGTCGTATCTGTTGACAAGCATTGAAGGGACGGGCTAAATGGCAGTCGCCTTTTGTGGGTCGCTGCTGCAGTCTTATCGGTTTTCACAGAGTAACATAGAGCAGCTTGGACAGCAATTGGTGCTGCTCGGGGTCCAGCCTCCAGTTGATCTGTGGTGGAGACGCGGCTGCAGATGTGGAGAGGCATGTGGAGGACCTGCAAGCAGCCAAGGACGCTCATAGCTTAGATACCTCCCACCAGGCGTGCGTGGAGATTGCTGACAAGAAGGTCGCTCTAGCCACCCAGACGTATGATTTGGTAAGGGCCATCGCACTCGGCGGGCTCACTGCTTGCCTTGCAAGGGACCTGCCTCTGCAGCAGCTCTCATGGCAAAAACTTCCTCAATGGGAGTCGTGACATTTGCAGCCATTCAGCATGCTGTGTGATGCAAGTACAGCCTGTCAGTCAGTAGCGCACGACTATGTACGAACCTTAAACCCTTAATTTACGACTAGCGGTAACGTTCATTTAGTGACCTTGTATCTTCTCTTCTTTCACATGCCCGCGGTGGACATTGCTCCTGTACTCGACCATCTCCAGGTTGATAGCCACATTCGTCGGCTGGATCGAGACATGCGAAAGTTTGAAGAGGAGCTCAGATTCGGTAAGCAACATTAAGAACCTCCCACCCACCCGTGATGTATGTGACTGCAGGTTTGTGTGGTCTGCAGAGCTCTTGTTCCCCAGGCGTGGCCCTTGCAGGTGTGGTTCGTCTTGCACATACTCATGAGGCTCTTATGGAGTGTGGCAGAACGCGAGCTCCTGGGAGCAGCTTCGGAGCAGAAAAATGAAGAAGAGGATCTCCAACGGCCAGGGTCTCAGCGCAAAAGGTTGCTGTTTTGTCATCGCAGACAAGCTCCACATTTATAGATTGTTTGCTGGTGATTGTGACTAAGTTTGATCTAGATACTTCTTGAGCAGGGCGGGGACATCAACGAACGCGGTCGGTACACCTCGACCCAAGGGTGTAAACGTAGATCTTGATCTTCCTGTGGATCCCAATGAGCCAACGTACTGTATCTGCAACCGAGTGTCATTTGGGGAGATGATAGCCTGCGACAATCCAAATGTATGTCCTCAATGCCCTTGCACACGATGGCCCACCCCATGTTACACTCTCAGAATATTTTCCATTGAAGCCCGGACTTGCTTGTCTCCACTGTTACAACGTGTCACAATCTAGCTGCCTGTGGAAAGCTGCAGGATGTGCAAGAGTGTGCAAGAGCGACTTGTTGACGTGCATGTGGTTGTAAATAAGTATGGCTGTCTTGAGAAGGCGGACACCAATTTTCCCGTCAGCACTTCTTGCATGGACCAACGTCTTCTATCACGATACTTGGCAAAATGACATGGCTTCTCAGATGGAATTTCAGTGCAGGATAGAATGGTATCACTATGAATGTGTAGGGATTCGAGAAAAGCCGAAGGGGAAATGGTACTGTCCAGAATGTGCCGCCCTCTTTCGAAGACGACGAACCAAGTGATCTGCAGCATGTCTGCATGTTGATATTTTCTGAATTTCAATACTTGCCACCATGTACACAAGGACAGTAACTTAGTCTGCAGTAGGGGTGGCAGTCCCTTAACATTCTCTGAATGTTGGCTTCCAGTTTGGTGCATTGAATGTTGTCATTACTCGCACAAGCACCAGGGACATTTTCTTACCAAGTCAGAGCTTATCAAAGTTGCATATATCTGAATCGGAACCGTCGCTGGTCAGGTCACCTCAGCATGGTAGAGTAACAGCATCCATCTACACACGCGACCCTCACCAACACTACTACCGGTTCATGCGACTTAAAGGGCATGTGTACATAACCACACAATTGGCATGTAAAGGGACTTACAGCATGGCAAATTATTTAGCAGATAAATTACGAAATCAGGTGCCTTGTGATTGATGTAATTTGCCACATACTGGTCATAGGAAACGGTCACAAACAGTGCCTGTATTGGACTTTTAGCGACATCGACATGAATAGGAAGCACCGTTCCACACTTCCAGAAAATGTGTTCTACAAGGTCCATCATGACTCACCCATGGCCCAACAGCACTTCTTGTGCGAAATGTTAACAGTGAATGCAGAGAGTGACTGCCAACACTTCACCTAAATTCTACATGGATTGTGTGATCCAAAAGCGTTCAAGTAGCTGGTAGATGGAGAGGAAGTGCTAAATTTGTGCCGCTGTGACGCTGCCAGTGCTCACTTTGAGGCTGAGGCGCCTGCTGAGTGATGGATATCTGATCTGAAGTGATCTGGTAAAGACGCGTGCGTGCGGCTCCATCCTAGCCGCAGCTACATGAATGTCTACGACCCAGGGCTATTACCAACTTCTGCCACTGCTACATGTACATGCAACACAGTGTGCCCTACATGAGCGAGCACCATGCTGAAAGAGACTGTGACCTCCAAGAAGAGTACGAAGGTCGCTCAAGCACGTTCTCCACGAATGCGCCGAGCCAACTGAATGTCCTTGGGCATGATGGTAACGCGCTTGGCGTGGATGGCGCACAGGTTTGTGTCCTCAAACAACCCCACCAGGTATGCCTCTGCAGCCTCCTGAAGTGCAAGCACAGCATGGCTCTGGAAGCGGAGGTCGGTCTGCAATTACACAGGAGAAGCACATATCTGTCAATGGACAAGGATATGGCTACTGCAATTTCTAGGAAAACCACCAGTGGCCAATGGCATGCCAATCATGGTACAAGAATGCGCCAGCATGGCACTTTATGAGGCTCTCAACATTCAAAAATCAACCCTACTTGCCTCCTCTGTGAAGGTATACCACTTGCAAACCTACCCTTACTAACCAATATTAACAAGGAAAAGCCCCCGTCTTGTCTCAACAGATACGTTGCTAAGGATCTGTCTGTCCTAGCCTGTCAACTCAGGACAAGAGAGGTCACAACCTAGAGCTCCCTACATTTAGCAGGGACATCAATAGCTGAAAATCCTCACCTTGAAATCCTGAGCAATCTCACGCACGAGCCGCTGGAACGGCAACTTGCGGATGAGTAGCTCAGTGGACTTCTGGTACTTACGAATCTCACTGCACACCATTCAGAACAGCCAATTAACCAAGTGCCAGATCAAGCACGAGGCTCCAGATGAGCGTGTACAACCGCCACAAGAGTATTTAAATTTGACCTCTTCTGTCTATGCCTTCTGCTCATGGGCGTCCATCGAGACATCAGATTTGAAGCACTGCCCAGACAACCAGACCCGCTGACTGTCCTGGTCCATCAAGGCAGCTCCTCCATAGAGGAGTTCAATCGCACATCACTCCTCCAACGGACATGCTCCTTTGAAATCCACACCAGATAGAGTGTGCAGAAGGGGAAAGATATGTTTCGTTATGCAGACGCACCGCAGAGCGACCGTGCCAGGACGGTAGCGATGAGGCTTCTTCACGCCACCAGTGGTTGGCGCGGACTTGCGGGCGGCCTATAAGAAAAGGCAGATCAGGAAGTGCCGTCAGAGCCACGCTTGACAGGCAGCCACTCGACACAAAGGCAGCCCCGGCGCCTTGGCGGTGGCCGGAAAATCCTGCTCGCGTCTTTCGCGGCCTTTGCACCAGGCAGCCACATGACCGCGACCGCCACAGAAGGAACCTATGGCGGAAGCCGCGGAAGAAAGCGGCTGGCATGGCGGGGCGCGGAGGGCGTGCCTTTGTGGCAAGCTGCTTCCGGGGTGCCTTGCCGCCGGTGGACTTGCGCGCCGTCTGCTTCGTACGCGCCATGGCGGCAGTGGCAGGGATGCGCCGGCGGCGGCGGCGGCGTCGGCAGCGGCGGCGGCGACCGNCGGCCACCCCCCCCCTCCCCCCCTCCTCACCCATCGGGCAGCGGGGGGTTGGGCGCCCCCCGGCCGGGCCGACCCGCGTCGTGCGATTGCGGCGCATCGGACGCCTCCGGATGAGTTGCGCTGAAAGCACGAAATCCGGCCGCAAAAGCCACGTCCCCGGTGCCGCGGTTGGGGGGGCCCGACCTTGCTCCATGTATAGTGTTTGCGGCGCCAACTGTGCCGTGGGCGCTTCAATAGCTCAGTTGGTTAGAGCACCCGTTTAGTAAGCGGGAGGTCCTGAGTTCAACTCTCAGTTGAAGCAAATGCTTCTCAGTTTGTTTTCAGCAGGCTATCCATCCCAGCCTGCGCGCTGCCATTCTTCAAAGAGTAGTCTATCTCTTCGCCCGAAGATTTATGATAAAAACTTACGACCGGTTAGCTGTTCGCCAATGTGCAAATGCGCCGTCTTCGTGCTCCAAATTTTTAGCATTCTCGATCTTCATTTGCGTTCATGATTCCCAGTCGCTGTTGCATGAGCACCAATCAAAGTCCAGGACTACGCAAGTGCTGCTGCCCTCATTTATGGCGGGATAAGCGAGTCCTTGCTTCGCACATGCTACATACCACTTGTGGGCTATGCAGCATAAGCTGGCGCATTGTGCTCCATGACGGCGATCATGCCATTTATCTATGCTTCGTGCTTGTTCGTGATTGTTTTGAGCAAAGTACGAGTCAAAGGCTCCTCAAGAGGACATTTTCAGAGGGTATAGCAGCACATAGTGCTAACATAGTTGCAGTCCTGTATCTTTACCTCATTCGGTGAGAGGGCATGGCAGCATGCGTAAGAGAGAATGCTACATTGGAACTGTGCATGGCCCTTCTGTATTTATGATGCTCCGAACAAACAAGAACATGTTCTTTCCCAGGAACTCACTATGCTTCCCACGTGGCTAGCAAGCTGGCAATTCGGACTCACAAACTCAAATATTCAACCCACGCGGCTGCCAAGCTGGCATCATCAGCGACAATCTTGCAGACTCTTGCCCCACACAAGTCATACAATACATCTATCTGCAGATATAATGTTGACAAAGTCCTTGCAATAAAGAGGACTTCAAAGAGTGCGTAAAGAGTCTCAAACGGCCACAGCTTTTGAGGAAGCCTTCCTACGCTCCTTCTGCCCCTGCTTCACCTTTGTGAGGCCTGGAGCTGTGATCTTCACGTTGCCAATCATGGCTGCTACCAGCTCCGGCTCCGTGACCGCTTTCAAGCATTCCTTCTCCCTAGGCGTGGTCTCTGCCATCCTGGTGAACAAGTCTACTGCTGTTTTTGCAGCTGCTCCAGAGATACCCACAAAAGGACACGAAGATAAGCTCATGATGCCTTTGCAAGACCGCCTACCAGCCACTATCATTCCTTGTCTGCTGTCGCCACTCAGTGGTAAAAGATTACGAATCTGTGCATTCTCTTGATCTTCATTCAGAAAGGCAAACAATGGACTTGAGTTGCGCAAATCACCTTTGCCCTTCTTGGCCGAACCTGGTGTCAACTTCACCCTGTACTTGAAGGCCTGGAGGGCTGAGTATGGGCCGCATACCGGAACTGCGTACAAGACAATGTCATCGGCAGTCGGACAACCGGTCAATGAGTCCAGCTCTGTGAGCTTCTCCTTCTCCTCCTCGGCAAGCTCAAGTACATGCTCCTCTGCCAAGATTGTGGCGACCTCCCTCTCTGCTTGCCGTGCTCTAGCCCTCCTGCTCAGCTGGCCTGGCTCCGATGACCCCTGCTGCCCATCTCTTACGTCCTCGGAGTGCAAGCTCGACTTGTGCAGCGGTTGGTCATCGTTTGGTTGGGCAAGCGAGAAGGCTGCATTGTCTGCAGCCACGTCCGTAGCTGCCACTCCGGAAGGACAGTCCCTTGCAATATGACCAGCCTGCTTACACTTGTAGCAGATGACTTGAGCTTGCCCTGGACACATGCAGCAGTGTCATCTGCACGTCAAGCAGGCATCATGTATGCCTATTCATTGTCAAGCTTGTAAAGCAGGACGTGGCAGAGGTGTACAGACAGGAAGGTGAGGGACGGGAATGCAAGAAAAGGCCAATGTATCTCAAAGAAGGGCGTGCAGGGTCGTACTGTCCACGCCTTGACCAGCCTCCATTCGGCTCTGCTCAGAGCCTCTCTTGCTCCCTTGCGATGTCTGTGCCGTGTCCTTGTCCCTTTCCTTCTTTCCTGCGGACTGCAACCAGAGGATGTGGAGATGCAGGTTGAGAAAGTCGAGGCTAACCTCCTAAAGTCAGGGACGGGGTTTCTTCTCATGACCTTGCTCATGTGCCAGACCTGGACATTACCAACCCAGACTTTTCAGGTCCTCAGACTTGATGCACTTCAGTGTGGTTCATGATGCAGAGACAAGAGGCCAAATCCTGGTGACGAGCGGCTGGGATGCACGGCCTCTTGGATGTGAGATACACCATCAACGAATGGAGGTTAAAGGTGTGTGTCGTACGGCTAGCAACTGCATGCGGAGCTGCCGCTCCTCCTCATCCTGCTCGGCATACTTGTCCTTGATCTTCTTCAGCTTCCCCCTTTTCCCTCTCAAGTATCCAGCAGCTTGAGATACCCCAGTTGCTGGCTCCGCCGTTTCATCAGAGGCATCTGCCACTCCTTCCTTGGCTTCATCTCTGCGCCCCTCAGATTTGTGCATCACCCCATTTGCCCCATCTTGCAAGACCTGCACCGCGTCGTCCTCCTCCTGCAACGTACTTGCACTGACTTGGTGGGCACCGTTATCGTTCCTGCCGCCTGCTGCTTCAGGGTCTCCGCCTCCACTTTTCATCTTTCTCCGCTGTGCTTTTGACACATAGCCTCTTACCCTGGCGTTGGAGCTCGCCTGAAGAGCATTTTCTTCATCCACTCCCACTTCATCACCATCGTTACCTCGACCTTCCTCCTGTCCTGCATCGGCAGGCCCTGGCGTGATGCCATATTTGTCAGCCCTACTCCCACTCAAGCTTGTGCTCATCGCCCTGTCAAGCAGGCTCTCCAGGTCCTTGTCTGCAGTACCTGCTAGAAGCTCCTGCTCAACTGTGGCTTCAGGAGCACCCTGACGAACCTCGATCTGATTGTCTTGCTTGTCCCATTCAAGGTCTGCACCTTGGCGGCCTTGCTCTACTTCAGTGCCTGTATCCAAGTCGCTGTCGTCCTCAGAATCATCTGTGTCTACTATAGCGACGGCCTCGCCCTGGCCCACAACTCCATGAGCCTTGAAGGTTCTCACCAAATCATCTACATCTCCTCCGCCCTCCAAACCAGCTTCTGCTGAATGTGTAGAGCCCTTATCGTCAGCCCCCTTCGCGTGCACATCACCATTGGCATCGTCATCCTCTTCAAGGCACGCACCTCCTTGCTCGTGACGGTGACGCTTCACTCCATCCGCCACATGCTCCTTCACGTCACCAGCTTCTCTGCTGAGGCTCTCACCCTCCACTTCACCTCTGACCCGGCGCTCGTTCAGATGCGCAGCCACAGAGCTCTCATCCACCCGGAAGAGGAAGCCAAAGCCCATGACCAGGGGGTTTGGAGGCAGGAAGTTCTTCCGCCCTCTGATCACAAAGCTGCCAACCGTCAGGTACTCCCCAGTTGGCGCTGTCTTGGACACCTGGTGAGGGTGCACCCACCAAGCAGACGTCACAATTTTGGAGTCCCAGGCTGCGCTTCGGCAAACCGTGAAGATTCCTGCCTGGTTGACTGTCAACGGAGGGACTGCCAGCGATGGGTCGTGATTCTTGATAATCGTGCTGGCTGCACCATGCAGATCAGCATGCACATATCTGTGGAGAGAAACAAAAAGAAAGGGTCATTTGAAGGAAGCTATCATCTACCTCATGGGCGCTCACATACATTGCAAAAACGGCAATATGATAACATAGTGTGCAAAGACCCTTCACCTAGCATAATGCACCACACTAGCCATAACCTTGAACTATGTAACCATTGTGATACACAGAAAGCATAAGATATGGCCATCGTAGCAGGAGGATCCTGAGGTCATAGGATGGCAAAGTGCTCACATGTCACCCTTGCGAAGGTAGCGCTTGACCACAAGCTCGTTCTGTTGAGCATCTCTTCCAGATATGACCAAATAGTTCTCACTGGAGATAAACCAGTGGAACTTCTCAAACCAGTGGGTCTTGCGTATTCCAGCAATTGCTGCTGTTGTCTTGGCCTGACAGGACGTTTGATAAGGAAGGAGCGTCAAAGTCACCGCTGACAAGACACCATTGAGTATGTAGGTCTGATAAGACATTTGCTACTCTACATGACAGGAGTGCTTGATGACGTGCAACGTGCAAGGCCTATGCCCCTGCTTACACAGCAAGCGGCAGCGATATAGACAACATTGGCTTCTGGCTGGGCTTCTCCAAGTGCAGTGTGAAATTAATGGCCGGCCCCAGCTGGCTCTCATCGTGTGCAAGTTTACCTGGGAAAGCTGCTGCTGGGTCTTTCTCTGAGCCGCCTTGAAGGCCTTGTCATGAGCCGCTTCGGTCTTCTCCTGCTTCAAGGCATGCCGCCTCTTGAGGTCAAACCACGCCCGGCTGATGGCATGCGCAGAAAGCTCCAAGTCCACTTGCACCTGCACCAAGCACAAGCTGAGACTATCTCAAAGCATGCCTTCCTTTCACATTGCTGACTTACAAGTAACAAGCTAAGCCCTGACGATAGTCTACTGTAAAGTTGCAACTGGTGGAGGTCAGCACACACCTTCTCAGCTGGTCTGGTACGCTCGTCGTCGTCCATGTCATCCAAGTTGTTTGCGAGGAGGAGGGTGATCTTGTTCTCATGCAGCTGCAAGCTATGGATCAGGTTGGCCACTGGGTTGCCCGCCCTGCGCTCCTCCTTGATCATCCGAGTGAGGTCTGCCCAGTCCATCCCGCTTGCCAAAGCTGCTCTGACTGCGGAGATGGCCAGGTCCACCTCCGCAAGGTTATATGTGATGAGCTCTGCTTTCTGTATGGAGTTGTCGACCTGCTTCTTGAGTGCTTCCACCCTGTTGGTCTGCAAGGCCAAGAATGAATAATGTCTGGTGATGGTGTCCATGACTTGCTCAGCAGATCACTATACAGCGTCACTGTTCAAGCATGCAATGCAGTGCTCCCAGCCGGGCCAATCAAGTACAAACCTCTTACATAACACACAGATTTACTGTCGTCAGGATTCATCAGACAACAAGCCCTTGTTGTAGGCTTCATTGTAGGCTCGAAGCAAGCCCTTTGTCCAGCTGTTTAGTACGTGGATTGCACTAAATAAACCACTCAGTCACAAAGGCCTAGCTCTACGAAGGTCAATGGTGGCATGCTCAGATTGCCAACTACCTCACCTGATCAGCTCGGACTTTGTCCAGCTTTGAAAGAGCAGATTGCTCACTAGCAACACGCTGCTGCTCAATCTTCTGGCCTTCAATCTTCGAGAAGAACTCGTCAAGCGCGACGTCGAAGGATGGGTACTCGTCTACCTCCCTGCTCTCATATTGCTTGAGAAGCAAAGGACTGAACTCATCATAATGCTGCTCAGAGCACGACAGCCAGTCAGATGCTGACAATGTTGTGATGCTAGTCTAGCAGCAAAGTCAGAAGGTCTAGTGAACCTCCACCTGTCTCCTGGCAGAGGTACTCTGAAATTGCTTGGTCAACAATAGCTGCCACAAGACATCCAAGAAGAGCTGTAGCGTAGCTTAAGAATTATGAGGAGACCTTTGTGGGCTTCTCCAAGTCAGATCCTTGCTCTGGGTTTATTGTGCCTCTCACAGGGTGCAAGGCCCCTCCTTTTGCCTTCATCTTCTGCATCAATATGTAGCCGAGAGGCAATTGACTTTCCCCTCCCTGCAAGCGAAGCCCCTCCAACCAGTCCTCAAATTTGACAATTGAGCTCAGGAGCCGCACGCTGTCGTCCTCACTGAGGCTCGAATCTTTTGAGACCCTCAGCGTAGGCTCAATCCCAGCGTCCAGGATGATGTGTTCGCACAATGAGGGCCCATACCCCATCTCCATTGCCAGCAGGTTCTTGACTGTGTTGCCACGGCTATCTGGCCTGCCCTTCTTGTCACCCGTCTCCTTTGCTTTCCGACTGGCCGCCCTGTCACCTCGCCCATGGTCATCCTTATCCTGGTCTTCTCGTCCTCCGGCAGCGGCAGCCTCGCCAGGGGTTTCCACAGCATTGCTGCCTAACTCTACAGCGAGCATCGCCTTCAGCTTCTCAGCCGAGGTACGCTCCCAGAGGCGGCACTTGTCCACGGGGTACACATGGTTGGGTACAATAGCGATGCTGTTGTCATCGTCCCTGGCATGGACAAAGAACAAAGCAAGCATCAAATCTCTGGATGATGCAGCCTGCAGTTTGTCGATCACAGGTGCATCTAGCTTTTGCAGGTGACCCGCCATCAGATTCTTAGACAGCCATTGCAGCACCTGCACCTTGCAGGACTTGGACACATGTCAGCCGGCTTTCCTTTCTCAGTCGACCTGACACCTGTGCGTACGGAGTAGCGTGAGGGCGAGATAGTCCCCATCAGTGAGGATGATGTTCCCGGACGCGTATAGCTCCAGGATGATGTGGTACTCGCCCTCCCCGCTGCCGAACTGGAAGTCTACTACCTATGTTGAGCAGCCACGTAGTTGAGCAGCCACATAGTTGTAGCATTGGTGATAATAAGCCCTGAATCCTAGCCTGACTCAAGTTTATGGATTAGGCTTTAGATAGGCTTGTTGAGGACACCATGTGCCTGGTGACAGATTCTAGCAAGGTTAACGACGTTAAGAGAAGTCGAGTGAAGATACGTCGAGAGGTGGATTGGACGGCCTCAACATACCCGGTCAACTCCAAGCTGCCGGACGTTCTCCAGCCGGCGCGTGCGCACATGCTTCCGCAACTTGAGCGTGAAACCGGACGGGATAATACTCTTGTCCCTGCATGCAGAGGAGCCCGCAAGTGTTGCGGTTGATGCATGTTAGCAGCTGACAGTAGCATGCTTGCTGGTGTGCAGCACCTTAAAACCAGACCCACATCAAGCAGACTGGCAGACTGGAAACCTAGAAGACCTGTGTTAAGATTTTTATTGCATAAGTATGTCAGCTTCAGAGTACAGAAAGGGATAGGCCCTTGTGAGACGCTGGATTAAAGTATTAACGGAATTTTCCTGCGGGGCTTGCTTGTAGTGCTCGTGCGGAATTCCGGGCGAGCACCTCGTGAAGCGCGTAGTGTGAAAGCGGACGCCGCTCTCCAGCAGCAGCAGCTCCTTCTCGGTCTCACCGGATGCTGTGGTGCCGCTGCTGCGCGCCAGCTTCACGATGTACGTCTGCAGAGTGCACGAAGCGCAGAGCGTTGGCTGGTTGGCCATCGCAGAGACTGGGAGAACGATGCGCGCAGTTTGTGGGTTTCCCTGGAGGTTGTAAGCCAGCCAAGCTCGACAGTCGTGCTGTCATTTCGACCACTCGCAGGCCCACTGTCTCAGCGCCGTCCCCGCAGCCGGAGCAGCGGCTACACAGCTCGCAGCTGGGAAGACGATGGGAATTGACGTCAAGAGAGACGGTGCAGCGGGCGCGAGGTTGCTGGCGCGCCTTGGGGTTGAGGTCGTAGACGTTGGCGACGCGCATGCCGATGAGGCGGCGCAGCGCCGCCACCTCCGCGGCCACGTCCGCCGTCGACATCCGCGACTTGACCATGGCGGCGGCGGCGGCGGACGAGCCGCCGAGTCAGAGGCGGGCGAGCAGGGCCCGTGTGCCACAGCACCGGAGGGCCTTCCGGCCGCGCTGACTTGCCGTGCCGGCAAACGGCGGAAGAGAACGGGGGGCGTGTGAAGTGACGGGGGGCCTGTTCTGCTCCCTGGACATTGTGGGTGTACAACCTGGCGGAGGCCCACGAGCTTTGGTTGATGTGGTGGTGACTGAGGCACACAAGAGTTCCGCTTCCACACACATTGCTGGCCACGCAGTGGGAGGTGCTGAGCAGAAAAAGCTCCGACACTACTCAGACTACCCCCGCAGTGACCACCTCCTCCCGGCCGCAATCGACACTTTCGGCTGCTTGGGTCCTCGCTTCCATACCCTACTCGAGAACATAGCGAGTCTGGGATATGCACGACGCGAGGATATGCTCCCAGCCCAGATGGGTATGCCGGCAGCCTATCTGTCATTTCTGCGACGTCCAGTGTCAACCTGTCTGCAACGAGCTCAGGCGTATGCTCTGCATCAGAAAGCTGGTCGAGCCTTAGCTGCTGGCACAAGAGCTAGTCAATTGCCGTCCGGTATTCGAGCGTCAGCTAGCGACCTCTATGTGCTGACTCGTGGTTACTGAGCGGGTCAGCTTAGCAGCAGGTGACGTACATTTGTCCAATGTGCTTGCCTTTGTACTTGGCCACACATGGCCTCCCCATCTCTTAATATACACGCATTTTCCTCGGGCACTCTCGAGGCCGCCCGGGCCTGCCACGTGCCGGGTCAGGCCCCCCCGGCCCGAAAGGCGCCAAGCCCGTTTGCACGAGGCGAGCCACTCCTCCTTTCCTGGGGATACTTTTCCGGGCTGGCTGTTCCAGCCCATATTCTCAATGGGCGAGCCCTTTCTTCTTCCTCTTCTTTTCCGTACTAATGTCATCTTAGGTACCTTAGATTAGGTCTCCGTGTTATGTAGCATTGTTTAGTCTGCACTCGACTCTGCCTGAACAATGTATTGGCTTGAATTGGCCTCCCTTTCAATTCATGCGCCCCGCGCGCCTTCTCTCTTCCGGCAAGCTAGTCAGTCGGATCTGCGGCTCCTCACTCGTAACTACCTGAGTGATCCATCCTCCCCCCTGTCCTGACCTGACATCTTCAGGCCCCTCTGTAGCTGCTAAACGCTTGTCGGCCCCTCTTAACCCCTGTCAATTCCTTTTGGGCTGGCTTATCACAGCCCTTGCCCCCGTTTGGAGTGCCACTTTCCCCCATTGGGACGCTTTCTTTAATTGGGACAGCCTTCTTCTCTCCGCCGCACTCTTTCGTCTCGCCGCTCTGCCCGCCATGGACGACCTGCCGGACGAGTGCCTGGCGGCGCTCCTCGCCCGCGCCGCCGCGCCGCCCGCCCACGCCCCGCTCGGCGCCTCCGGCTGGCTCCTGCTCGCGCGCGTCTGCCGCCGCTGGCGCCGCCTGGTCAAGGCCTCCGTCACCGAGCTCGCGCTGCGCCAGCGCAGGCAGCTCGTGCAGCTGCAGGCGCCGTCGGTGCTCAAGAAGCGGGAGCTCGGCCCGGCGCTGGCCGCAGCCTTCCCGAACCTCGCGCGGCTACGCCTCACCGTCCACTACTCCGCGAGCGACAGTCGGGGTCCACTTTTGCCCGACTTCCGCTCGCTGACGGCCGCCACTGCACTCTCAGACCTGCGGGTGACCCTGCGGTCCGTTTGCCGCCAACGCACACAAGATCCACTTAACCACATGCACTTCACGACAGATCTGCTACTTGACGGTCTAAGTGCTCTCCTTGGTCATGCACGGATCATGCGGGGGCTGGTTCTCCAGCGCCCCGCGGCTGTTCTGGTCCCCATCATTGCCCAGCTCACGGTCCTCGAAAGCCTCTCCATATTTGACTGCGACTTCTCTGGTAAGCTGCTACTTCATTCTGTAGTGCGTGCTCTGACCTAAATGATTTAGATAATCAATACCCTGTCGATGCAGTACAAATCGGCCTTCCCTTCTTGTAATATGATGGGGTTTTAATGGGCCAGTGTGATTGATAACGCCCTCTGCAGACGCGGACATCCAAAGTATCGTAGTCTCGTGCAAGCGTCTCACGGAGCTGGAGCTTAGCAGTACCAAGTGGCCCTCTATTCCTCTCACAGACGCGGGAGTCGTTTGCATTGCCAACAATTTGCCGCAGCTACGATCGCTCCTCTTGACTGGCTTTGGGAACATCACGGACGCCGGGATTATTGCGCTCGCCTCCGCTTGTCGGCTGCTGCAGCAGATCGGCTTTCAAGCCTGTCCAAGGCTGTCAGAAGTATCCTTTGAGGCGCTAATGTCATCATGTTGCTCGCTGACGCGGTTGCTCAGCGACAGGCCCTGGATTTGTCACGGGCTGCCGCCGGAGTTGGCTACAGCATTCTCGAGGTTGCAGGTAGTGGAGATACGCGTTCGTGCAGATGATGACAACACTGATGCTATCAAGTACCTAGCTGCCTCTTGCCGGCAACTGCAAGAACTTCAAATTCTTGGCTCAGGTGGTGCCCTCGATTCGTGGCTGGTCGCTTGCAACGAGCTTCCAACCCTTTTGGTGCTGAGGGTGACTTGGTGGACGGTGACAGCTTTGGCTTTCGGTGCCTTCTTGGCAAAGGCCCCACAGTTAGTGGCTCTTAGTATGAAGAGTATTAACTTCTCTGGGACGGACTTGTACTTTCCTACCAGTCTTCGATCGCTCCGTTCGCTCGACTTTAATACATGTTGGGGCACCGACGAATTTACGCATAGCTTTTGGAGTTTCGGCGGCTGGTGCTCTGGCCTATCTGCACTTCAACTTTCTGAGATCTTTCAGCTGCACTTTGACAAGGACTGGGCAACAATCCTTGCAGATTGCAGTAAGCTTGTTAGCCTGGAGCTTGGTAACGTGCCTTGGGCTAGATCGTGCACTGGGGACAGATTACTGGCCTTTCCATGCCCTACAGAGGCGGCAATGACGCCCAGGGCGAGAAGCGCAAGATATGTCTTTGGCTCAAACGAATATGGAGGTGAAGGAACGTATCAGAGTATCTCTCGCTTGGTGAGCCCATGCACAAGCCTGCAAGTTGTGCGCTTATGCTGTTGCTGGCGTTTCTCCGACGGTAGTGTTTACATCCAGATTATTGCCGAACTCTTAGCCACTTGCAGCCAACTAGCATATGTGCATGTGGCCGGCCTCTCTTATCCAAAGGTCAAACGGTTACCGCAAGAAGTTGCAAATATCACTTTGTATCGTGCAAGAGTAGCTCGTCTGGAGAGGGTGGAAGAGCGATGGGAGGCCGACTTTGGTCTAGCTCATGACTACTTTTTCAATTTTCGCGCCATGAGACTGCTATTTGATGTATTCTTTCCAGTATCTTCGTTGACAGCTACTGGCAGGAAGAGGATAGCACATGTCTCTACTGTGTCCGCGTGAATAGTCACTCGCTCCCTTGCTTTACTAGTCAACAATGTCTCGTTAGAATGACACAAGTACATCGCATTGCTTGCAATGATGTGAAGTAAGCCCTGCTCTAGTGCGGCTCCCAATTCAGTCTGTCAAAGGTATCACGCAGGCAGAGGCCCTAATGCGGCATTTCACGTGAGTCAACTCAGTCCTGCTCGGGAGTCACAGCAGTGGTTATAGATTGCTGCACATATTGCCAAGGTGAGGAGGGCAGCATAGCCAATACTTTTGGATGCTTGTCCTCATCCTGCAACCTGCAAGACGTTCAGCAAATTAAGACATCGGAGGTTTTCTAGATGTCAAGTTATCTGACATCTACAGATTCCTTCCGAATGCAGCGTTCTTTGCTGACTTCCATTGATATTGGGTCAGTTTGGGCTGCTACACTACTCTGACTCCATGAATAGAGCACCGTGCCTGATTATGTTGTCCTGCGTCGACAGGAGTCTGGGGGGAGCCCGATATTGAGGTTTCTACCAATATTGAGGCTTCTGTGAAAGACAAGGAAGACGTCTCATGCTTCCCCACTGCATCCGTTGCGGGTGTGTCCGAGATGGCTAGACAACACTGGCACCCTTCTCAGAGTGTAGGCAACGTGGTTCTGAATATGTATGTTGTGCTGGTCACTTGGCGACTCTTCTCCGGCTGCTAGCTTCTCCGACTTGCGGCTGTTGAGCACGGGTCATTGAGCACCCAGACGGAGTAGCCACTTGCAGTGAGGCTTCCCGGCCCCTTCAAGCCTTTTGGGCTGGCCTTGCATAGGCAGCAACATATTGGGCAGGCTCAGGCCCACCCCATCAGGACAATGCAGGATTGCGGAGTGGTGATGATGTTGTTTATTGCGGAGTATGCGCTACACTGGACCTGCACCCTGATTGAAGGTCTTGGCTTCGGATGTGCACAACAGTTTCGACAGTGTGGAGCGCGGTGCCATTGCAGAGGAGCTCCGGGAGGCCTTCCCTTCCCTCCTACCGTCAGGTATGGCCACCCCGGTGACCTTCTGCCAACGACATCAAAGTGGTTGGCAGCCTGGGCGACGTAGTGGGCGTCCTCGCCGCCCTTCAGAAACAACAGCTGGCCGCCCACAGCTCGACCATCCGGGCGGAGAAACGTGCCGCTTGGTCTCCGTAAGGCCTCTCAGAACCCTTGAAGCTGCTCGCAAGGTGACTGACTCCTCTTTCTTGAGCAACCACTTCTTCCCGTGCGCCATGGACATATATGGCGGCTACGGAACGAAGTGGTCTTCCCTCCTCCATCGCCTGGCACTGCATGTTGAAGCCCGCCGACGTAGTCGGCTGGGTAGCTTAGGCCATTCTAGCGTCCCGCAAGCCATCGTTGCATGCTATAGAATTGCGGCTATCACTGAGTCTGCAGCGCTCCCAGGCACTCGCGATTCACCAGCGTGCTGGTCGTGCATTGGCCCAGGCTAGTGGCTTCCGTGGTGGTGGTTTGGCACCTCTGTATAGCTTGTCAGATATGCATGTGCTCACTCGGGGATATTAGTGTCCCCCCTAGCCAGCTCATTACTACCTTATTAACAGGACATTTGTAAGGCTAGAATTGGCCTCCCTTTCAATGTCATGCGCACCGCGCGCCTTCTCTCTTTCTTCCGGAGACAAGTTTCTTCCGGCTGTCTTCCGGCTGCTCAACAGGGGCTATTGAGTACTGAGTGGCCACTTGAGTCGCTGTGTGCTTCACTGCTTTTTTTACCCCTTCGAACATTTTCCTTTCTTTCTTGTGGGCTGGCCACTCACAGCCATCGCCCTCGACTGGAAGTGTCTTCCTTCTTTATTCTTGTTTATTCTTCTTTACTGGGCTGGCCTTTCACAGCCACCGCCCTCTACTGGAAGCATTCGGCTCCTCTTGACCTTGTCCATTCCTTCTGGGCTGGCTTCTCCCAGCCACCAGTCAATTCGGCCGCGCTTTTGTTTAAGGGTCTTCTCTCTTGTTCTGCTTAATTTCTTTCTGGGCGGCCTCACCCCCTTTGAAGTCCCACCTTAGGAGTCCCACTTGGTGCACCATCTTCGTTAAGGAGCAAAGCTACAGGCGCACCTCCAGCCAGCGGCTCACCTCCCGAAGTTCACGACATGCAGCTCGCGCTCGCCATGCTCAACCAAGAGCATAGCACAGCGTCCGCAGTACCCCGCGCGTTCTTCCCTTCCTTCTGCAGAGGCCTTGGCACCTTATGCGGCTTCTGGAAAGAGCGTCTTCTCGGGACTGGCCTTTCACAGCCCTCGCCCCCTTTAGAAGAAAGCGGCTGCTGATATGAACGAATCGGCTGTGAAATGCCAGCCAGATGCATACAGGTGTTCATGACGGAGCCAAAGGCTAGGCAGACAGGGCGCCCTCAATACCCCCGTGTCAGCAGTAGGAAGTCAGATGAGCTGAGGGGAGGAAGAACAACCCCGCTGCGCAAGCCAGAAGCTGCTGCAAGGGCGCGACCAGCCCGGCGATGCAACGCAATCGCCTGGGAAGAAGAGAAGAGCTTTTTCCTCATTTGTACTCACCTGCTGCTACTTTCTGCGACTTAGCGGCTGCTGTCTAGGGCAAGCACAATAACATATGTATGTCACCTTTTGCTAGGCTGACCCGCTCAGTAACCACGAGTCAGCACATAGAGGTCGCTAAGTGATGCCCGAATAGCAGACGCCAATAGACGCAACGGAAGAAAGAGGGACGTCGCGCGGAGCACATGGATTAAAGGGAGGCCAATTCAAGCCATTACATTGTTCAGGCAGATGTAGTGCAGGATAAAGAAGGCAACATATAACGGAGACCTACGCTAAGGTGCCTAAGGTAACAGGGTGACATTAGTACCCCGGGTGAGCACATGCAAACTCGACAAGCTAACTTGGGGAGCTGGAGAGCCGCCACAGAAGCCGGTGGCCTGGCTTAGAGCGCGCCCTGCACGCTGATGTAGAGCCAGAGCTTGCGAGCGCTGCAAACTAAGCGAAAGTCGCTTTCTATGCGGCTGAATGCAAGTGATGCCTGCGGAATGCTGGTGAAGGTGTGCGGTGCGCATGAAATGAAAGGGTGGCTATTCAAGCCAGACCATTGTTTAGGCGGATTTCACTGCAATATAAGAGGCTACATGAAACGAAGCCCTATGCTAAGGTGGCTAAGGTAACATTGTGACGTTGTCACTCAAGGGTGAGCACTTACAAAAGGTGGAAGGTGGTGCTTTGGCCAGGCCCGAAAGAGAGGGCGAGCTCGTGGGTGAAGCCCCGACTCAAAGGAACTTAACAAGTGGCTACTACGGGAGAAGGTGCTCTCTTCCACGGGTTGCTGCTCAAGCCAGCCGAGCCAAATGCGTGCAGGGCAGGGTTTCTTCTGTGGATCATCAGGAAGCGCTTCCCAAGGCTCTCTTGCCCAGGTGTTTCACATGCGCCTGTCAGTATCGCTGCAGCGGTTAATGGCACAAGCGTCGCATCTGC
Organism: Spirogloea muscicola; assembly: GCA_009602725.1. Lineage (NCBI taxonomy): Eukaryota > Viridiplantae > Streptophyta > Zygnematophyceae > Spirogloeales > Spirogloeaceae > Spirogloea > Spirogloea muscicola. The sequence continues at coordinate 11,154 of WELB01000186.1, read as the reverse complement.
GTGCCGATTGCGCTGTAGCTGCAGCCTCTGGCTACAGGCAGGGGACACGGTAACGGGAGACTAGTTTCTCTGATCTGCGGCTGCTCAACAGCGGATACTGAGCACCCAGTGGCCACTTCAGTCGCTGTGTGCTTCTCACGCTGTTCTGGCCCCTTCGAGATTTGGTCATTCTTTTATCTGGGCTGACCAGTCACAGCCATCGCCCTCTACTGCAAGAAACAGCGCTTCCAGATTGACTGGGGGCTGTGAGGAGCCGGCCCAAAAGAGAGTACAAGGTAAGAGAATTTCAAGAAGAAGTTCCCCCTTCCTTGCCTGAACAATGTAATGGCTTGAATTGGCCTCGCTTTAATTTCATGCGCACCGCGCGCCTTCTCTCCCAAGGAGAGAAGGCGCGCGGGGCGCATGAAATGGAAGGGAGGCCAATTCAAGCCAATACATTGTTCAGGCAGTCTAGTGCAAATTAAACAAGGAGAAGAAAGGGGCGATGGCTGGCTGTGTGCGGTGGCTGGCTCTACGTCAACAGGCGGAGCCGCTGGCGGGGCAGCGCTGGGCAGCCAGCCCTGAGGCGGAGGATGTCGGCAGCAGGGGGGGGTCAGCTGGGGTGAGGCACACGAGGGCGCCTGGATGGCACAGGAGGCATGGCCGACCCAAGGCACCGTTCGGTGTGTGTGTGGGCAGATGGCTCGGCCGCCGTCTCCCGAGACGGTGGCCCGCCGTGGGCCCCAGCGCCCGTCGCGACCCCCTGCCCAGCCAGGCCCCAACGGCCCACCCCCCGCCTCCGCCGGCCCCGGAGCCGCCGGCCCCGCCAGGCGCCGCAGC
>WELB01000185.1:246711-271319 GCA_009602725.1 Spirogloea muscicola | reverse complement strand
GCGGCCCCGCCCGGCGCCTGCCACGTGTACCGGGCCGACGGACGGCCGCCGACGTGGCAGCGCCTCCGCCGCCCGCGCGGGGGCCCCAGCCCGTTGCCGCGCTGCCACGTGGAGTCCGAGCCCGCGGCCGGAACTATCCACGAGCATGCTGATTCCCAAGCGTCCTCCGCAGATACTCGGGATGCGCAGATCCGGAGGAGGCGGTGGCAGCCGGCGCGCCGGCCACGTCACGTGCGAGGCGTGCCGTACGGCGGGATGCGCGGGCTTTGACCGCCCGGTCAAAGTGGGCCCGCCCGGCCGGGGTGGGGGGGGTTTTGCTCGCCGTTAGTGCGTCTTGACGGCGGTCGGGCGGGGGGGGCGCAGGCGCGCCGGGCCGGGCCCCGCCCCGCGGGCCGCCAGGTGGGCAGCGGGCCAAGCTGTGCTTCTGTCGTGACCTCGTTGCCGCAAGCTGGCCCCGGTCGCAGCCACCACCTGACGACGTTGGACACTGCCTGTCGCTTCCTGGGTCACCTCCCCGGCTGGGCTGAGCCCGGCGCCGGGTGGGGCCCCCACCACGCAGCCCGTCCATCCTTGTCCACTTTGTCCCACTTCATTCTTTTTCGGGCTGGTTGTTCCAGCCCCTATTCTCAATGGGCGAGCACTTTCTTCTTTCCGGGCTGGCCCCTAGGACCTTGTCGATGCTGGTTACACCCGCTACCCAGAGACTAGTTTCTCCGACCAGCTGCTTTTGCGCTCTCTCCTTTTTGCCGTTTGGCCTACATTTGTTTCTTATCTCGGAAACCCTTTCCTCTGGCCCGTTTGTCGATTCCTTGTTCTGGAAGGAAGACGCTTTTCGGGAGAGGGCGGTGGCACCCGCTGGGACCCGCTGACCGAAGACTAGCTTCGCTGACTTGCGGGCTGCTCAACAGGGATGTTGATCCTTCGCACTCCGGCTCCTTCAGTCCTTGTCTATTCCTTCGGGCTGGCCTCTCCCAGCCACTCCTTCAGGTCTGCTTTTCCGCTTTTCCTGCTCCGAGTTACTCTGATCTGCTGTTGCTCACACGTGGCTACTGAGCATCCACCTGCATCCATCTCCATCTCCATCTCCCTCTGCATCTCCCTCTGCACCGTCTTGCACTTTGTAGTGTAGTCCTTTTTCGGCACTTCTTTCTTTGGCTTTGAACATTGTCTATTCTTCTTGGGTTGGCTTTGCCAGCCCCTCTTCTCTATGGGCGGGCACTTCCTTCCTCCCAGCCACCAGTCAAACTGGCCGCGCTTGTCCCTCGATGTTGAGCACTCAGTGGCCACTTGAGTCGCTGTGTTGCTCTAATGCTTTTCTAATGCTTTCTCTTCTGGCCCCTTCAAATATTGTGCATTCTTGTTTTTTGCGGTCTGCCCAATCACAGCCGTCGCACTCTACTGAGAAGAGTCTTTCTTCTTTCCCGTATGCGCTTGTCTATGTCCCTACAGCGGTCCCAGGCGATTGCTTTGCATCGCCGGGCTGGTCGCGCCCTTGCAGCAGCCTCTGGTTTGCGCAGCGGGGTTGCTCTTCCTCCCCTCAGCTCATCTGACTTCCTACTGCTGACTCGGGGGTATTGAGGGCGCCCTGTCTGCCTAGCCTTTGGCTCCGTCATGAACACCTGTATGCATCTGGCTGGCAGTTTACAGCCGATTTTTTAATATCAGCAGCCGCTTTCTTCTTTTACCCGACGTCTTTTAGCTATCCGACCATGCGTTTACTGAATAGAGGTTACTGAGAGCCTACTTGCTGACGTGTTAGCGTTTAGTATATCTTGCTGCTTGTGCCATCCGGCACCTTTTAGACCTTGTCCATTACTTTGGGCTGGCCTCTCACAGCCACTGCTCTCCTATGGAGAGCAGTGGCTCGTTCGCACTCAGGCTCCCTCAAACTTTGTCCATTCTTTTGGGCTAGCCTTTCCCAGCCACCAGTCAATCTGGCCGCGCTTCCTCTATCCTCCATATGGACGCGCTTTTAGACCTTGTCCATTCCTTTGGGCTGGCCTCTCACAGCCACTGCTCTTCATATGGCCGCGCTTCCATACGGAGAGCAGTGGCTGCTTGTGAAGAGCCACTTTCACAGCCAAAATCCGGAGGAGCTGTTTTTGCTGAACAGTGAAATCAAGTAGCCACGAAGCATCCAGTAATTGCTGTTGAGCATCCAAAGGTCGGAGAAACTAATCTCTGGCTAGCGGGTCCCCCTGACCAGGGCCAGAGGCTGCAGCCAATGCGTGACCGGCACGCAGATGCAGCGCGCGTGCCATTGACCGCTGCAGCAAGACTGACGGGCGCGTGCAGGGGCTACTGAGTGCTCCGTAGCTGCTTAGTTTCTATTTGTGCTTGTTGTTTCTTAGTGCTTCCCCTGGCCCCCGGCTAATGCTTTGCAACAGAAAGCTGGGCGAGCTCTAGTTGGTGGCAGAAGGAAAAGTTACTTTTCGTGAACGTCAATGGCGAGGGCGGCGAAGACATCGCCGGGAGGGTGTCCGCGTACTTGCGCTCCTTACTCGAGGTGCAGCCCTTCCCGGAGGCTCGGTGCCTTTGGGTCTTGTGTCCTGCTACCGGATGCGTTTGTCTATGTGCCTACAGCGGTCCCAGGCGATTGCTTTGCATCGCCGGGCTGGTCGCGCTCTTGCAGCAGCCTCTGGTTTGCGCAGCGGGGTTGCTCTTCCTCCCCTCAGCTCATCTGACTTCCTACTGCTGACATGGGGGTATTGAGGGCGCCCTGTCTACCTAGCCTTCGGCTCCGTCATGAACACCTGTATGCATCTGGCTGGCAGTTTACAGCCGATTCGTTTATATCAGCTGCCGCTCATCTTCTACTCCGAGCCGCCAAAGCGACCGCGTGCCCGGCAAGCGTCACCGACTTTGCGGGGTCACTTCTCCCACCACCGACCACCAACCCGCCGTTGAGAAGGCGGCTTCGGCGGCAGCTCATCGAGGTAATCGCAGTTTGGTGCGGGCCCCGCCGGACCCACCGCCCCCCCCGGTCGTCGACAAACTTAATCCCATCTTCTTCTCGACCAACACTTTCTTAGCTGTTCATATAGGCAGTTGCCCCCCGGCAAGTTTGTTTTTTGGGACATCCGTTAAAATTGGAACGATACAGAGAAGATTAGCATGGCCCCTGCGCAAGGATAACACGCACAAATCGAGAAATGGTCCAAAGTTTTTGGTCTCTCTGCCCGCCACCTCGCCGTCGCCAATCGGTGGGCCGGCCCCCTCCCCGCCCCCGTGATAGCGCCGTTCCGGGCGGGCGATGATCTTTCTTTGTGTGCTTTGGTTTCTTAGAAGAAGAAAGTGCTCGCCCATTGAGAATAGGGGCTGGAACAACCAGCCCGAAAAAGAATGAACAGAGTACGAGAAGGGGGCCTGGGGAAGCGCTAAGTAACAGAAACAAAGCTGCTATGAGACACTCAGTAACCCCTGCTAAGCAGCCGCAGATCAGAGATGCTGGGCTCCTGGAAGTGGGTCCCCTGGCCAGCGCCAGAGGCAGCAGCGAGGGCTCTGCCGGCACGAAGGTGCAGCGCCCGGGCCATGGACCTCTGCAGCGAGACGGCCAGGCGCATTCCTCTGGCTTCCTCTGGCCCCCTTCTCGTTCTTTGTTCATTCTTTTTTGGGCTGGCTTGTCCAGCCCCTATCCTCAATGGGCGAGCCCTTTCCTCTGGCCCCCTTCTCGTTCTTTGTTCATTCTTTTTTGGGCTGGCTTGTCCAGCCCCTATCCTCAATGGGCGAGCCCGCCCTTTCCTCGATGAGCCTAGCATCTCCGACCTGCGGTTGCTTAGCAGAGGTTACTGAGTGATTCGTAGCTGCTTTGTTTCTGTGTGTGCTTGGTTTTCTTAGCGCTTCCCCTGGCCCCCTTCTCGTACTCTGTTCATTCTATTTTAAGCTGGCTTTTCCAGCCCCTATTCTCAAGGGGGCGAGCACTTTCTTCTGATGTGTTCTGGGCAGCACTCTGCACCGTCATTTCCGCCTCTCCCCAGCCGGGTCGCTAGCGCAGGTATACCGGATGCGCTTGGCCATCTCGCTGCAGCGGTCGATGGCCCGCGCGCTGCAACTGCGGGCCGGCAGAAAGAAGGTGCTCGCCCATTGAGAAGAGTAGAAGGCTTGCCCCTAAAGAAAGAGGGGCTGGCAAAGCCAACCCAAAAAGAATGGACAATGTTCAAAGCCAAAGAAAGAGGTGCTGAAAAAGGACTACACTACAAAGTGCAAGATGGTGCAGAGGGAGATGCAGATGGCTGCTCAGTATCCACGTGTGAGCAACAGCAGATCAGAGTAACTCGGAGCAGGAGAAGCGGCACTTTGCCGAGACCCGGAAGCAGCTGCCATAGCACGGCCAGCCCGCGCGTGGACCGCATGAGCCAAAGAGCGCTGCAGCGAGACCGCCAGCCTCATCCGAAATCATCCGGCAGAGCCCTCGCTGCTGCCTCTGGCACTGGCCAGGGCTTTGGCTTTGAAGATTGTCCATTCTTTTTGGGTTGGCTTTGCCAGCCCCTCGCACTCAAGCTCCCTCAGACCTTGTCCATTCTTTTGGGCTGGCCTTTCCCAGCCACCAGTCAATCTGGCCGCGCTTTCTGTCTTCTGTTTAGGCTTCAATGCTGCCGGATCCCTCTCGCAGGTCTTTCGGATGAGGCTGGCGGTCTCGCTGCAGCGCTCTTTGGCTCATGCGGTCCACGCGCGGGCTGGCCGTGCTATGGCAGCTGCTTCCGGGTCTCGGCAAAGTGCCGCTTCTCCTGCTCCGAGTTACTCTGATCTGCTGTTGCTCACACGTGGATACTGAGCAGCCATCTGCATCTCCCTCTGCACCATCTTGCACTTTGTAGTGTAGTCCTTTTTCAGCACCTCTTTCTTTGGCTTTGAACATTGTCCATTCTTTTTGGGTTGGCTTTGCCAGCCCCTCTTCTCAATGGGCGAGCACCTTCTTTCTGTCTTCTCAATGGGCGAGCACCTTCTTCTGGCCAGGGGACCCACTTCCAGGAGCCCAGCATCTCTGATCTGCGGCTGCTTAGCAGGGGTACTGAGTGATTCTTAGCTGCTTTGTTTCTTTGTGTGCTTGTTTTCTTAGCCCCTGGCCCCCTTCTCGTCTATTGTTATTCTTTTTTGGGCTGGCTTTTCCAGCCCCTATTCTCAATGGGCGAGCACTTTCTTCTCCCAATCACTGTCACATCTTTACCCATTCTTTTCGGGCTGCCTTCTCACAGCCCTTGCCCCCATAGGGGCTGGCTTTGCTTACCCAGCCCCTCTTCCTAGCCCCTTTTCAGCATCTCTGATCTGCGGCTGCTTAGCAGGGGTTACTGAGTGTCTCGTAGCTGCTTTGTTTCTGTTTCTTAGCGCTTCCCATGGCCCCCTTCTCGTACTCTGTTCATTCCTTTTCGGGCTGGTTGTTCCAGCCCCTATTCTCAATGGGCGAGCACTTTCTTCTTTTCCGCCGGCTAGCTACTCAGACTTGCATCTCCTGACAAGAGATTACTGAGCGTTCCCTGGCTGATGTCTTAGTCCTAGTCCTTCGCACTCCGGCTCCTTCAGACCTTGTCCATTCCTTTGGGCTGGCCTCTTCCCAGCCCCTATTCAGGCATCGATTCGAGACCTCTATGTTTTGACCCGTGGTTACTGAGCGGGTAATAGACAAGCGCGGCCAGATGAACTGGCGGGTCAATCTGCTGTAGCTTACGTAGGTTTTCAGATGTGCTTGCCTTTGTACTTGGCCATTTAGCCTTCGTTTGTTTCAAATACACGAAATTCTTCTTCTTTATGGCCGAGCACTTGCCTCTTTATTCACGGCACTCTCCGGCTTTTCTCTTTCTAATATATGTAGCCTTTCATGCCCTCCCCGCGCGCCTTCTCGGTGTTTTGTCCGGCCCCTTCTGACCTTTCACTTCGGGATGGACATTAACAGTCCCCGCCCCCTGCTTTTTGCTCCATCCGGCCCTTGCAGACCTTGTATATTCCTTGCCTTTCATCAGCCACTGCCATGTATTGGAAGAGCTGTTTCTTTGGATGACGTGAGTGGCTCTTCCCACCTTTCCTTTGGAAGAGGCGCCATGTACTTCAACGCTTTTCTTTACTTCAACGCTTTTCTGGGCCCTGCAATTGACTTAAGTAGGGCTGGCCACTCACCAGCTATCGCCCTCTAAGGAGAAGAGTCTTTATTCTTCGAAAAAACTTTCATCTTGATGAGCTTCTCTTCGCGGGCACAGGGGATTGGCAGTTAGTGGCTGGGCCCTTAAATAGCAACTTCCGCGGCAGGCAACCACTCGTGCAGAAGCTGGCAAGACTGTAGACATCCGTACCGTTGTCACTCATGACACTACAGTCCCCTTCTCTGAGCAACATACAGTACAACAAGCCTCCTGATCAGACTCCAGCACTACACAGCCGTTTCGGCTCACAAAGCAACCAATGCCCATGACCTGCAAGCTTTGGTCCCCAGACACTTTGCATGTCTCTGAAAGGCAATCAGATCCTACAATACCTTGATTGAGGACATTCCATGCGGTTGTTTAGATCACGCTGGTCTGTATGAACAAGGCCACCAGACCACAAGGCCTTCTGTGGCTGTTTTCACCTTTAGTTGACTACCTGAGTCTAATCAGATCTTGCTAATTACACCTCAGTTTGCCGCAAGACATATGCACACGCCGTGACGGGCCCCATATTGAATGCTAGCATGTCTCCACCTAATTACCTGGTTGCTCCTCATCCTAAGTATTGGCAATTGAGTGCCGTCCCTGACACATAACGAGCTCGAGAAAGCTGCACACAGGCATGGTAAGTCATATCCATGCCAATGAGCTGCGATCATTGCTGCTCTGAGGGCGTCCACGAGTTGGCGTTGGCGGCCTTTGATCATTCAGCTCCTGCAAAAGGGCAAGTAGCAGATCAGGCGGGTATGCAGGGTCCTTGTCCTGCCTGCCCCCACTTATCAGCTGAAAAACATACAGTCAAACCAGGGGTCTAGCGCAAGCTGCTATATTGTAACAGAAGCAACACTTCAGCTCATAAGTGTGCCTTATCCTATGTCAAGTCCCAGCTCAGTAAAGAGCAAACCTGCATCCACGTGTCCTCAGGTTGGCTCTCAGGTGAGGATGTGGGTGAATGGCCTGTTGGCGGAAGTGGGTGTATAAGCTTGGGTACAACCACCAGGTCTCTTCCTAGTACCAATATAGCACCCGCATTGTTGGCCGTCCCTGGGCAGAGAGGATCAAATTTAAATTCAGTTGTTATGGTTACCTCAGCACTGCAAGAGCAGTGCAAGTGAAGCAGCTATTCTGCCTTGCTTATATCCATACTAAAGCAGGAACCAACAGGAAACAACAATCTAACATAATGGTAAAGGCCAAATTCACAGAAGTTGAGGCCTAGGTAGCCAAAAGTCGACATGGATTGAAGGAATTTCATGCTCTGATCCTTACCACAATAGTTTGTGGCAGAGAAGAGTGTGATCAGGTGACCTTGAGCAAAGCGCTCAAAGCCATCCATCACACACTCATGAGCACGCACAATCAACTGCAGGTCGTTGTTCTTGCAGAAGTCCATTACTCGGTCCGGCTGCCAATCACCACAATTGCTTGCAGCAATGTCAACCACACTGGCAGAGGGCATGCGATCTCGCCAAAAGTTCTCTGACACGCAGACGCCCAGTGCTGCATAATGTAAATACCATTTGAATTTCAAGAGCTTTTCTGCTCACCCCGAATGTGACAAGACCAGGTCCTCGAGCATTTGGCCGTAGACCTTCAACGCTGTCGTTTTCAGTTGGATCGGACCTGGCAGTGAGGACACATTTGTGAGATAACGCTCCAAGCGACCAAGCCACCCACAAATCTATATTGTAGCCCCCATTGGCGCAGTTGTGGAACCATGTGAATCATTGCTCGCCGAATAAGGTAAAATCTGGACACTGATGCAGATTTAGTAAATGCAAAACCAATGTCCTCACCACAGGAGGTCCATCAGGACAACTGAGCCAGCTTCCATGGTGATGGGCCGCTGAAGTGCCTCAATTTGCTCCACATGATGAATTGACCTCCCAATTCCACCATGCATGCAGATGATTTTCTTCTCTATCAAGGCAGCAAGGGGTAGCCAGTTGAATAGCTGATTGATGCGCTGCCAGACCCAGATACCTGCAACCTCTCCCTGAGGCATACAATTTCCAACAGGAAAAAGGATGAGCAATTTGGTGCAGGTGCATGTCATAATGATCATCAAAGCAATCTCGTGCACAAACATACACTTTCGCCTTCCTTGGGCAGAGAGTTGGCAGGAATGGTCACCATGCGTTCGATGCACTCGATGCGGAAGCCAAAGAGTGCATTTATATCCGCAGCCTCATGGTTGCCTCGAATGAGGTGCACATTTCTGGGATACTCAATCTAAGATACCAGACGAATTGCTATGTCAGCATTGACTCGTCGACATCTGGCAGCTGCTGATATATTCAACCAGACAATGCCCAGGACTTGCACAACTTCTTGAAGAAAGCGATGCTTACCTTCAGAGCCAAAAGAAGGGATATGGTCTCCAGGCTATGTTGACCACGATCCACATAATCCCCAAGAAATAAGTAGTCAATGTACCTTCATCAAGTGTATACAGATAGCCGACTCTTAGGTAGGGCTTCGTTGTTCAGCAAAGAGAAGCTGACAAGGCCGTGCCAACAACTTGCAAGCACTGTATGGCAAGGTCCGTGGGTGACAATGGTATTCATAAGCTTCCTCGCCTTTAAGCAGCTCTCCAGGTACAAGCAAACCTCTGCATGCTGCTGCATAAACTGCTTCGGTAGATGGGCCAGAACAGGGCTAGGTCAGCCAGACCGTGAGACATGATCATAAATCCTTGAAACAAAGCACCAATTAGAAGCACAGATGTAACCTACGTAATGTCTCCAGCCGTTGACGGTGATCCATATTCGTCAAAGAGGCGCATGAGGTCGCCAAATTGACCATGCAAGTCTCCAAAGATCTTCACTGGTGCACGAATCTGGATGACACTGCCCTCCTGCTGAAAGTGCCGCTCCGCATAGTCACAGAGCTCTGCAATCTCGTGCATGTCCATGAAGAACTGCCTCCTCACTGGAGGTTTCCAGCCCCGGGGCTTGAGCAGGTAGGACAAGACCTGGAGTGTAGCTAGTGATAGTCTTAGACCCAAACTTATCACAAGAACAAGAGACTTCCTGAAGTCTTGATCATTAACCAGGACATTCTCGGGCAAAGTCTGTGCATCCCCTTTTATGTATAGCAATAACCTATACTCCTGTCCACGTTGAATGTACACTGGGCAGCTCGAGCTGTGACAGGGTGACGCTAACATAGCAATTGATTTTGCAATGACCATGGACAAAAGCTGAGCGCATTTGCTTGCATTGTGGAGGTGCGAACCTTCTTATGAACGCCTTGCATAGACATTTGCCTGTCCAGTGACCTGCGTGCAGCCCCGGCGCTGTCTGGTGTACCAAAGCTCACTCGTCTTCCCTCATTCTCAAATTGGTCAATTGAGAGCTGCCTGACTAGCCCTCCAAGTGCACCCCCAGACTCTGCCGCTATTACTACCTGTAAAATGATGAGTGTAAGCATGATGTCAGCATATGTACAACACTCAATAGACCAAGTGGAGAGAGCACGAGCTTCATGGCAGCAGGTATGTTAATCTCTGAGCTCACCGCCCGGTGGTGTAGCCTGACGCCCTGGTTTTGCTCAGCGGCCTGGCTTTGAGCAGCCAAACTTGCTGCAGCTGCCTTTGTGAAGCCGCCCATTGATGGTAAGGTCGTGGCAGCTCCTGCAGCTCCATTGGTCGTCGCATCAGCTCCCCCGTCTCGCTCCACCTGCTCCTTGACAGTAGGACCCAGTTCCCCATTCTCCTGCAGCTTGCCTGAAGCAGCTGCTGCCAATGCCGCGCTGGCAGCAGCTGCCTCTGCAGCAGCTGCCTCCACCAGCACTGCCGAGTCCTTCTCGTCCACACTGCATCAGCAGAATCAGCTCAAATCAGCCCCATAATTCTCTGGCGCTGGTCTTCCTATTGACCTCTTGGAGCCTGAGCTGTGCCCCTAGTGACCATCTCCTACATCTCCCCACCTGGCCCGAGCAAATTGCTCCAAGCCGCAAAAGCTCAGTAGCTGCATTGCAAGCTGACTGACCATGGTACACCCAAGTCTGCCTTTTGTTTCTGGGCCTCTGGATCTCTGCATTTCCGATCTCTGCATCACCCGAGCTCACCTATGATTATGGGCGAGCACATTCTCTGTGGTAATGTCCATCTTTGTTTCCCCGCCCACTGGAGCGGCAACAGGACTCTTCACCACCACAGGACCAACGTGACCATTCTCAAGTAGAGTCTCATTGTCGCTACTCGATTGAGATTTTGCAGCCACTGGAATGCTACCAGCAGTAGCAGCAGCTGCAGCAGCCTCATTTGCTGCTGGAGTAAGCTCTGCAGCTGCAACATCCTCAGCTACCAAAAGGTCGTCCAGCAAGATCCCTGAGGACACCACAAAGGGCACATTAGAGTCAGCCAATCTGATATAGACATCCCTTCTAATATCAACATTATGCTCGTAGACCATATTTGGAAGTGTTGTCAGAGGATCCAAGCATATCACAGCCTGCCTCCTACTGACTCCAGGTACTGCCAAGATACTGACCACCGCGAAGACCGCCGTATATGTAGATGTTATCCGCGATAGCTGCAGCCGCATGCCGACATCGTCTTGTAAGCTCAATAGCAGCATCACCACCAGGTGCGTCTGCACTGTAGCGGCCTGTTCTGGGGCTGGTCACCACTGCCCTACGGTCACACCACACTCCTGCAGCAGTATCCAGCACTGCAGCCACGAGGACCAAGGAGCGCAGAAAGTCAGGTCAAGACATACCAAGCAGCCACAGAGGGATCCACCTGCACTTATGTAGGATGTAGACCATGCATTTCTTTTCCCTGGATGGAGCTGTGTAAGACTGTGAACCAGTTCCCTATCTGGTCATCAGCTCCTAAGCCACAAACACTGTTAGGAATGAATCACAAGGTGGTGGATCTCCAATCAGGTTGCAAACACCTTAGCATCGCACATATTCGAACTCCAGTCTGCTATTGGAACAAACTTCCTTTAAATTAGGAGGACGCAAGTCGCATAAGACACAGCTGAGTAGGAGACTGGAACAGTACCTGCCACACTTGAGGCATCTTCCACCATTCTGCCACCTCCCAGAGCACCTCCTGAGACATGCAATCTTGCATTCACAAATACCTGCCGCAAAGACATCCACATTAATGTGTCAAATCGCACTGACCATTCAACTTTATGCAACCCAGCAGCTATGTGATCAAGGCTGCGAAGAAGTGCAGCCCAGTCTTTGCTTCAGCAGCCATTAAGAAATCTTTGAAGTAGTTACTCTTATGTCAATACATGGTGGATATATAAAGAGAAGTATCGCAGTCCGTGTGATAGGCTTGCCCACTAGAGCTAAGAGCGTGCAATGACAGGAATGTTTCTTGAAAATCTACCGCTGCATGCTGGTATCTGGCAGACGGCGAAATGCCAGGAGCAATTGCCCACTCCCATCGCCCGTCCCGGTGTCTTGCTAACCCGTATGCACCAGCCAGCGGCTGCAAAAAAGATGCAAATGGTCAACCTCGGCAACCTCACCCCACAAGACAAGGACACCCAAGAAGACAAGGACATGCAAGAATGTTCCAGGGTTGCTAGAATGTCCTGCTTACAGGGACTGATCTTGTCAAGAGACCAAAAGTCATCATCATGCATTAGCAGGAGCTATGCAATTGTAAGTACTGGGTTCAAGCAATACCACACTGCTCGCATCCCTCCCTCCACACAACAGCAACAATCCGTCTGAACGAGCGCTTGCCGTGGCATACCTAACAGACAAGGGGCGATTGGGACTCCCTTGACTTGATTCATTGACTTGAGAAGTTTGTTGCTGCAGCTATGAAATTCATGTACAACATAATGCACCAAAAGTAGAACATTTGCAGCTCTACATACTGTCTCTAAATGCAAGTGTCTAACTGAGTGGAACAAGATTGCATACATGCACGGAGGAGGACCCTCGCCATCTGGTTCAAGCTTCCTCCACTCGTAAGGTTTTGCAGCTGTATCTAGGGCCCATACGTCTGCTAATGGCCTTTTCCCTGTCAAACCAAGCCATGGTCAGGCAGGTGCCCACATATTCTTAAAAATGATATACCTTGACCCGGAAGCGTAGAATGCCTTCCATACTGGAATACACGGAAAATTGAGCTCACGTTTGTGATGTGGGACATAACCAGATGTCCAACCAGATGCTCAAATGGATCTCGGCAGGGAAGGCATGGGAGAGAAGAAGTTTGCAGGATTGAGGATCATACCATCATTGCCACTGATTGACAGAAGGAATCGCTGGCCAACCAATGCCATGACGTGGCCATACCGGGGTCCAGGCCCAGCACCCTGCACTACCACACTGCAAAGCGCCAGCACGTTGATTTAGGTCTGCTGATGACTTACAGTGCAGGCAAGGTGTTCAGCAGATCAGGTCTGTGCACCAGACTTGATTCATCACCATTTATGTAGGAGGTTGTAAGTCCTCACCGGTGCCAGCGAGGCTTTGTCTGAGTCAGATCAAGCACGTGCAGATCGTCCGTAGCGAGACCAGCTGGTCCAATACCACCCTGCATTAGACACAAATGCAGCATAAGCTATGAGCTACAATTGCCCCAATTTACCGGCCACACTGGTTGAGTGTATTCCTTGAGAGCCATCTGCACAAGCTGCACACAGTGGTTCTCGTCTGCAGATGAGCAGAAGTCTTGTTTTCGACAACACAGTTCTGGTGTTGCCAACACAATTTTCACGTCAACCTTAATGCCAGCTTCTTTATCCTGCTAGCTAAACTCTTGTCACAACAGCAGGTTGCAACACAATAGCTAAGGAGGTAAATCTGCACTCTGTTGACCCACATAATCTGGACAAACCAAACGGCTGTTCTGTCACACAAGAAGCTCAAACTAGGGCTTCGACTTGTTGGCTGCAGCAGCTGACCTGAATGACAACCATTGTGCCCACAGCAGTAGCAGCATGTGCAGCCCGGGGTGAAGGTGGCTCCCCCACTGGTTGGAACCTGCATGAGACAAGTGTCACTGCGATGAAGCTAGGCAAAAGGCTACATGGGCTAGGAAATCATAACAGGGCGATCCCCACACTCCACAATCTCTGGTACAATAGCATGTCGTCCATGTAACGAGCAGACTCCTGCCCTCCCTCTCTTCTGGTTGTGAGCAAGTTGGCTCGAGGTGCAATTGACATTGGTGCATTGTGAACTTGCATCATCTAATGGCTCTCACCACTAGGTTACGCTGCCATCCTCTGGTACAAGTGCACCAGAAGTCTCTGAGCAGACAGTCGCGGCATGCAGAATGCATGACAGCTAAGTGCAAGTCTGCAGCAGCTTGACCGCGAGGCCGTGCTCACCTCGACCATGTACTGGTCTGGACATCGAAGCTGTGGATGTCCGCTGTCGCGCCCGCCAGACCTGCCAGCAGGACCGAGCTGTGTGACCGTGAATGGCTATGTCACGGGGATCACAGTTCATCTGCGTCCTCCCCGTACCACTACACCGTCAGGATAGAGCAGCTCCTCGTTAAGCATAGATGGCGCTCGTGCTTCTATGGCCATCAGCACGGCCGCTCTGAGACCAATGGATCATTGGGAAGCCTGGCAAGTGGAAACCCTAAGCAATGGCGCGCCAGTTTTCAGCGTCCTTGGCGCTCACGTATCCCGGCGGCGCCTCCGGCGCTGGCCTGGGGGCCGGTGCTGCCCTCGAGCGCGGTGGCGCCGCCGAAGAGGATCAGCCGCGCGCCGACGTAGTCGTCGGCCCCGGGCTCGCCGACCGCCGCCACAGACGTCAGCGTGTGGCCGCATCGCGGGCCCGGCGTCTCGCCGTGCCCCTGCAGCGGCGCGAACGCCNGGCGCTCCTGCAGCGCTCAGTGCGGCGCGCCGCGGGCTCCTCGGGCGCGCGGCGGGGCGGCGGCGGCGGCCGGTGCCGCCATGGCTGCCGCAGGGGAGAGCTCACGGGTGAATGTGGTTCCTGCAACGGGGAATTGGGGGGAAGGCACAACAGGGCCCCTCGATTTAAATCGGGGCTTCCGGAGGCCGCCCGCCCACACTTACGTGCAGCCGGGAGGGGCCGGCGGCTGGCATGCATTCGCGGACGGTTTCCGCGCCGGGGCGGCTCACCAAACCCGCCAGTTGACGGGGACTTAGCTGACGACGAACCCCGCCAAGTACGCCATCCGGCCCCCATCGCCAATTCCTCGACAGCGGACGCAGCTGCCGGGCGCCAAGGACGTTGTGAGAAAGACGCTTCCAGGAGAGGGCGGTGGCTGGGAAGCAAGCGCGGCCAGAGTAACTGGTGGCTGGGAGAGGCCAGCCCAAAGGAATGGGAAAGGTCTGAAGGAGCCGGAGTGCTAAGGACTAAGACTCAAGCAGGAAGAAAGTGCTCGCCCTTTGAGGATAGGGGCTGGAAATGCCAGCCCAAAAAAGAGAATGAACAGAGTACGAGAGCAAGAGGACTCTCAGTAACCTCTAGTCAGAAGATGCAAGTCTGGATAGCTAGCAGGCGGAAAGACGTCGCCCTGACGGAAGCCGGAGACCGCCACTGGGAGAGGCCAGCCCAGAAAAAGAACAAAGTTCAACTATGGCGCCCCATTCTCTCTTGGGGTGGCCTTCTCCTGTACATTCCTTTAAGCTGGCCTTCACAGCCACTGCCTTATACTGGAAGAGCTGTTCCTTCTCAAAGCCGTTGCCCCCTTTGAACGTGCTTTTGCGCTTCCCAAAAAGCGGTCCCTTCGGACCTTGTCCGTTGTCTTTTGAGCTGGTCCTTCACAGTCTTTGCCCCTTTCTGAGAGGAACTTCAACTCTGGCTGCTCGATTCTCCGACTCGCGGCTGCTGACTGAGGAGGAAGTGCTTCTTGACAGGGGGATCTGAGCAGGCATCCGTGATGGCCCCGACGGTTCCGAATCCATCGGATCTTGTTCACTGAATTGTGGGTCCCTTCTCACAGCCCTGCAACAAGTACTGCTGCTATTCTTCTCCAACTCGAAGGAGGCGATGGCTGTAGAAGGTCAGCACAAGGAAAAGTAGGAAGCTGCTTCAGCGGGGAGATGGTTGTAGACCTCATCCTTTCGGCTGGCCTTTAAAAGCCATCGCCCCCGTTGTAAGAGCTTCTCGATCATGGAGGCCAACCCCTGACAGTTGGGCAAAGTCAAGAGGAAAGCGGAATGCAAGTGCTCGGCAAACAAGCGGCTGCTAACAGCAAAAGCTGTTGCAGCGCATGTCCTATTACACTTGCTTGTGGTACTGGCGTCTCTCTACACCAACACAGGCCATGTGGACGGAGATGGTGCGCGGTGCACTCTCCCAGCCTGCAGCACTCCCTAGTGGTGGCAGGGTCTGCAGCAACAGCAGCAGTGCAGCGTTGTCAAGGCAGTCAGCATGTGGCACTTGGGTTCGAATTGGGCATGGAGGCGGCCTCTGTGCGTGACGCTGCTGACGAACTGGCTAAGGCAGGCTGTCGAAGAGGCTGATGCCCTCAGAAGTTGGAGCCAAGTTCCTTAATATGGCTAGCTGTCCTACCTCCTCCAGGATGCTTCCATCTCCATTCATAGAGAACCCCAGCGGAATGGGTTGAGGAGCTGCAATGTGTCACGACCTGGGGTGACAGAAACATTGTCATCTACTCGCACACACCCTTCCAGCACAGGATCCGGCGGGTATAGGGAGCTATGTGAAACGAACCACAAGATTGATCAGAATCCTAATTATGTATGTGTGCCGGCCCTTTGCAGCCCTCACACCCTTTGCAGATGCGCTACTTCTCCTCTTCTCCCCTGTTTAACAGCGGAAGATAGGCCCTATGTCTCCAATAATGGCAGATGGCCAGCTCAAATGTATGACACACTGACCTGTCTGCCCTTCAAAGCACTGGTGAGATACCTGAACTCATTACCTCATTCGTTTGAGAGTGTATGATGTCATACTGGCAGTCTGCAATGACTTATAGGACTGCTTTTCCTGGCCTACTCGACTTACCCGTTCGTTGTCTTCAGTTGTGAGGGAATCGGCAGATTCACTACAGCTCACAAAAGTAGGAATTTCAGTACTTCCTCTATGAGAGGATTGGAAAGATAGATTGAGATCTTCTCAAACAGCACCACTCGTTGTCCAACTCCTCTTCATGAGCTGCTAACTTGCTTATGTAGAATGCTTTCACCAGAGTTTGATATGCGCAGACCCAATAAACGCAACAGGTAGGCAAGCCTGTTTTGCGCATACGAGTAGGGGCAGCTGAGCCGTTTCGCGCTGTGTTACAGGCCGCTGGCAAGCTGTGCCAGTGACCGAAAAGATGCAGCGCACTTGAAGACTCTGCTGTCCTCAAGCAAACCCCACATCATTTGGAAGCTTTGGCTAGAATGAGAGACACCGTTACAGTATGAAGACATATAAGGTCAAACATGTCGTAAGCTGGGACAAAATAAAAACCTTCACCATTGCAAGGGCTTGCTTAGACCCTCTGCTTATTTCTGCTACTAGCTGAGGCGTAGAAGGGTGTGGAGGGGAGCTTAGTGTTGCTAAACCGACACCGCCTCCTTGAAGCTGAGCTGATGAAGGTGCCAACTTTTCTGGGCCAGTGGACCGATGGACAATGCACCGAGACCACAATGAACACTAGAGGGAGGGCAACGAATGGGCTGGCGTGGAAATGGTAGGCAAGATAGACGGACTGAGATCCTACCCCTCTGATGGTGGCGGAAAGTTGGGGGCTGGTGGCGGCTGGGGAGGAGGCGTTGGGGCCTTATTGACTGCAATCTGCATCCAAGTGGCCTTGGACGGCACCGCCAGTGCGCCAGGTGCTGGCGTCACAGTCACAAACAGCAAGTAGAAGCCGGGTGGCAACAACGATGAGCTGCTGGGAGCAAGGCAGGCGAGGTCGTACGCGGGGCCCAGTCCTGCAAATGGGGACATGAGTGCCTTGACCATGCGCTGTCCGAGTGTCGGGCCATCGGTGGAGTACCCAGAGTCTATGAATGCCGCGTAATCCCCAATGGCACCCCCTGGGCCATAGAAGGACACCGTGAAGGCTGCGCCGTATGCAAGCGTAGCCTGTGCAGCTGTGATGGTAGGCTGTGGTCCTCCCCGCAGGTACGGAGGCGAGAATGCCTCGACAGAGAGGCTGGCCGGGGGGAGTGTGTACCTAGCTGCGGTCGGAGCCTGGGCAGAGTTGCCACCTGCCACAATAACAAATGCAGCTGGTGCGAGTAACGTAGTCGCTTGGAATATTCGAGTAGTACTGGAGCTGTTAAGCACAGTGAAGCGGCCTGCATGGCCGACTGGGAGCGACGTGGCAACCAGGTACGGCATCAACACCAGATAGGCTGCACCGTAGTTCACTGGGGACAAATACAACAGAGGCATAGGTTTGAGAACAACTGTCAACATTTTAGATATAGTCATTGTCACAGCAATAGAAGGAGAGGCGGCAGTCAAAGACACAAAGACAGCGTTTTCAAAACCAGGCCAGCCCAAGGTAGCAGCACACATCTCACCAGCCGAGCCAGCTGCAGCGCCATTGATGATGAGCAGTGCTCGTCGGAAGGACGACAATAGAGCTCATGGTCCGCGGGCCCGGCAGATCCTCATACGGCCACGTGGGGCCACCCAACGAGGTGTCGAGCGTGGCACAGGAGCTGGTTGGCAGCGACCCACCGCCGCAGATGAGGACAAGTGCGGCATAAATTTATTTCAGGGACCAGAGGGCAATGAGCTGACGCGGCCACGTAGTGGTGGCTGCAGTTGTTGAGGCGCCCGCAAGTGTGGTGATGTTTGGGAACGTGCGGATGCATTTGCCTGACACGAGGAAATTCACTTCGCACGCCTGCACCATCGGGCCAGTCCACAAGCAAGACCACCATTTCAGCATGCCCATGCAGGCTGTGAAGCAGAGTTAGCCAACATTGGGAGCGACAATCTTGACAAAGTCGCCAGCATGCTCTTACCTGGGTGTTGGCAAAGAAGAAAAAGTTGCCCGAGGGCAGGAGGTGCAGGATGGGGTAGAGGTCGTAAGCAAGCGTGCTGCTCAACAATGCCATTGGCTTGAAGGTTTCCATTAGCGCCTTCACCAAAATCTCATAAGATTGGCTTCGATGGGTTGTGTCATCTCCGTCATTCCCATCTGATTTGCCGCCAACAAACACTACATTGCCAATTTGGCGGGCAGTGTGCAGCAGCGCGGAATCGTTTCTGTGATAGGTACATTATGTTGGTACCGAAGTCTGTGGACCCATTGTTGACGATAGCCTCACCCTCGGAAGAAGTAAGGTGGCCAGAAGATCTTGACACGGAACTCAGTAGGGAAAGCGCCCGTACAGTTTGGCGCAGTGTAAGTGCCGCGGAAGTCAGAGCCTGACAGCCAGACACGGGCGTTTTCGCCAACAGTGACGGATGAGTGGTAGTGCGGGTAATGGTGGACCTGCCAAGCACCAAGAAGCGCGGCGATACTGTTGCGTTGGTCGGGTATGCCAGCGGCTTGGTCGGATCAATTAGATACGCTGCCCGCCAAGCACACAGGAATGACCATATGGTGAGGTGCTGCTCCATGAGAGGCTAATACAAAATTTAACACTTGTAGGTATTTGTATTGGCCTCAGTAACGCCAGAAAGGAGGAATGGTACCTTGATAATTGGATTCATATGATAAGAAGTAGCCAGCTACCGCGGAATTGGTACCCTGGATCAGCAAGCTTCTGTCTTCTCCAACAGAAAGCAGGTCGGGACAAAGCCCAGCAGATACGATTTAGAAAGAACCACCTTGGGTGTCAATTTGCATCACTCCTGCTGTACATCTGCCTGTTGATATGCTTTCGAATGTTCTCTACATTGTCTGTCCATCCGATGGGCTCGGCGGCAGGGGGAAGTGAATTGTGCAACAATACAAGGGAACTGGGGAAAGAGCCCCACGGAGGAGATTCAGAAAAGATGAGGGTCGGGGCGACAAGAAGAGCGTGAGATAAAAGAGGGACGGCCAGAGAACGAGACGAGTAGATGGAGTGCAGGGGGCAAAGGGGCGAGTGAGAGCTGCACACCTCAAACATGGGGTTATTCTGGATATTCTTGCCATCCGCTGATATTATTCTGCGAACCGCCAATGAACGCAAAATTGCCATTGGGCAGGCAAATGGAGCTAGATAGAAGCGAGAGCTGCCCATGGTCTGGTTGACGACCCAATCGCATGATCCGTCGAGGCACGCGTCGAACTTGCGGACAGAGAGGTAACTGCTGGTTTAGTTGGGCCCGAGGTAGAACGTGCCACCACCATTGACCACAAGGTCGGTGGGCAGCGTGTGGCCCGCGGAGCAGAAGGTGTTGGTCACCGTCTATGTGCTGCCAAATCCACCCCAACGGAAAATGCCATCAGTCTCCTGCCAATGCGTGACTTTAAAGTCCAATAAGCAAAGCAAAGCAAAGGACAGCAGCACCTTTGTGGAGTTGCTCCGCGTCAGCAGTGGCGCGGCTGATGTCGGCACTCTGCACCTCAAGGCCGCGCTTCACAAGGGTGTGCATGTTGAGCTCAATGGAGTATGCCAGACGTGTGGATGCGTGTGTCGCCAACATGCGAGCGGACGATATACAATAGCATGTCCTTGTTGGTGAGGATGACATGCATCGGCAAGACGCCAAGATCCTCCAAAACCAACTCGTACAGCCCGCACACTGCACTTTGCCGCCGTGCACATGAGGTCAGCACGGTACTCATGATTGTAGCTGGCCGGGCAGCCTGCGACCACCTATGACTACTGCCGCAGCCAGGCTGTAAGAACCTGCTGCGAGTGCAAGCTGACGAGAAGCGCAGCAGTACCGAGATGAGGGTTACCACAGCTGCCACGATCTGCTGCAGCTCAGACTGCGGAGGCAGCTACAGAGCCAGGCGGGCTGGAGCAGCGGGGCGAGCGGGAGCCGGAGACTACCATTGGGGCCGCCCACGCAGGGAGGCGCGGTGTTGGGAAGCAGCGCCGCGGCGACGGCCGCGAGGAGTACTGCGGCGGGCAGCCAGCAGCAGAGTTTGGGCGGCGGAGGAGGAGGGAAGGGGGGGGGGGAAGGGCTTTTTCTGGGCTGGCCATTCCCAGCCATCGCCCTCTGCTGGAAGAGTCTCGCCTCTACCTCAGCCTCTGTCTCAGCCCCCGCGGCGGTCACGCGGCGAGGCCACGGCGGGAGAGGCTGGGATGGAGGCTCTTCTAGTACTCTTCTTCCAGCAGAGGGCGAGGGCTGGGAGCTCAGTGACGAAGTGGGCTCCATCAAAGGGGCCGGGGGCTGCGAATGGCTCAGTAGATGTGAATGGCCGCCATGGGGGAGAGCTCGGGAAGGGGCGAGCTCGGGGCGGGGCCCGCCATGGCGGCCGCCCGGGGGGGAGCGAGCTCGGGGGCGGGCCAGCCATGGCAGGCAATCCGTCGGCCCTTCCGCTGGTCTCGGGCCCCGCCCGGGCCGGGCCCCCCGCCCCTCCTTCCCTTCTCGCCCTCCTCCCCGCGCTTGCCTCAGTCCATTACCAGGCCCCTCCCTGCTGTGGGTCTGCGCCGCTACCCCCCGCGCCGCATCAATCTACAGTCAAACCTTGTTATAGAAAGGGGCTCGCCCATTGAGGATAGGGGCCCATTGTTATAGGCACCTCTCGATATAGGCACATTAGGGCAAAACCTTGATAGTGGCACCATTTTGCGGGAAGCACTTTTTTCCCCCGGCAAATGTGACTCGATACAGGAACGTGCCTGTATGTACAGGCACAGTTTTTCGGGGCAGATTCCCCCACTAGAAGTGCCTATATGAAAACAAATCAACATATCTATCATATTCTCTACAGGGGTTAGGGTTGAGGTTTAGGGTTTAGGGTGTGGGGTTTAGGGTTGAGGTCTAGGGTTAGGGTCTAGTTTTTAAACCCTAACCCTAGACCTAAACCCAAAAAGCCATTTTCAATATAATTTGATATATTGCTGATTGTCACGGTAGAAGCACATTTGGGGGCAATAGTGCCTCTACAACGAACAAGCACACCTCGATATAGTCACATGTTTTCGCCAAACCGGCCGACGTGCCTATAATAAGGTTTGACTGTACTGGGCTCTCGAGCACTGGGCGCGTGTGATGGCGGCGCTGGTCGAAACGGCTACTTCTTTCAGGAACGGGTCGCGCTCGGCCACTCCGGCCACCACCCCCGCTAACCACTCAGACTTGCATCTCCTGGACTAGAGGTTACTGAGCTTTCCCTGGCTGCTGTCTTAGTCCTGGTCGTTCGCACTCAGGCTCCCTCAGACCTTGTCCATTCTTTGGGCTGGCCTTTCCCAGCCACCAGTCAATCTGGCCGCGCTTATTTCTTAACCACATCCCTCCGATTGGGGCAGATGGCTTGAGAAGAAAGTGCGCGTCCATAGAGAAGTGGGGCTGGCAGCCCGAAGAGAGAGGACAAATGCCAATTAGCCAAGAAGATGCCTACAAGAAAATGCCGGTCTTGAAGAGGAAGCAGTTTCCCCAAACAGGGCGAGGGCTGTGAGATAAACAGCTCTTCTCATCCAAGGCAGTGGCAGTGAGACGCCGGCGCAACGAAGTGAAGAAGGTCCATGTAAAGCGGGACTACAGAAAAGGAAGAGAAACGAATGACAAGCTGTGTGCTGCGTCGTGAAGGCCCACGCATCGTACCCCATGGCATCTTTGTCAATTGTCTTGGGGCTGGCTTTTCACAGCCCTGGCCCCCATTAGGAGAGTTCTCATGGCAACCAGTATCTAAGAAAGAAAGAAGTGGCACTCCCAATGGGGGCAAGGGCTGTGAAGTGCCCGCCCAAAAAGGACTGACAAAGATTCGAAGGAGCCAAAAACCGCTTAGCAGCTACGAAGGGGCCTGAAGAAGCTATGTCAGAACGGGGGGAGGATGAACTACTCAGTACTTACGAGTGAGGAGACTCACATCCGACAGACTAGCTGCCGGAAAACTATCCCCCTGACGAATGCCGGAGGCCGCAGTGAAAGACTCTTCCCAGTAGAGGGCGATGGCTGTGATTGGCTAGCCCAGAAAGAGAACGATCTTTCCAAGCTTTATGGGTCTAGCCTGGAAAGGCCATGCGGCCATTTGGAACAGCCGCTTCTCCTTGTCGGGACCGTCACCGCAAAGCAGACCCTGCGTGCTTGCCTGCACAGCGCTTGCCCCAATTGGTGAGCCGCTTTAGTGGCGACCGCCCTGATAACCAGGACAGGGAGCTCGTAGGCCTCGGCCCGCTTAGAAAGAGCCACTTCTTGCCCCGCCCTCACTCTCCCGGACGAGGTATTTCGCAGCCCCTTCCACCGGCTCCTGGGCCTGCCGCCGCCATGTCTCCATGGCGTCCGTCAATGTGAGTGTGGCGAGCGCGGGCCGAGCCTGGAGAGCTGGCTGCTCATGGTCTGCGCTGTTTCCACGGCGGAGAGCGGACAGCGGCCCACAACCGCCTCCGGGATGCGATGCATGGCATCCTGGTGGAGGCTGGCTTCTTGGTGGCAGCGGAGAACTCCGCCGTCATGCAGCTCCAGCAAAGGGCCGACGGTCTCCACGCTCGTCGTGTAGACCTGGTGGCCACCCCACAGGCAGGCGGGCCACGTCTTATTCTGGACGTGGTAACTACTGACGCATACGACCGCTCACACCCAGCCCAATGTGCCATCAAGCCTGGGTACGCAGTCGCCTGCGCCGCTCGGGCTAAAGAGCTCAACTATGCTGATCATCCGCGGGAAGACGAGTTCTTCCCGCTGGCTATTGACACCCATGGGACGCTGGGCGCTCGGTGGCTCGAGCTGCTCAACCAGCTCGCCCGCCACGCCATCGCCCGCCGCTTCCATGGGGAGCCGGTGGACTTTCCTGCAGCCGGGTCGCTTGCGCAGGTGTACCGCATGCGCGCGGCCGTCTCGCTGCAGAGGTCTATGGCCCGCGCGCT
This sequence comes from Spirogloea muscicola, assembly GCA_009602725.1. Lineage (NCBI taxonomy): Eukaryota > Viridiplantae > Streptophyta > Zygnematophyceae > Spirogloeales > Spirogloeaceae > Spirogloea > Spirogloea muscicola. The sequence continues at coordinate 248,332 of WELB01000185.1, read as the reverse complement.
GCACCTGCGTGCCGGCAGAGCTTTCGCTGCTGCCTCTGGCTCTGGCCAGGGAATCCACTTCCAGGAGCTTGGCTTCTCTGATCTGCGGCTGCTTAGCAGGGGTTACTGAGTAATTCGTAGCTGCTTTGTTTCTTCTTGTGCTTGTTCTCCTTAGCGCTTCCCCTGGGCCCCCTTCTCGTACTTTGTCCATTCTCTTGGGCTGGCTTTTCCAGCCCCTTTCCTCAAGGGCGAGCGCTTGCTTCTTGCGTCTTTCTTCTTCTTGCTTTGTGCTCACTCGTGGGTACTAATGTCACGTCAGGCACCTTAGTTTAGGTAGCCGTATTATGTAGCCTTGTTTAGTTTGCCCTAGACTCTGCCTGAATAATGGTTTGGCTTGAATTGGCCTCCCTCTCGTTTCATGCGCCCCGCGCGCCTTTTCTGTTCTTGCTCGGACGCGCGCGCCGCTGAAATAAGCGCATAACCAAATCTGCGGCGGGCGGCGGCGGCGGCCGGCTGCCGGCGGTGGCGGCGGCCGGCTGCCGACGCCGGTGCGGCCAGCGTGGCCGCTGGCGGCGGTCTGGGCGACAGGGACGTGGCGCCACGGCGCCGCTGGCCGTCGCGGCTGCCGCCACCTTTCATTTTATGGAGCCGCTTTCTGCAGTAGCTTTTTGCCTGAACTGCGTACTTGGCTTAAATTGGAAGAAATTTTGAGCTCTTCCAAAAGGAGGCGGGGCTGTAGAGAGAAGTGGCTCTCCCAATGTGGGCAAGGACTGTGAACAGCTCGCCCGGGAAGAGTTGACAGGGTTTGAAGAGGCCAAAAGGCTCTGTCACAAATATGGGGTAGTATGAATCACTCAATAACCACGAGTGAGAAGCCGCATCCGAAAGACTAGCTGCCGGACAGCAAGTTGTGAGAGCCTATCAGGAGTTACTGAGTGATTCGTAGCTGCTTTGTTTCTTTGTGTGCTTGTATTCCTTAGCACTTCCCCTCTGGCCGCGCTTTCTTCCCCTGGCCCCCTTCTCGTCCTTAGTTCATTCTTTGTTGGGCTGGCTTTTCCGGCCCCTATCCTCAATGAGCGAGCACTTTCTTCTTGTGAGAGGCCAGCCGGGAGTTTTGGAGATGAACAAGGTCTGTTCCCTATCCTCTACAGGCTACGCAGTCGGCCAAGCGGCGGGTGAAAAGGAACAGAAGTACTCGGACCACCTGGTGGGAGACGAGTTTGTTCCACTGGCAGTCGACGTGCACAGAGCCTCTGGCTCGAAATGGATTGACTTGCTTCACCGCCTTGCGCGACGTGCAGCGGCCCGCCGCCTCGGGCAGCAGGGCGAGCAGCCCGGCTCTAACGTCGCCGGGTCCCTCGCTCAAGTCTTCCGAATGCATTTGGCCATCTCGATGCAGCGGTCCCTTGCCTTCACGGTTCACTTGCGCGAACAGGCCGAGCTTTGGTGGCGGCCTCCGGCTTCCGTCAGGGCGACGTCTTTCCGCCGGCTAGCTACTCAGACTTGCATCTCCTGACTAGAGGTTACTGAGCGTTCCCTGGCTGATGTCTTAGTCTAGTCCTTCGCACTCCGGCTCCTTCAGACCTTGTCCATTCCTTTGGGCTGGCCTTTCCCAGCCACCAGTCAATCTGGCCGCGCTTCC
>WELB01000185.1:215806-228257 GCA_009602725.1 Spirogloea muscicola | reverse complement strand
GCCATGCCGCCGCCGCCGCCGCCGCCGCCGCCGCCGCCGAGCTCCCCGGGCTCCTTCGCGCTGGTGGGAAGCATCGGCATCTCCCCCAGCCACGCTATTCTGACGCGCTTCAACACCATCCTCTTCTCGGACCGGCTCGATGTGGCGGCCACTGGCATCAATGCGAGCGCAGACCCGAGCCGCGTCGCCCACCAGGTGGACTTCAATCTCGCCAGCGGCAAGCCACGAGGCCTTCTTGGGGCGTCCAACAACACTCTCGGCGCCTGCGGCCATACCCTGTCGGACGGCACGGTGGTCTTCGCTGGGGGCTGGTCTGCACTTTCCAGCACCTTCTATTCCGTTCGCTTCTTCCAGCCCTCGTCAGATGGCTCGACGGACTTTGGCACCCCTGCGGACATGTCGATGGCCTCCAAGAGGTAAGCTAGATACCTGGACCTCAGTGATGTGCCTTCTAAGTCGCTTCTCGTCTGTTCAGCTGCCCCGCCGTCGAGGATTCACTGTCCCTTCTCCAATTATCCTGCAAAAGGCGGCGATTTGATTTCCAGTGCTGCTGACATCATTGCAGGTATCAGGGAGCTGCACACCGCATGCCCAATGGCAACATGGTCTTCATTGGCGGCGAAGCCAACTCGAACGACACAAATTCGCCTAACCAGAAGTCGGCCAGCTACGAGTTCCTGTACAAGGCGCCAAAGGAGGTCTCCAAGACCCTGAACCTGCTCCTCAACACGCTTCCATATGACCTCTACCCCATCCTGCACCTTCTGAAGAACGGCAACTTCTTCGTCTTCGCAAACACGCAGGTGAGGTCTACTTCTGCTCATGCAGGCCACTGACAGGAGAGTAGCACTTGCCAGTGTGCGCTCAAGCTAGCGTTGCCTTTTGCATAGAGATAACTGTCAAGATGATTGTCAGACAATTTCTGAGTGCTCACTGCTCTCTTGGCAGTCTTGCGAGGTCAACTTCACCGCCAGCGGTGCATGTGTACGCACCTTCCCCCAGCTATCTCTTGGGGACAATGTCACCTACAATGGCCGCAACAGCCCCTACTCGTCGGCAACGGTGCTGCTGCCACTGGACGCTGCCTTGGGCAACCCCCAGAATGTCATCATCTGTGGCGGCAGTTACCCTCCGACGTCCAGTTGTGGCACGATTAGCCTCAACGATGCAGCTCCTTCATGGGCATATGAGAACATGCCAGATGTCCGCACAATGAGCGCAGCCATCCTGCTACCTACTGGTGCTGTGCTCATCATCAATGGAGCAAAGAACGGCTGTGCTGGTGAGCAGACGCTGTCGTTGCTGGTATCTTGCTCGTGCACTTGTGCTGCGAGCTAACTAAGTGCTTGCACATGCTTTGACACAATCGACCTGATGTTGACTGCAACTTTCTAACGCACTGTGCAGTGACGAAGACGAATAAGTACGCACCAACTTTCCCTGCGTATGCACCATACCTCCTCGACACGACTCTGCCGGTGGGCGATCCTGCCCGGTTCTCCGTGATGGCCAATGCAACCACCCAGCGTATGTACCAGGCGGTGGCCACGCTCGTGCCCGACGGCCGCGTGCTGGTGGCTGGCGGCAACCAAATACAGCTGCCGAATCAGCTGAGCTATGCTGCAGGCACGCCGCTCACAGTAGAGGCATACTCGCCACCTTACCTGCAGCTGGCATCTGGGCAGCCCGTTGTGTCATCGGCGCCCACGTCGCTTTTGTATGGGCAGACGTTCACAGTGGCGTTCGCGACCCCGACGGCTGCCAATGTGTCGGTGGCGCTGGTGGACCCCGGCTTCTCATCCCACGCCCTCAACATGGGCCAGCGCCTGCTGAGGCTGGCCCTCTCGAGCCAGACTGGCAGCAGCCCGGGCACCGTGACGGTGGTGGCCAGCGCGCCAGCCAACGCGAACCTGGCACCGCCAGGCTACTACCTGCTCTTTGTGAACGTTGGCAGCCCTGCAGTGCCGTCGGTTGGCCAGTGGGTGCAGGTTGGCGGCACTGTGCAATTTTGAGCGTGGGCGCAAGCGAGGCAGCACACGATTCTTTTGGCGGAACCAACGCCGCCAGATGAGCAGGACGAGGGGCTGCGCATCCCATGGTGTCCCTCCGCGGCACCAACTTGCCCAGCAGCTCGTCCAGTCTCATGAATAAGAGCACGTGGCCAAACCTGGCTGCTCAGTACACAGCCCTCTCCATTTGCTGGCTGCAAGCCTGACCCAAATGTAGGTGTGCACGAGGAGGCACGGTAGTACAGCGAGATTGAGCTCCTTGTCGAGCTTTTCTAGAAGGCAGCAGCATGCAGGGATGCTCGGCAAAACCATTGCAACTCGTGAGGTTTTGTGACGACCCTCAGAACAATATAGTACATTGATTGACAATGTCCAAATTACTCTCCACATGAATGTTGCCATCCATACCTCTTTGTGCGATTTGAAAGTGTACATGCAGCTAAGTACCCATGGAGACGGAGCGCCGGGCCCCAAGCTGTGTCACACAAACACAGTTTCCCTTGCCAGCTAGCATCACTAATATTGGCGTAGGAGCTGATATGGGTCGCACATCACTGGAGCAAGGCTGGTCTGGTACAGTGACCTCGATGCGTTATATGGGACGTGAAGAGCAAGTTTTATCAGCTGTCAACCACACAGCGCATGCAAGAACTGCCTATTCCTTTTTCTTGTGACTTCGTCGACATGATTGGCAGTCTCCGGATGAGGTGGGCTGGTTAAGTCCTGTTCTGACACGAGAGTGCGTACGCATGGCACCCCACAACGTTCCGATTTCGGAAGGGTCTTTCTCTCTTTCCAAGGTGCAGTGCAAATGGAGGCTCAGGGAGGCAGCAGCGTGGGCTCGGCTGCAGGCTGCAGGCTCAGCTCGGGCCGCCACCTCTTGTCATTAGCAGCTGCCTCAAGAGTACCGTACCTGATCTTCTCTCCTCAAATCAGAGCTGTGGCTAACGGACACTGCCTTCCTGGTCAATGTTTCAAGCGCAACCTGCTGACCTGTTGGTGCATGACCTGGGAGCTGTTGAATGGGCTGTTGTGCAATTGCGGGGTCGGCAAGGGGAGTAAGTGATTCACGCAGCTGGCTCTCTGCTCATTGATAACCCGAGCATGCACTCGCCCATGACAGGCTGAAGGAGGAGCTCTTCCGGTGCCCGTGAAGTCCTGCACAGGAGATGGAGTGTGCATGAAGTGATGGGGGGCTTGTGTGGCCAAGTAGAAAGGCAGGCACATTGACATATGTACATAAACTGGGTTGCTTTACTTGATAAATATCACCTGCTGCTAAGCTGACTCGCCCAGTAACCACCACTCAGTTACCGCTCAGTGCACAGCTGACTGTGAGTTGGCAACGTCCACTTCGACGAGGAAAGAAAGGCCTTCCGAGATGGGAAAGAATGAGCTCGCCCATAGAAGAGAGAAAGCGCGGCCAGATTGACTGGTGGTTGGGAAAGGCCAGCCNCCCACTTCATCCCTTCCCATCCTCCCTCCCTCCTCGCGCTTACCTCACAACCCGCACCACCTCCCCCCCCTCCTCACCTCCCCCCCTCCGGCCACACTCACTCGTCCCTCCCTCGTCGCTTGAGGTGGCGCAGCTGGCGACCGAGAACAAGGCGTCGATTCTGGCGGCGCTGCCGAGCGAGTACGCCGCTCAGGGGGCCGAGCTCTTCGAGACCATCGTTGCCAACAAGGTGGGCCCGGGGCTGACTTGGTTGGGCAGCGGGTGACCGTCCCAGGGTCAAGGGTCAAGGGTCCAGAGTCCAGGGTCGGGGATCAGAGGTCAATGGCGGGGGTTGAGGTCAAGGGTCTGCATTCAGAGTCAATAAAAGGATCAGATAGCAATAGCTGAGGGCCCAGGCTTCAGCAAGTGGCGGTCTCAAGGTTTAGGAATCAATGTCAAGTAATAAGGGTCTAGGGTTGAGGGTTTAAGAATGAGGGTTAGGGTTTAGGGGGGGTAGGGTACAGGGTTTCAGGTTAAGCGGTTTATGAATGTCAAGGGTCGAGCATCAGGGGTTTAGCGTCGATTGCCACCCCCAGCGCATCGGACCTTGTGGCCACAGTCAGCTATCAGTCAGGAGAATATCCGATAGGCCAACGGTCTTGGTCAGGTCGACATACGGTGCTAGCTCGACGGCGATGTTGCCAGCGGCCGTCAAGGTCAAGGGTAGGTTAGGTTAGCACTGGACAGTGAGAGCTGCAAGTTGAGCCAAAGTTAATCACGTCTAGGTTTCCTGTGGGCTGGTCACCGTAACTGAGTCAGCAATCAGCTTGACTGCATCAGATAAGTGGGTAACACTGGGGCTTACGGACCCCAAACCCTAAACCCCTAAACCCCTAACTCCCTTAAACCTAAAGCCTAAATTCTGAACCCTGAATCCTGAATGCTAAGCCCTACAAGGACCTGGGCTTGATGGCGTTCTGACGGCAACGTCGAGCGTTGCTGCGGCGGGCAGGGCGGGCTGGAGGGCCTGCTGGCGGCGGTGCAGGTGCAGGACCCGGACCGCATCGCCTCGCGCCTCGGCGCGACGCTCGACAACATCGGCCAGCTCGAGATCCTCCAGGTCTAGACAGGCCCCGCAGTCGCTGCCCACCTAGCTCCCTCCCTCCTCCCCCTCTCCTCGATCTGCGCCACGGCAGCCGCAGCGCTAGCTCTCTCCCTCCTCCCCCCTGCCGGCAGTGGTTGCTGGGCGGCTCTCATGAACAGATGCCTCAGTGGGCGCTCGCTCTCACGCCCTCTGTAAATGCGCGATGCTGCGCCACGACAATGAAATTCGATGGACAGCTGCCGCCTCTGCGTCGCTTCCGCTGGGCATTTGTCCGAGCAACAATGAGTGTCTGCGGCAGCTGCGCTTTGCAAGTGTGTTGTCGGTGCAAGGCGCCCGCTTTGGCTGCAACCTCGATGGCTGGCATCTGGGTAAAGGCGACGAGAGCAGCTCCTGCTTTCGCCGCCAGCGCTACCGCCGCTCACCGACAGCGGCGGCGGCGGGCGGCGCGGGCACTGGCAGGCGCCGGGCCTGCCCTTCTCGATTCCGCCCAAATACGCCGACATGCCCCGGTATTATCCTAACCCACATTGACTTGTTTGACAGCTGTGCTTAACTGCTGTTTACTCGACCAGAATGGATGCGCTGACTTTGAGAAAAGAGACAGAAGAGTAAGCTCATCCAAAGGGGGCGAGGCGTGTAGAAGCCAAAGTCAAAGCTTGACTTTGGGGAGTGCTGACTTTGGGGAGCTTGGACTTGGCAGGCTGGCGGGGCGGGCGACTGTGGAATTCACGCTGGTGAAGGCCGACGGCGGCGCGTTCACGGTGCCGGAGGGCGGCGGCCAGCGGGACACTGGCACCATGGAGGTGATGGGCGGCAGGCACTGATCAAACCGGCGTTTGAAACGCGGCAGCTTTGGCCCCTCAGCTGTCTATGCTGTCTGCTCACCTCCCATCTGGGTCATCGTCACAGAATTTTTGACTAATTGTTCACACTGTAGAGCCTATGTATGTCAAATTTAAATATTCATAAAAGCTCATGAATGGGTTCTTATCATTCTGTACTGCACAGGTGGTGCTGGACGGGTACTCGGCTCCGCTTACGGCTGGCAATTTTGCGGACATGGTCGACCCCACCTCCACTACTTCTCACTCCTCATTTCCCTCAAATTCTGCTCTATGCAAGTCTGCTTCAGTATGATCAAGTAATGGAATGCAAAGTTATCGCTTACATTATCGGAGAAGGTCACTACTTACAAGAACACTCTTTTTTATTCCCCCTTCCTTCCCCTTAGTTTCCTCCTCAACCGCAACCTCTCTTTACTATACCCTTTTCAGCTAATTACTCTTTGCAACCTCAACTAGTAGCTCTGGCAGCTGCGGTTAACAGCAAGCGGCCACATGCAAGCAGCGCTGATGCGGTGCTCGGCGCCTCCTGCTGAGCTCCAGGTGCTGAAGAATGCGTACAACGGCGTGCCGGTCCGCACGACCGGGCAGGCGGTGCTGACAGATGCCGGCGCAGGAGTCGGTCACGAGATCCCGCTGGAGATCAAGCCCGCCGGCGAGTTCCAGCCACTCTACCGTACGCCACTCGTTGTCCAGGTATAAGTGAAGGTCATGTACCAAGTACATAAGTGTTCAACCTCAAGTCTTAAAAGCAGAGCCCTGGCCCATATGATATACCATACTCATAAACCGTCACTCTAGTCTTTTCAATGTGAGGGGTTCATGTGCTACACAATGACCCCTATCCCGGAGCCTTACTAATGCCTGACAAGCTCCAGTCTTGCAATCGTCTGTCAAGCCTTGAACGGGCCTGATGAATGTCCAGCCTCTCCTGTCCGGCCTCTAGAGGCCCTCTACGATATGCTGCTGCAAGCACAGCAAGTACAGCAGCTAGGTGGCATGGCCTGAGAGGCAGTGGCAACTGCATAGTGGCTGGAGCACAGCATGAGCTCTGAATTGAGGCAGTTGATGCATGTGGGCTTGCCCTGAGATTAGTTGCTGCAAGAACATGGACCTCAGTACGTGATTGTTAAGTTTGGGGTGTTGCTTGAGGGCAAAGAGTGCCATCCAGAAGCCAGTAGCTGCGGTAGTTGACATAGAGAAAAAATTGATAATTTATTCAGGTCCATTGAGAGGTTATCATTCTGAGCAATTTCCTTGTCTTGATGCAGGATGGCGAGCTCCCTGTCCTGCCCATGTCTGTGTATGGCGCCGTTGCAATGGCTCACAGCGTCGACAGTGACACGTCCTCCTCTCCCTCTCAATTCTTCTTCTACCTCTACGACAAGCGCAATGTGAGCTCTGCATGAATGCCCACATCCTGCTTTGAGATTTGACTGTTAACTACAGGCAATGAACAAATTCTATGTTCTCAGTAGTCTGACGTTCTTGCGCAGTACGCGTCGAAGGGGCTGAAGCAGAAAGGCTTGTGCACACACTGATGTGCAGTCTTGGTCAGAGACTCGATGTACTAACGCCTTGATTGTGATCTGCGCCGGCGCTTTCTGGCGCCAGTCAGGACTCGGAGGGCTGACTTTTGATGAAGGCCAGTTCTCTGTATTTGGGTGATTTCCTGCCGCTGTAGCCAATAGCTTGCTCTGCATAATGATTATGCAGAGTAGTTGTTGCTGCTACCTGATGTTCTGCTTTCCTATTGACCGTATCACAAATAGGTGTCGGCGGCGTTGAGCCACAACTTAAGACTTGCTTCAAGTAGATAGCAAGTTACTGTTGTGATGCTCAGACTGAGCTTGACTGGCGGCCTCGTAATACCTGCCAGGTATGTCACCAAGGGCCGGGAGCTGCTTTCGCAGCTTCGCACTGGTGATGTCATCCAGTCGGCGAAGCTTAAAGATGGGCATGAGCATCTCGTGAATACCGTCGGCAGCGACAGGGGCGCAGAAGTGGCCACCGCTGCTTCGACAAGTTAATGGCATTTCAGCGCTGCCAACTAGTTAATTCACCTCGACAAGCAGTAGCTCCTGCAGCCCTTTGAGCGCGCCAACGGAGGCCGCCTCAGCAGACTCAGCACATGGCCAAGTAGCTCTTGGCACTCGTTCCTGGCGTATATGATGGTGACCACCCGATGAAGTCTTCTGTATTCCCTCCGTACTATAAGCCAGCAAGTTCTGCATGGGCACGGCACGGCCATGCAGTACGCCATAAGTACTGCATGACTTGCCTGCACTGTCGCACTTCCGAGTGGAAAGGCAGCAGAGTGGAAAGTCAGCCATTGTGTGCATCTAGACGACCTGATAGAGCTCTTTGATATGGTGAAGTGAAGTTGCTCCTCAAGAGCAAGTGCCCCTTTGCCGCGGCTACTCCATCCTGCTGAGCGGCAAATGGTAACAAATCTCACACTGTGGATGCAACCTGTGGCATGCTTGTAAGACTCGCGATGTGTACTTCGAGTACAGTGCTAAATCAAATTTCATAAGTAACTACAAATGCCCACTGTTTCATGCATACAAGAGCTCAGGACCTAGACTACGACTTGCCATTCTGAGGAGCAATGAGGGGCATGTAGAAGACCAGACAAGATAAGGACAGCGTCAGGCTGAATAACATCAGGTGAGAAAGCTCAAAACATGGTGTCACTGAAGTCCCAGTCTTTAGATAAATCATGCACAGTGGTTGTCAATTTCAGAGTTCTATTATTGCTAACTAAATTAGTGCGGCTTGTGGTATGCTAAGAGATCCTGAGAATGTCATCAAGTCGCCGGAGAGAGGCCTGCGTCCTTCAGTGCGGGCAGGCTACGGCGAAGAGCGCCCATGGACAGGTCTGGCGTGCCGGGGAGCTCTAGTGGCACCAGTGCAGCGCCGACGCCTCCACCGCCGCTATTGCCGCCAACGGGTGGCTGCATCTCAAAGGCGGACAGGGCCGTAGGCGGGCGAGTCGACCGCAGTGCCGGCGGTTGCATCTGCCGGGCAGGTCGGGGAAGCGGGATGCCGCCGCCAATGCCGACGCCGGCGTCGTGGTGATGGTGGTGGTGGTGGTGGTGGTGGCGGTGCCCATTGGGTGCTCGCCGCAGCGACTCCCCGCCCTGCTCGAGGTTCGGCAGCGAGACGCTGCTGATGCTGGCCAGAGTGGGCAGCGCAGGCGCCAGCGTGGGCGGCGCCGCCGCCACCACACGGCCGCTGATCTTGCCAGCGCCAGCATCGCCGCGATGCGGCAGCAAGTCGCTCGAGCCGCCGGGCGCAGCGACCGCTGCCAGTGCCGACAGGTGGCCATGGCTGGCCGAGCCCCGGAGGCTGGCGGCGCGCTCGGCCTCCCGGCTGAACCTCTCTTTCTCCCTCTCCCTCCGCCGGCTGCTGGTGCCGCCTCCGCCCGTCCCAGCACCGCGCCCTGAGGCACCTGATGCCACGCTCGATGAGCGCCCATGCCGCGACGAGGAGGACGCCGCCGTGCGCTTGCTGCCACCGCCACTACCACTTACCGCCGCTGCCGCAGCTGACCGGCTCGCAGGCTTCTTAGAAAGCCGTGCCTGGCTGCTGAGCGCCGCCCGCGCAATGCTATCAGATGCTGGAGCAGCCGCACGAACGGGCTGCCTGTTGAGGTACGTCAGGTGAAGCAGGAGGCCTGGGCAAGCACAGCAGATATTGGCTATCATCAGTGTGGCTAACAATGAGCAACGACTGCTTTCTCTTCCAGTCAATACATGTTCGAAGACTCAAAGTGCAGTACCAGCTTGAGCCAGACTGTTACAGAAGCTTAGATTTGTTCTATCATGACTTGTATAACACATTACAATCATTATGACAAGCATCATAATAATTGATGGGCCAGTTGCTACTCTGCCAAACAGCAGCATATCATGCTATACTCCTGCAATAACACTAGATAATATACAGGACCCAGAACCTGAGGGCCGTAAGAAATGGACCTCTGGTAGATAGTTCTGCACCATGCACCTGTGCTAAAGCGCCGGAGAGGGTCCTCTCCGAGGTTGGTGTACACGGGGTTGCCGAGCAGGTTAAGGGCCTGCAGACTCCCATAGTTGGCAGCTAGCTGCCCAAGGGCCTTGGTGCTGGTGATGCGGTTGAATGACAGGTCGAGCACCGAGAGCTTGAGCAGACGGTGCAGGCCCTCCACCTCACTCAGCTTGTTCGCCGCAAGGTAGAGCTCCCGCAACGACGAGCAGTTGCCCAGCGCTGCCACCGCGGTTCGTGACAGACTCCTATGAACAGCAGCTCAACTGTTGCACAAGCATGGCAGCAAAGCAAAACTGCACAACTACAATTGCACAATCGGACGTACTAACGACAATAATAATTGACTAATGGATGAGAAGAGCGACGCACTGACGATGTCTGAGTACAGCAGAGCCTGAGGGCCGCATGGTTGCTCACCATGGCCCAAGCGGCCGATGCGGTTATTGGAGAGTTTGAGGACGCGGAGTCGGGTGAGCTCCCGCAGGAAGTCCACGGCGGCGAGCTTGTTGCCCGACAAGTCCAGGTTGTGGAGGCCCTTGGGCAGTGTGCCGCCAAATATGTACGCTGCACAGAAGCCGCCGAAGACAGCACACGCGTTGCTGAGTTGAGATCCTGAACTTAACGCCATTTGCATCAAGGGCAATGCTACATGAGATGTTTTGTGGACATTATTTATGCAGAAGCTAATTAGTTATGTCAATCTTTTATGTTATGGCAGCACACCGATGAGATTGCGGGAGAGGTCGAGCGTTTTCAGGTGGCCAAAGGCAGCCAGCGATGGGGCGACGCGGAGAGCGCGGCCCGGGAAGTACGCGCTCCCGGCATTGGGGTCCAGTCCCCGCACGACGCCCAGGGCATGCAGGAGGTCAGCATCGAGCGGGACAGCGGGGACGGCGGCATCCGGCACCGCCTTCTTTGTCGCCGCTGCGAGTGCGGTCGCTGCCACAGCCGCAGCCGCCACTGTCGGCAGCTGGGCCTCCACCTTGCGCTGTCCGGCCTCCGCGGCCGTTGCCGGCGGCCCGACAAGGGCGGCAGTGGATGACAACATGGGCTGAGGACTATCCGAGCCGACGTCAGACAGCTCCTGGTCGTCGTCCGGCGGTAGAGGCGGCTCGGCGGCGTTGAAGCCGCCGAGCCATTGCTCGACCCACGTAAGCTGCTCCCTGCTACCGACAGTGGCATCTGCCGCATTGACCTGGCCATTGCCAGCGCCGGCCTGGGCGTGCTGCACAAGGCCTGGCGCATCGAAGCCCCGGTCTTGACCCTTGCCAAGCCCCTCGAGCTGCAGCGCCGCCAGCTTCCGCTCTGCACGCTTGCGGAAGTCGCCGTTGCTGCTGGCGATGGCCTCGCTGCCGGCGTCGGCTGCATCCGCCGCTGCGGCCCTCGCCGCAGAGAGGGGCTGGGTGCCCACGGCCTCGTGGCTCCGCGACCGCACCATGCCGCTGCCCATCCAGTAGGCCGGGGCCAGGAGCCACGGCCGCCGCCGACGCGACGACGGCTGGGGCGCCGCCTGCTGCTGCAGCATCTCCGGAGCGCCAACCATCGCCGCCGCCACGGCCGTCTCTGACTTGGGCGAGATGTGGCCTCCGCATGGCTCCGGGGCCTGCAGTCCGCCGGGGTCGGAGAGGCCGTCCGCCGAGAGCTTCCGGCCGGCCGTAACCAGGGCACGACCGCCGCTGCCATCGCCGCCGGCAGCTCCCAGCAGGCTCCGCCACCAGGGCTTCTTTTTCCGCCGGCTCTCCTCCTTGTTGCCGCCCCGGCGCAGGCCGGCGACCGCAGCCGGGGCAGTCAGAGGCTGGTCTACGGACGCCTCCTGCCATTCCGCCGCCGCCGCAGCCGCCGCATCCAGAAGCACCTCGTGCCGCGAGGACTCCCGCAGGAAGGAGAACTCCTCGTGGAGGTGGTCATCGCCGCTGCCGTCGTCGTAACCCTCCCGGCTCGCCAGGCGATGCTGCATGCCCGGGTCGCTCAGGTGGCCGGCCGGCGAACCCCGCCGCTCGAAGGAGCCGCACTCGGCGTCATCGCCGTGGCGGCTGTCGCCGTCCCCGCTGCCGCCACCGCGCCGGTCGCTCCCACCGGCCCCCGCCTCGCTGGCAGCAGCCGCTGCGCCAGCCGCGGCCTCGCTGTGGGCGCGGGAGATGGGGAGCTCGAGGCCGGAGAGCGCCACCACGCTGGTGGCGGCACCCTCCTCCTTGTGGTCGGGCAGGTAGTATGAGTCCGCGCCGTCGTCGTCCTCCGCGTCCTTGTCCGACGCCGGGAGCGCCGCCAACGCCGCCCGCCGCGTCATGTACTCGCCCGGGTCGCTGGCATGCCCTCCGCCGTCGTCCGGCGCCGCTTCGGCGCCGCCGTCAACGCCCTCAGTCGCCCTCTGCGCCGCCGCCGCCGCCGCCTCTGCTGTCGTTCCTGGAGCCGGTGCCGCCTCAGCCTGAGGGCCCGCCTGGCCCTCATAGTACTGCGCCGCGAGCGGGTCGGCGACGGCGGCCCCGTCCGCGGCGTCGAAGGAGAGGCTCCGGCGCCGCAGCCGCTGCCGCCAGCCACCGAGCCCTTGGCGCTGGCCCCCGTTGTAGTCCTGTCCCTCTCCATCATCGTCACTATCATCATCACCGTTGTTCTCACCGCCACCGTCACCGTCATCACCACCGTAAGCGCAACCGTAACCTTCACGATCACCGTCATCGTCAGCGTCAGCGTCACCGCTGACGCCGCCACCGGCGCCACGCCCCGGGGAAAACGCGCCGCGGAGGCGGCGGCCGCCTGCGGCTCCGCCGTCGCTCAGGCCACGCGCCGCATCTGCCGCCGCGAACGCCGCGCCGTCGTCCCCGGCGCCCCCGCCGCGTCCTCGTCCTCGTCCTCCGGCGCCCTCCCCCGAGTCTCCTCGTGCCGCCTCTTCGCTGCTCTGCCGGGGCGGAGGCGACGGCGGCGGCTCATCGCCGTCAGACCACCAGCCGCCGCCACCGCCGCCGCCAACTCCGGCAGCAGCCATGGCTCCTGGCAGGCGCGGGCGCGACGCCGGCGCGCGCGGGCGGCG
>WELB01000185.1:187014-207913 GCA_009602725.1 Spirogloea muscicola | reverse complement strand
CTGCGGCAGCCACCGCCGCCGCCGCCCACCTCCTCGGCTGGCTGCGCCGTACCTCAGCACCCACTGCCGCCGCCGCCGCCGGGCAGGGCGCGGCTGGTCGCACGGCTGGTCGAACGAGCCCTGGCAGGCCTGCAGGTGACGCTCCGCGCCACCACTGTGCGGCTGGAATGCGAGCATCCCCGCAGCAGCGATGGCCGGCGACGGCGGCGGCGCTGTGTCCTCGTCGTGCACGTGCCGCTCGTGCGCTTTGGTGGTGGTGGCGCCGAAGAAGCCAGGAGGGAGGTGGCGGCAGCTGCCGCCCCCGGCCGGTGGCTCAGCTTCCAGGGAGCCACTGTGGATCTTGGTACGTGTGACAATGAGGAGGGAAGGAGGGATGAGAGAGGAGGGGGGAGCGAGGAGGGAGGCGCAGGAGGAAGGGGCCAGTGTGTGAAGGACTTTGTTCGCGTGCTGGACGGTGGCAATGGGCGCGAGGGCGTGGACGGGCTCATCGAGCTGGCAGTGCCTCCGGTGATGACCGCAGCGACGGCAGCAGCAACGGCGGCAGTGGATGTGGCGCTTGGGGAGGTGCGGGCGCGCGTGCAGCCGTCGGACGTGGCATTGCTGGCGTGCCTCGCTGCCGCGTTCGCCGAAGCCCGCCCTGCAGAGGTTGCTTCCACGGGCGAAGCAGCGGCGGCGGCGGTGGCGTCGGCGGCTGCGGCAACGAGGGCCAGCCGCCCTTGCGGCGAGCCGGAGGGGCTCGGTCAGAAGGGGACAGCGGTGGCCGATTCCGGCGACGAGCTCGGCTCGCCGCTCCTGCCGGTGTCGCGCTTCATCTCCGAATGGGGCCTGTGGGCCGGGGCCAGCGTCGACGCTGACGACCCAGGCGGCAGCAGCGACGTCGGCAATGGCGAGCTTGGCGAGGAGATTGACCTCGCTCAGAGGTGGGGCTGCTTTTTCTGCACCCTCTCCTCCCTCCTCCCTCCTCCATCCTCCCTCCTCACCCTTGCCTTTGCCCCCATGTTTTCCCTCCCTCTCCTGCACTCCTCTCTTCACTTGCCTCTCCCTCATCCTCCGCCCTCCTGCGTTTAAAGCTTGCAGCTCTCGCTGCTCGCTTGTTCCTGCAGCGTGGACGAGTTCTTCGAGTGCTGGGACGGCGCGCTGAGCTTGCAGGTCAATGGCGGCCTGGGCGGCAGCGGCCTCTGGTCGTGGACGTGCTCCACGATCAGCAGCGCCGTGACCGCCACATCCTCCATAGCCGCTGGGGCCCCCATACAGCCGCCTGGTCCGTCACTGCCTCCCTCCTCCCTCTCCACCCTCCTCCAATGGCCTCTCTCACTCCTCAGTACCGAAGCCTCACGCCAGTGGATGGCCATTGGCAGGCCTCTTCTTGGCACTGGGCTACACCTTCCATCTGCGGCTGGAGAGCGCCTCGCTGGCCATCCTGTACCATGACGCGCTGCCGCCATCAGTTGCCGCGGGGGAGGCACCGACAACAGCAACCGCTAGCGGCAACGGCGGCGGCGGCGAGTGCCGGCCAGCAATGCGGGAGCAGGGCGAGGGCCTCGTGCTCGGGCTGCACCAGCTCACGACCACGCTGGCCGTGAGTGTCTGCTGGCAAACCCCAACTTGCTTTTTCACGCTGTTGGTCCCTCGCGCTCCACCTCGCGACCCTCTCCACCCTCCTCCTGGCCTCCTCTCGGCCACCTCCACAGCTTCATGAAGTGACCATCCTCCCTCTCAATCCCCCTGTCCTCCTCTCTCCTCCCCACCCTCTACCTTCGCCACTCCATGGCTTCACCGCTCTGGCCCTCCATCACACAATAATACAAGCCTCCCCACTCGATGACCTCCCTCCTCCATATGCCCCCTCATCTCTCCCTGGCCCGCTGTGCATCTCTCCTCCATTCCCCATCTCCTCCCTCTCCCGCCCTTCCTCGGGGCTTCTCCCTCTCAACCTGCCTCGCCTCTACTTCTGGGCCGGCCCCCCCCCGACCCTCTCACCGATCCTCCTCCCCCCATTGCTGTCTCCTGCCTCCCTTTGTCCTCTACTCACCTCAGTCTGGTTCTTCTTCCTCAGGTGTTGGGCAGCGGCTCGAGCCAGTTGTCAGGGGCAGTGCGGCAGCTGGACGCCGCCGAGGCGCTGCCCATAGCGCCGCGGCTGCGCGCATGCAGCGCCTGTGGCGGCGGCGGGCGCCACTGGTCATCGCATGCGGAGCACCTGGCGGCGCTGGCGGCGGCGCTGGGGTTGGCGACGCCTGCGCCTCTGCGCCTGGCCGCCATGGAGCCACTGCCAGCGTGGCTCGAGCGGCAGCGACTGCTCGATGTCGGGGAGGCGCCAAATGGCGGCAGTGATGTCGCGGCAGCGGTGCGGGCGACGGCGTCGTGGCCGGCAGCTCCAGCGTCGGCGGCAGCGACGGCGGCGGTGGCGCTGGGGCCGGTTTGGCTTGTGTTCAGTCCGGACAGCGTGGCCCGCCTGGCGTCGTTCGCTGCTCGCGTCTGGTCCGACCCCGCACTTACCATGCGGCGGCTGTCGGCTGCTCCATCGTTGCAGCCACCGCTGTCAACGCCAGGTTGCGGCAGAGCACCAGTCACTATCAGCGTGGCAACACCAGTGGTCCATGCAGTGCTGGGTGTGCAGTGCGCCAGCAGCAGCGGCCACTGGGCTCCCGAAGCGGCGGCACTCGTGTTGGCGCTGCCCTCCAATGGCGCGCCGCTTCTCGTGCTTCACGCTAGCGGTGGCGGCGGCAGTGGTGAGCGGCGGTTGGCAATGGAGGCAAGCTCCGTGATGCTCGACCTGTGCATGGCAGCGAGAGGAGAGAGGGCAGGAGGAGTCAAGGAGCACGAATGGAGGAGGGGGGGAGCGGGCTGGCTGCTCGCACTGCCACTGCTGCGTGCAGCGGAAGAGGGTGGTCGGCCGGTCTCGCTGGAGGTTGTGGTCCACGGCAGCAAGAGCAGCGGGGACGGTGGCGGCAGCGGCAACAAGCACTCGCTGCTGGCGGTGGCTCTGGCGGAGGCGACGCGACGCCGCGGCGGCGGCGGGCCGGCGGCGGGCTCGGCGTGGCAGGCCCGGGCGCGACGTTCTCGGCGGCGGCTGCTGAGCAACTGGCCGAGGTGGAGGCCGCCGATGCCGTGCTGCGGAAGGTGGTCCTCGCCAGTGCGGTGGTCATGACTGCCGCTTCAGTGCCACAGCTCGAGCTCGTTGCCTCGCCAGCTGCCGCACGCGCCGCTGGGGCGCTGGCGCGTGGCCTCAGCGGCGCTGTGGCAAGCCATGGGCTGGGGTCGCCGACGCCTTCAGTGTCGACAATGGCAGCTACGTTGTCATCGACGCTGACGCTGCGGGCTGACCATGTGGTGCTGGCGCTAGATCTGGCAGAGATGGCGGGGGGCGACAGCGGCGATGGGAAGGGGGAGGAGGGAGGAAGAAGTCAGACGGAGGCGGCGGCCTTCCAGCGGCCGCAGTGGGGCTGTGGCTGGACTGGCCTGCGAGTGGCGACGGCCAGCCTGGACCTGTGCGCCGCGGCAGCCCCTGGCGGCGTGGCCGGTGCGCACCATGTGTGGCTGAGCGTCGACGAGTGCGCCGTGTATGGCGGCCGACGGCGGCCTGCTGCTGGTGGCGAAGCGTGGTGGTGGCTCACAGGGGAGGACGCAGGGAGGAGGGAGGCGGCAGAGGAGAGAGGTCGGAACAGTGAGGCGGGGGAGCGTGAGCTCTTTGCCTGCCGCGCCGCTTGCCTAGGCCGCGGAGCTGGAGGTGGTGCGGCAGGTGGCAACGTGCTGTCGGTGGGCACCGCAGGCATCGCGCTTGCGTACACGGAGCTGCCCAACGGCGGCGGCAATGCCATGCTCGCGCTCACAGTACGAGGCAGCACTGCGTCGGCGCCCGGTGGCCGCTTGGACTGGCTGCTCGCCCTCGCCGGCTTTGCTCAGAGGGCCTCAACTGCATTCGCCCACGATGACAGCCACGGGATCAATGATGACAGCCGCGGGAGTGGACCTGGGGATGAGGGAGGGGGCTCTCGACCTCCCTCCTCCCCACCCATCTCTCCGTCCTCCTCCACCAACGTTTATCTCAACCTCCAT
This sequence comes from Spirogloea muscicola, assembly GCA_009602725.1. Taxonomy (NCBI): domain Eukaryota; kingdom Viridiplantae; phylum Streptophyta; class Zygnematophyceae; order Spirogloeales; family Spirogloeaceae; genus Spirogloea; species Spirogloea muscicola. The sequence continues at coordinate 203,857 of WELB01000185.1, read as the reverse complement.
GACGTCGGGCTATGCTACTGGCCGGGTCCTGAGGCAGCCGCTGCTGCTGCCGCCCGCCTCGGCGCAAGCAGTAAGCCCGCTCACGAGCCTGGCACGCACTTCAATGCTTGTGAGATTGTCATGATTACCAAAAAGTCATGTACTTGGAATGTGGTCTATATGTCATATATTGAAGCTTATTGCAAGTGTCCAATACAATTCCTGAGCCAGGTTCTTAGAGATAAGAGATCTATTTGTTACAACTGGATGTGGACTCTTATGCCAAATTTAAGACCTGACTGATCATTTGTCAGCTTGCTGCGGCACCAGGTAGCAGCACTGCGGCAGCGGCAGCTGCGGCAGCGCCGTGCCGGCCTGTTGCTTGCATGCTACTGGCGGCGGCGGTACGTGTTGTTGGCCAGGTTCCGGGCGCCACCAGCAGCAACATGGCAGCAGATAAGGAGGGGACTGTGCCAGTGCTGCGGTTTGAGGTGTGGCTACGTGATGCAGCAATGCACGTTCTTGACCTTGCCGTGTGCAAAGCCGCCGCCGACTGGCGGTCTCTAGCGCCAGACGGTTGGAGCACTGCTGCCATGGCTGCCCGCGGGTTTGTCCAGGTGTGCTCACCTCCCCTCTTAGGCGTCTAAGCCATCTTAAGTAATTTTCCTCACTGTATTGATGACTAGCCTGGCCTGCTGCGCCTGGACAGGCAGAGGTCTCAGAAGCAATCTATCACCTTGATCATACCTGTGCCATGCGCTTGTGCGACTTCCAGATGTAAGCTCAAGTCTAAAGATTTTGGAATTTAGTCTGTCTGTGCTTAGAAGCTCAATATGTCAGTCAAGCTTCAAGTGACGTAAACAATCAGTGAGTCCAAGTCCAAGGCAGAGTCTGCAAGCATTTCATTGAAGCCTTTTTCTCACAGCAGTGTAAATACAGAGCTCTTCAGATTCATCATGTTTTACCCAGGTGGAGGGCTACTGTAACTCTGACTTATCATTTACTAACTTATCAATCACTTAATATGGAGAAGGTGGCTCGCGAGGGCGTCATGGAGGCATGCGTGCAATCGCGTGCCGCGGGTGGTGGCGGCGGCGCCCCGCAGTGGGAGCTGGAGTGCGCAAACAACCAGCTGCGTCTGGACACGTGCTGCGACACGGCAGCTGCTGTCGCGGGGCTCGGCGGACAGCTGCAGCAGCTGCTGGCGCCCGACCCAGCGGCGACGGCAATGACGATCGTGGCGCCGGCGCTGAGGAGCAGCGGCGACGGCAGCGGCCGCAGAGAGGCGGCGGCGAGCGCGGCTGGCAGTCTTCCGGCGGCGCTGGCAGAGCGGCCGAGGAGGGCAGAGGGTGGAGGAAGAAGCGAGGCGGCAGCAGCAGCTGTGGAGGCAGCGACGGCGGCGGCCCTGGCCACCGTCCCCATGGCTGCGGAGACCTGGGAGGTGCTGACGGCAGTGGAGCCCGTTGCGCTTCCCAAGCACGTGCCGACCGCCATGGCCAGTGACGGCGGCGGCGGCTGCAGCAGCGGCCGTACGGTCAGGCAGCAGCCACTGGCCGGCCCCATGTTCATCGAAGACTACTACGAAGGAGCTCCACCAGTAAGCCCTGCCGCCGCCGGTGGCACTCGTGGCCCGCCTTCACGGCCGGCGGCGGCGGTGGCCGGCGGCGGCAACCGCAGAGCGCCAGTGGGGCTGCGACAGTCCGAGCAGTGTGCCGAGTGGTACAGCGAGCTCGCCGCCGAGGTGCGGCCTGACCACGTGCCAGTGCCGCCTGTGCGAGAGCAGGAGCCTCCGACGGGCAGCCTTGGTGTGAGCGGCGCCAACAGCGGCGGGGCCCAGCGTGCGAGCGGCGGCGGAGGCGGCGGCGNTGGCCTGACGATAGCACTACTGCTGCTGCCGTGGCCACCCCGGCTGTCTCCGCCGCTGACCCGGCCGTCAACGCCGCTGCTAACAGCGCCGCGGATGCAGCAACAGATGGCGTCAGCAGCGGTCGGACCACGATGGGCCGCCAGCAGGACGTGTGCATGGAGGTGCAGCTGGCAGGCGTGCACCTGCAGCACGACGCGTTCCCAGCCGGCGGCCTGTACGCGTCGCGACTCGCCGTGGGCGTGCGCGACGTGGGCGTGTACGATTGCAGCGCCGCCGCGACGTGGCGCCTCGTGCTCGGGCCGCACCGCGCGTCCGGGAGGCCGCGCGAGCCCACTGCCCGGGCGCTGCGTCTCGAGATGGAGGCAGTGCGGCCCGACCCGCGGTCGCTGCTTGAGGAGTACAGGTGCGCATGAAGCTCATGCCTAGTTGCTTTAGCTTAGACGGAGTGTATGACAAAGTAGATTGTCATTCAGATCTGCAATTGTCTTGCTTTACTTAAGCTCTTATGTCTGCATATGTAGGTGCCATTTTGTCCTCGAGGATTCTACAGCTTCTGTCCCGTTTGCCAAGCGCTTAATCAAATGTTCATCTGTTCTAAGTAGCTCAATGTAGATCTCGTAACGTTATCTGGAGCTCCTCACTAAGAGCCCCTGAGTGATGCGCTCCTGCAGGCTGCGGCTGGCGCTGCTGCCGATCCGCCTGCACCTGGACCAGCGGCATATCGACTTCTGCCGCGACTTCTTTGCACCGCCGCCGCCGCTTGCGGCGGCTGAGGCGGCGGCAGCCCCCATGGGCGGGTATGGCTGCTCCAGTACCAATGGCTCGGAGGACCTCACCACTGTCATTGCTGAGGAAGCTCTCCTACCCTTCTTTCAGGTGCAGGCCTGCAGCACTTAAGAAAACCTATGGCTGATATTTAACTTAACATATGTTTTCACTATTAAAGCTAGCTACCTGATAAGTGGGTCCCATGGTCCAAAGCAATGGACTGACAGACACGTCTGTGGTTGCGCATCATCTTAAGTGCGTGAGCATGCAGCATATGACTGGTCTTGGTTTCTCTTTCTTGAAACATATCAGCCATCTTCAGCGCTGTTGTACCACTCACTTGACGTGCTATGGTACAGCTACTCTGGTAATGACAAAGACATCAAGTATGTCTATTTAGTCAAGCCAACTTGGTCTCACATTGTACACTGCGCAGGTGTGCGAGCTCCGGCCCATCACGGTGCGCGTGGACTACCTGCCGCGCCGCATCAACCTGCGGGCCCTCCGTGGCGGCAACTACGGCGAGCTCCTCAACTTTGTCCGGTGGCAGGGCGTGGAGCTGCAGCTCAAGCGCGTGCGCATCGTCGGCGCGGCCGGGTGGGAGGCTCTGGGGGGCGCCTTCCTCGGCGAGTGGCTCGAGCACGTCGCAGCCACTCAGGTGCACAAGTTTGTGCGCGGCGTGTCCACCATAAGGCCACTGTATGCGCTCGGTGAGGGTGCTGCAGCGCTTGTCAGCCTCCCCGCCGAGCAGTACCGCCGCGACCGCCGCCTCCTGCGTGGCATGCGCAAAGGTCTGTGTACATGACCTTGCTTAATGAACTCACTCATTGCATTTACACCTCCAAGCCGTAACACTGCGCTAAGTCAGATGAGATAGCTGATTTTTTAGAGCCTTGTCTTGAAGCCTGCCTCTTTTCCTACTTTTCCTGAAGCTGGAAGCGCAAGTTATGATATACAGTTAGTATCACAAGTATTTAGTGCAGAGGCATGCAAGTAATGGAGTTGTTAGTATGTACTGCGGTAAGATGCAGTATTGTTGCTGATGTGAGCTACCTGTATTTCTGAGCGAGGGTTAGTGTCATCCCTTTGAGTCATGCCTTCCAAGTGCTTGCTGCCAAAGCTGGGCCGCCACTACCATCAAGACACTGACAGTCAGTGGCGCTCATAGCAACTCAAAGCCGGGGTTGGTGGTCCCAGGCGCGGTGGCATTTGTGCGCAGCGTGTCATTGGAGGCACTAGGACTGGGTGCGCAGCTGGCGGCTGGCACGCACGACCTGCTGCAGCATGCCGAGGTCGCTCTTGGACGCGGGCTTGGCACAGCGCAGCTGCCAGGGGCAGTGGCGCCACCGGGAGGTGGCGACCAAGGCCGTGCGCTGCTGGCCGCCATCGCGGTGGCTCAGCCAGGCGGGACGCGCGAAGGACTTCAGCAGGTCCTCAACCCCTTACTAACCCTAAACCCTTAAACCCTAAACCCTCAATCTTTAACCTATTCCTAAATCAATACTGTGTACAAGCTTAATATAAACCGCAACCTCAGTCAATGCCCTCATTCTGCTGCTTCAAGTGTTGAAAGCTGCCAGACTTTAGTGCCATCATCTTCAAATGCAAGAAACCCGAAAAGTCAGGAGATAACAGCTTTAGTATTTATCCGTCATCGTGGACCTGCACCTCTCAAGAGGATATAACAGCTATTGTTGACTTTTTGCTGGCCTTGTCCTTGCTGATGCGAAGGTCATGATTGCTATTACTTAGTAGCAATCTCTAAAAAACTTCAGTCCCTCAATGCAAGCATTTAAGTTTCAATACAGCCCAGTCTGTCCTCGTGCTGATTGTGTCAGCGCCACGTGCCTGGCGATGTTGCCTCTGCAGGCATGCGAAAGCTTGTCAAGAGGCCTGGAGAAGACGGCGCTGTCGCTCGTCGGCAACCCTGTTAAGGCGTATCAGCGGGGCGCAGGCGTTGCAACTTCGCTGGGGGTCGCTCTCAAGGTATTCTGGCTCTCCACTGTCGAGGATTACAGTCTCACGCAACTTGGCCTTGCTACTTGCTTGCACTGTGGGCTGCAAGAACTTCACACTAAGTGATTAGTATGTTCACATGTATAGACGTCACCACAATCATACAGGAAATTGTTCATTCAGACATCACGCCGCTGGTCAAGCTGCTTGCACAGCTTGAGACTAGTTGGACCTTAGAAGCTTCATCCTCGACCTCTGCAATTATGCTTAAAAAGTTAAGTAAGCTCATTATCTCTGACTTGCAAATGAAACCAGCAGCAGCACAACTGGCTCTCATGTAAGGGCCTGTGGCTGCTGCTACAGGCGGTCCCGACGGCGGTGATTGTGCCAGCTTCGGCGGCCGCATCGGCCCTCTCGTCGGCGCTGCTGGGCGTTCGCAACGAGATCGACCCTGAGCACAAGCGGGAGCAGGACGAGAAGCACGCCGGCCCACCTGGCCGCCGGATGACGTGATCGCTTCCCTGTGGCGGCATATCGCCTTCTGGGACTTAGCTTCTGGCTCAGCACCTGTTTGCTTACTAGCACCAATATGAACCTCACAAGCAGGTCGCACGTGCCGCGCATGTCACTATAGGCGGCACTTTTGGCTCATAGCATTTCAACAGCTCCTCACCATCTGTATATGTATTGTCAATGTAGCAGATCACGTGTCATGTTGCTGACAAAGAACTTAGCAGAATCGAGCACAGTAACGTGGAATCTATGGAGCCTTTCTCTCTGCTCCCATTGCTTGCCGAAAGCTGTGGAGCGAGTTGTACAGACAAACACAGGTGTTGCCTGCGGTGCACATCTTATTCTTTGTATTCTTTTCCCTGGCAGGAGCAATCACCCTGTATAGGGCTCGGACTGGCTGACTGGTCCTGCCAAGGCTTGTGTATAAATGTTGCTCTACACCTTCCTCCTCATCCACTTTCTCTCAACAATTATTACATCAGTGATTTGAAAATGGGGGTGCTTCTTTTGCAGTTACATTTTCGTATGAACACGAATTTAGACTGTATGACTCTCTTGCCAAAACGGCAGTAAGGTCGTTGTGCTTCGCTTGGGGCTATGCATAGAGCACAATGAGGGCCTCGTCACCACTTGATTTACTCTGTGCTCTAGCGCCTTCTCTGTGGACCTTGTCCATTCTTTGTTGTCTTAGTACTTAGCACTCCGGCTACATCAGACCTTGGCTGATGTCTTAGTCGTAGTCGTTCGCACTCAGGCTCCCTCAGACTTTGTCCATTCTTTTGGGCTGGCCTTTCCCAGCCACCAGTCAATCTGGCCGCGCTTCCTTCACAGCCACCAGTCAATCTGGCCGTGCTTTCTTTTCTGGGCTGGCCATTCACAGCCCCAACCTCCTTCAAGAAGAGTTCACTTCTTCTTATCTCACCACTTCCTATGGCTATCCAAATGAAGCATACATACCGCTCAAACTTAGTGGTGACTACTTTTCTTGGCCGCGGCGGCAGGACGTCCCTGATTCTGTGTTCAGCGGTGACAAACACTTTCATAGAAGACTCAAAAGTCATAAAGCGCGGCGTTGTCAATCCTCGTGTAGTCAGCAGGTAGGTGCTGCGCTGCTGCCATAATGCATGAGATGCTCGAGCCTGGATCCCACGTTGGCGCCGCCACAGTGGCGCTTAGCTCGGCACCGCAGCATAGTGCATGCTCCTCTTTGCACATACTTTCCAGAACCCACTTCGGCCGAAGCTCAGCAACCACTTCTTCTCGCGCAACGCAAGTGGACGCAGTGGCGAGAATTGGGCGATAGCATCTCGGCCGCCATCAAGCTGGGCTGCAGCAAGGAGAACCTGAGAGTGCTGAGAGACGGCCATGGAGGTGATAGAAGACGTCGATGCAATGCGGGCGAGGTCGCGGGCAGTGCGGCGGCGCGGCGGCGGCGGCGCCGTGTCGCTGGTGCCCACGATGGGCTACCTGCACGACGGCCACCTCTCGCTCGTCCGCGAGGCTCGTCGTCTCGCCGGCCCTGCCGGCGCCGTCGTCGTGTCCATCTACGTCAATCCGGGCCAATTCACGCCTAGCGAGGACCTCGCAACATACCCACGTGACACAGCTGGCGATCTGAGCAAGCTGGAGGTAAGCCCAAGTCGCACGCCTGTGCAAGTCGCAACCGTTACATGAAGTTTAGCCTCAACTCCTAAGCCAGGTCCCTCTTTTGTGATTCTGATCGTAGTTTATGGCTATCCTCGGCCTTAGCTGCTGCCGTGACCGTCAGCCGCTGTCGTTATGTCCACATGCTTTGCTAATATCGACCATGGAGCTTGCCTTTACAGGTTCTAGTACTTCTGAGCTTTTGTGTCAAGCCAGATCTAAGCCCCTTAACCTAAACCCTGAACCCTAAATGCAAACCCCCTAAACCCTGACCCTAAACCCTTAACCCGAAACCCTAAACCCCAAACCTTCACTTCATAGTGTACACTTGCACTCTATGTAACTCAGCCCTCAAAACATTGTCAACCTGTGAGAGTCTCAAGCTCTATTGTACAGAGGACCAGAGAGGCAGCAGCTGTGCCTTACTTGTGATAGATTTTTAAGCTGCACCTCACTCTCAGGGCTCTCTCTTGTCCTGCCAGTGCAGACGCTCAGCGTGGACGCCGTGTTTCTGCCAGCCGACCTTTACATCCGGGATGCTGCGGCCTCAGCATCCACGGCGGCAGCGCTTAGCACCTCTGGATCTGCGAGCAGCGGGGACGCTGACGGCAATGCAGAGGGGCTTGCCACAGCAAGGAACGGTGGCAGCAGCAGCGGCCACGAGACGTGGATACAGGTGGAGCGCCTCCAGCAGGGGCTCTGCGGGCGCAGCCGGCCCACCTTCTTCCGTGGTGTAGCCACGGTCGTCGCCAAGCTCTTCAACATCGTGGAACCCGACATCGCAGTCTTCGGGCGCAAGGACTACCAGCAGTGGCGCCTCATCCAGCGGATGGTAATGCCCAAGCAGCACTTAGCTCAAGAAGGATGTGGAAAACATGGCAATGTTTGTAGCTCTAATCCATGTCATTCACTTACAGACTCGTGACTATTCTGCTGCAATTGATCTTAAGCAGTATGCAAAGGGGTCTGTGCACCAACTTCTGTTATCTGTTTGCAGGTTAGGGACCTGAACTTTGCAGTCGAGGTGGTGGGCGTGCCGCTGCTATGAGAGCCAGACGGCCTGGCGATGAGCAGCCGCAATGTGCACCTTGACGCCGACCAGAGGCGGAAGGTGTGGGCTTGCACACCTGCAATTCTGCAAGCTGTACTAATGGGCTTTTTCTCTATGCTTCTTTCCCTCATAGATGCCTAAGATAAGCAGTGACTGCTCATTTGCATCTGCAGCCATGGTACGTTGTCCTCTGGCTGACACAGCGAGCTTCGATGAAGTCTCTGAGTCTTGCTGTCACCAACTCTCAGACTGCTCAACCTCAGTTGCACTCAGATCATGTCCAGCTTGTCCTCCTTATACACATAGGTCCCAAGAACCTGCATGGTAAAGCTTGCACGCCTTTACCACGTGGCTTATGGGCTCGTCCTCTGTTGACAGGCACTCTCCATCAGCACCGCACTCCAAGAAGTGAGCAAGCGGGTACAGGCCCACGAACTTGATGCACAGCCCCTTGAGCAGCTAGTCATCAGCCGCATCCAAGCGGCTGGGGGGAGGGTAGACTACGTCGAGGTTAGCCCCATGTGCCTCAACGTAGTATGATTTATTTAGCTGAAGTCGTATCCATCAGGTTGACTATGTGCAAGAGGGAAGTCTATAGGACCTTCAGTAAGCACTCGTTTTCAGCTCAGCAGTGCCTCAAGTTGTTAACTGATTGCCACTGCTCTATGTTATGCTTACCTTTGAGACTGAGCAATGTTTGGCTACTGCTGACTTGTTCACTGTAATTTCTCATGACCTGCAACATCAGATGGTGGGCCAGGAGTCCTTGGACCCTGTTGAGCTCATCACGAAGTCGTGCGTCCTGGCGGTGGCTGCCTGGTTTGGCTCGGTCAGGCTGCTGGACAATGTGGAGCTGCAGCCGTCAGGCAGAGAAGCAAGCTTGTTATAGAGCCGCCATGGTGGTCCTTCGCATCAAGTCTAAGCTTGACTCCCTTCCTGCATTTGCTCTAGTCCATTACTTGATTTCCGCTTATCTCATTGACATTAAGGGGCTTGCTTGGTACAATCTACTTCTGCCCTTAAGCTGCCAAGCAAAGGGTCTTGTGCATATTAGGCAATGAGGTCTTGCCAGCGTGACTTGTGAAATTATTGTCAGCTGTTAGAGCGTGACTTGATAGAGCTTTGAGATTTTGACAGGCTTGTCACGGTGGCGAAGGTGAATTTGATCAAGGCCTGACAAGACGCGGTGAAAACATTTAGCACTTCCAATGTAAGGCAATGACTGTGAGAGGCCAGCCCAAAGGAAATTACAAGGTCTTAAAGGTCCGGCAGGCGCAAAGGGTAGGTCACTACTCTCCATGACTTCTGCAAGTGGGCGCTCAATAACCTCTAGTCAGCAAGTGCAGATCAGAATGACTAGAGGGCGGAAAAGCGTCGCCCTGACGGAACCCGGAGGCAGCAGCCAAGGCGCGGCCTGCTGCAAGTTGGACCCCAGATGCTAAGGACCGCTGCAGGGAGATGGCAAGTCCATCCTGTGCAAGCGACCCCACGGCGGGCTGCTCGGTCTGCTGCCCTTTGCGGCGGGACACAGCAAGGCAGTGGCAGTGGTGTCCAGCCCACAAGAAGGATGTGCAAGTAGTGGGAGGCAACATCAGCAGAAAAGACCAGCGCACTAATTGAGCAGTGGCTATAAAGCATCATAGCCTAAAAAGACAATCAAGTCACAAGTGTCCTCGGTGTTCGCAAAATGGAAAAAAGAAGACAAAAAGAAGTGTTTAGGTGCGGAGTCGATTGAGCCGCAACGGAAAATAAGAACAGTTTTTAAGCATCGTGCGAGGTCCAAAGGGGCCGGAACCATGCATGCTACTACAACTAGGTGCAGTGTAATCCATAGTCAACAGCAGCAAGATGAAGTAGCTAGCAGCTGGAAAGAGTCGCCTGACCATGACTCAGAAGCTCCATCTGACTGACTTGTCAGCCATTTATCATGATGGAGAAGCCAGAGCTCTATGAAGCTTATATGAAAGAATGGTGCCAGCGGCAGACTGCCTCCTGGACTTCTCTCTGTGCATTATACTTTACCAGGCACTACTGTGCTTTGTCAAGCACTTATAATGGAAGAATCTGAAAGGGCCGTGTATGCATCTTTTGGGCTAGGTTGGCCCGAGAAAATGGCCCGTAATCCAACAAAAGAGCCTGACACAATAAGTGTTGCTTTTGCTACTTAAAACTGTGCGCTTACTAATTGTAGCAAACATACTCCAAGACTGCCATGACAGTGTGCCTGCAAGCTACTCCATGACCATCTGAGCCTGTGCTTTAGTCTCAGATACTGTTATTGATTGTTGTCAGAGGCGGGCAGCGAGCTGCAGGAGCAACCAGCAGGAGCTCAACAGGATGGGAAGAGGGCAGCTAATGCAGTCTCCATTCAGGCCATTCCCGCCAGCACTTCACCTGTTGAAGCAGCTCAAAGTGCAGCAAGTCTTGCCAACGCAATGTCGTCAAAGGCAGGCGAAGATGCACGAGCAGACGTGAAGGCCTCCATTGTGCTCCTGAGGGAGCTGGCAAGTGCTGCAGCAAGTGGAGACAAGAAGCCGGATGCTGGAGGCATTCTCCAGGGAGGAACGCAGCAGGTGGTGCTTGATGCGATGAAGCCGGGCTTAAGGCGCGGTCAGAAGGGCGAAGAAGAGGCGCGGACAAGGCAGGAGGCGTTGCAGTCGAGAGCGAGTAAGCAGGATCAGACAGATAAGGAGAGGTTGTTGGCTGACGGATTGGATCGGAGGAAAGTTGTCGAGCAGCGACGAGCCAGAGCAGGGTGGCGGGCCTGGAGCAGCGGCGATGTGGCACTCGCCCTGTTTGACGACGTTGTCTTCCCCGGCTGGTCACGGGCGTACCACATTTTTGAGCCCCGCTACCGACTGATGGTAGCACTTACAGAAACTTTAGCCCCAAACTGGATAATAATCATCGATCTCATCAAGCCTGAAAATCCAAGAGATGAAGCATATGTACTGGTGACATCTACGTTTTGGTCATACAGTGATAACATCTTCCCTGCATCCCCTCTTGTCATGACAAGTGATACCTTCTGTATGTTAACCTCGTGTCCTTGAGCCGCGCTATGAACAAAATGTGAATTGAGGCCCTTCTGCTGTTTGTTTCAGGTCAAGGAGTGCGTTCAAGAAGGAAGGCCTTTTGGCATAGCTGGGTTGGACTATCTGTCGGGGTCTCAGGAGTCGACGTCGTCAAGCGACGTTGCACATGTCATTGGCACCCTTGCTGTGAGTTGTCATACTTGAGCTGCATTGCAATGCCAAGTCATTGGTTGTGATTGCTGATTGTTGCGCTTGACAGTAATATGTTGGACTGCTATCAATGATAAATTACTACTTTGAGTTAGAAAGGGCAAAATGAAGCTACGCATCATGATCTTTAATTACCGTCTGTGTTTCCTGAGATTGTTTATCCTGATTGACACTTCTTGCCTGATTGACACTTCTTGCCCACCATCAATACCATTTAGTCAGAACCTTAAAGTTCAACACTATGAACCAGATGGTCGATCTGTGATCGTAGCCCACGGGGTTAGGCGCTTTCAAGTGCCTGAGACGAGGTCAGTGTCGCATGCTGCAGATGACTAGCAGTCCATATCCATGAGGGATCTCAGGCTGACATACAGCATCACTTAGCTCTTCTTTGTTGGCATGTCTCGCTCACAAAGTAGTCATCTCTGAGCCCTTACTTTGAGTGAAAGAGGATAGCTTCACAGTTAGACAAAGCAATTGATTAACTTGCTGTTAATGTGCAGCCTGAGAATACAACGAGGTGGTTCATTTGGTCTGCACGTCGCCAAGGTGCTGAATCAAGATTGTACTCATACTCATACTCAATCCAGCCAGTAATTGCAGTAAACAAGTTATATGTAATGAGTTATATGTTTTTGACATGGGCTTGATCTCGAGTTGGTGCACTTCAGACTTTAGCCGACGTTGAGAAGTTTGCAGCACTGAGACAAGCTGGAAATTAATGTCAGGCCCCTATTGAGCTCTTGGAAGATGACACAGTGGAGGAGGGCCGGAAGATGAGGCAGTTGCTCTACCTTACCAAGCGAATTGAGCTTTGTCAGCTCAAAATTCGTTTGGTAAGGTAGAGCAACTGCCTCATCTTCCGGCCCTCCTCCACTGTGTCATCTTCCAAGAGCTCAATAGGGGCCTGACATTAATTTCCAGCTTGTCTCAGTGCTGCAAACTTCTCAACGTCGGCTAAAGTCTGAAGTGCACCAACTCGAGATCAAGCCCATGTCAAAAACATATAACTCATTACATATAACTTGTTTACTGCAATTACTGGCTGGATTGAGTATGAGTATGAGTACAATCTTGATTCAGCACCTTGGCGACGTGCAGACCAAATGAACCACCTCGTTGTATTCTCAGGCTGCACATTAACAGCAAGTTAATCAATTGCTTTGTCTAACTGTGAAGCTATCCTCTTTCACTCAAAGTAAGGGCTCAGAGATGACTACTTTGTGAGCGAGACATGCCAACAAAGAAGAGCTAAGTGATGCTGTATGTCAGCCTGAGATCCCTCATGGATATGGACTGCTAGTCATCTGCAGCATGCGACACTGACCTCGTCTCAGGCACTTGAAAGCGCCTAACCCCGTGGGCTACGATCACAGATCGACCATCTGGTTCATAGTGTTGAACTTTAAGGTTCTGACTAAATGGTATTGATGGTGGGCAAGAAGTGTCAATCAGGCAAGAAGTGTCAATCAGGATAAACAATCTCAGGAAACACAGACGGTAATTAAAGATCATGATGCGTAGCTTCATTTTGCCCTTTCTAACTCAAAGTAGTAATTTATCATTGATAGCAGTCCAACATATTACTGTCAAGCGCAACAATCAGCAATCACAACCAATGACTTGGCATTGCAATGCAGCTCAAGTATGACAACTCACAGCAAGGGTGCCAATGACATGTGCAACGTCGCTTGACGACGTCGACTCCTGAGACCCCGACAGATAGTCCAACCCAGCTATGCCAAAAGGCCTTCCTTCTTGAACGCACTCCTTGACCTGAAACAAACAGCAGAAGGGCCTCAATTCACATTTTGTTCATAGCGCGGCTCAAGGACACGAGGTTAACATACAGAAGGTATCACTTGTCATGACAAGAGGGGATGCAGGGAAGATGTTATCACTGTATGACCAAAACGTAGATGTCACCAGTACATATGCTTCATCTCTTGGATTTTCAGGCTTGATGAGATCGATGATTATTATCCAGTTTGGGGCTAAAGTTTCTGTAAGTGCTACCATCAGTCGGTAGCGGGGCTCAAAAATGTGGTACGCCCGTGACCAGCCGGGGAAGACAACGTCGTCAAACAGGGCGAGTGCCACATCGCCGCTGCTCCAGGCCCGCCACCCTGCTCTGGCTCGTCGCTGCTCGACAACTTTCCTCCGATCCAATCCGTCAGCCAACAACCTCTCCTTATCTGTCTGATCCTGCTTACTCGCTCTCGACTGCAACGCCTCCTGCCTTGTCCGCGCCTCTTCTTCGCCCTTCTGACCGCGCCTTAAGCCCGGCTTCATCGCATCAAGCACCACCTGCTGCGTTCCTCCCTGGAGAATGCCTCCAGCATCCGGCTTCTTGTCTCCACTTGCTGCAGCACTTGCCAGCTCCCTCAGGAGCACAATGGAGGCCTTCACGTCTGCTCGTGCATCTTCGCCTGCCTTTGACGACATTGCGTTGGCAAGACTTGCTGCACTTTGAGCTGCTTCAACAGGTGAAGTGCTGGCGGGAATGGCCTGAATGGAGACTGCATTAGCTGCCCTCTTCCCATCCTGTTGAGCTCCTGCTGGTTGCTCCTGCAGCTGGCTGACTGGCAGAAAGAGCTTCTCGCTGACCACATCACTGCATGAAATAGTGATTACTACAGTCACTGCACTTCGCAAAATTCTGTCATTCATGTGCAAAATACAATTGATGGCATGGCACGACGTCTCAGGCAGCAATGTCCTGACTGTCAGCTTACTCAAGGTACAGGATGGCATTCAGTCGTGGTACTCCAATTGAGAATTGGACAAACTGTGAGAAGGCTTCAAGAGGAACGGGCGAATGGGTCCCTGCCACGAGTACAAGACACTACATTAGAACATGGCACTTGAGCCAACAGTCGGGCTGAGGTCCGGAAGTCATCGGGCTGAGGACCCGGAGTCAGGGCCCGGGGTTTGGGATTTTACGGTGCCTGCTCATGCCATGGATCTCAGGGTTGTATACAAGGCTACTGGCTGTCTCAAGATTTCAAGCAAGCTTCAAAGCACGGCCTCTTGATGTTGCAGCCTTGCTGTTGCAGAAGCACTACATTCCAGCGCAGCTCTGGGCTGAATAGGTACCATCAGAGGTGAAGGACAGGCCCACTGCTCCAGTGGTCGAGGTATTTGCACCGAAGAAGAGGGTCTCATTGTTGTCAGACTGGGCTGAATCCAGCTGCACCCCACCACGCGACCTCTTCCACACCGCTTGGCCCAGAAAAGCTCCAGCCCTATTGAGATCACACAGCCACTAAGCCTCACTTCAGAACACCTTATGCTCAAATGCCTGTTGTTGGTTACGTGTCAGCAACCTCAACGGGCTTAGAAAAGGATGACTTTCAAGTGACCTTAAACAACCCACAGTCCTTGATAGCATACAAGCCACATCAGGTTGCAGTCTACTTGGCTAGATCGTCAATCTCATCAGATTATCCCATACTTGCAAAAAACCACAGCATTGAGATTTTGGAGTTTTTAATGTAGTGAATGGACTTCGAAGTGGCATTCAAAGTAGATTTTATGGTGCGTAGCGGGGCTGGTTCACCTGGCCCCTTGTGGGAACACGGTAGTTAGCCGCTGCACAAACTCTGTGAAATCAAAGCCTGCAGCACAAACACCACACTTGCCGTTAGGCCAAGAACACCAGCCTCATTATATGATTAAAAAAGGTCCAAGTTGCGGTGCTAGAAGTTTCTGGTATGCTTACACTGACAACACAAGGTCCTCAGGCTCTCCAATTTTTCGGAGTCTGCATTTCCTAGAATTGCGCCACTCACCAGGTGCGCAGAAGAAGAGCATGTGAGGGTTCTCTGCCACCACAGCGCGCTCCATATTGGGAAGGTACGGCAGTGCCGGGCTGGCGGTGTAAAAGGAGGTGGCCACGACACCGGGCAAGTGGGCAAGGCAAAGCACGAGCCGGAAGCTATTGGGGCTTCGGTGGTCGCCGCCACCCAAGGAGTAGAGGTTACGGTAACGCGCCGGGCTGGAAGACGGGAACGTGATCGAAGCAAGGATGGAGTTAGCGCTGCTGCTGCTGTTGTGCTGCGGCGTCCGCGCCACCGCTCTGCGCGAGGAGCGGCCTTGGCCGCCATGCCCGCTGGCATGCAGCGCGGGGAAGAAGTCAGCCCAGCTCTCTGCTTCGTCCGTGCAGCTGGCGGCGTCCTGCGGCCCCGCAGCGCCGCCGGGCTCGCCCTCCTCCCACATCGCCTCCTGGAGGTCCTCCAGCAGTGCCCCGAGGTCCACCTCCTCGGCCTCCTCGTCGTCCTCGTCGTCGTCCGTGTCAGTCCGGCCCCCGTGCTCCTCGTCGCTGCCGCTGCTGTTCTCACCACTGTCGCTGCTGTCGTCGTCGTCGTCATTGTCGTCGTCGTTGTCATCGGTGGCAGAGAAGAATTCGAAGCCAGCATTGCTTGCGCGCACGTGCTCCAGCAGCGCTGCAAGGTCCTCCTCGTCGTGGACCCGAAAGCCGCCCACGCTGACGACGCCGCTCCGGCGGCTCTCCCGCTCGCCACCGCTGCTGCCCCTGCTGCTCGCTGCCGCCACAGCTGTCGCCCCTGTGCCCCGCCTCTCTGCTGAGCTGCGCGGCTCGCCGGCCACAGTGCTCGACCAGCTGCCGGGGTCCCGGCTGAGCGCACTCGGCCAGGGCAGGCCCACGCAGCCAATTAGCGGTGGCGCAGCGGCAGCCTCTGGGAGGGTCGCGGCCATCTCCTCACGGCTGGACGCCAGGAGCTCCGCCAGCTTCGCCACACCCGCGGCCGCAGCTGGGGACGCGCTCGACACAAAGGCCACGGCCGCGGTCGGCGGCCCCCCAACCATCGACCGCGCCATCTCCCACGCCTCTGCGGCAGTTCACAGCAGCCTCTTGTCAGTCATGAGTTGGATTGAGCTTTTGTCTGGCCTCGAAGCCTGTCGCCCGTCTGCGAGACATGCCAGGCAACAGCTGACATAGTGCCCAGAGGCGCGTTGCCCCTCTGCGGTCAGCTGTGTCCATTGCGAAGCGTCCGGCAGAGCAACTGCGAGCAGTCGGACGTCTTAGTAAGTGGGCTGTCACCCCAAGCTCCACATAGAAGCCCAAACTAGTGATGCTCAGTGGATCCTCTTGACAGGGCTTGGGGCGGTGTGCACAGACCGGCCTCCTCATCAACAGCAGTATCACAAGTGCTCAAGCAGGCACTCTGGAGTCAACTCAGTCCCACCAGCTAGCAGCTGCAACACGCAGGAGCATGCAGTCTACGCATATCCCTTTGAAATCAAGCCATGATGAAAAGGCAGCAAGCAACTGGTCAGATTTTCCCGTAATGTGAACCATTCAACCGACATCCTAGACGCAGTCTCTGATTCCTGTAGCTGCAGGATCAGCCGGACACATTGAGGCGCGCCTCTGCATACCGAGCGGCTCCTCTTAACCCGAGGCCTGAGTAGCCCAAAGGTTCTCATTACTACCCAATAATGTACCTTAACGGCCGGCCTGCACAGCTAATCAGTAGTGCATATCCCCTATCTCCCACGCCAGTGACGTTGTCGCGGAAAGCCACTGATGGTGGTTCCCTGTGGCTCCTGAAGACGTGCTAGCGGCGCTTGCGGCGTTCCAGAGGGCCATCGCTAAAGACCCGGAGGCCTGCAGCTGCGGAGCTCGGCTCGGTTTGGGAGCTCACCCACGACGGCGCCGTGGCCCACCCTCACGTTGGTCACGACCGCGGCAAAGCGGTGGAGCCGGCCGTCGTCGCCGCGGAGCTGCGCCGCGAAGCTCTCGTCCTCCGGCGCGCCGCCGCCGCCGCCGCCGCCGCCGCAGTCATGCAGGCCGCGGGC
>WELB01000185.1:162717-173394 GCA_009602725.1 Spirogloea muscicola | reverse complement strand
AGCCGTCGCCGCGGGCCGCGGCCGCGGCGGCCGCCTTGGCGCGCCGGGGGATCGCCATGGAGGCGCTGCGGGCGTCCGATACCTTCCCGCGCCGCCACAACAGCATCGGCCCCGAGGACGCGGCAGCCATGGCGTCCGCCTGCGGCTTCCCCTCCGTGGACGCGCTGGTGGAGGCGACGGTGCCGCGCGCCATCGCGGCGCCGCCGATGGAGCTCGGCAAGTACAGCGCGGGCCTGACGGAGGCGGCGGCGCTGGCGGCCATGAAGGCCATGGCTGGCAAGAATCGCGTCCTCAAGTCCTTCCTGGGCATGGGGTACTACGGCACGCACACGCCGCCGGTGGTGCTGCGCAACGTGCTGGAGAGCCCCGGGTGGTACACGCAGTACACGCCGTACCAGGCGGAGATCGCGCAGGGCCGCCTGGAGTCGCTGCTCAACTTCCAGACGCTCGTCGCCGACCTCACCGCCATGCCCATGTCCAACGCCTCGCTCCTGGACGAGGGCACCGCTGCCGCTGAGGCCATGGCCATGGCCGCCAACATTGCGTCGCGCAAGCGCCCCACGTTCTTCATCGCCGACAACTGCCACCCGCAGACCATCGCGTGCTGCCAGACGCGCGCCGACGGCCTCGGCATGGAGGTCCGCATCGCGCCGCCGGGCGAGTTCGACTACAGCAAGGGTGACGTGTGTGGCGCTCTGGTGCAGTACCCGGCCACCGACGGCGCCATCGAGGACTATGCCGCATTCGTCGACAAGGCGCACCAGGCTGGGGTCAAGGTGGTTGTGGCGACCGATCTGCTGGCTCTGACAGGTGCGCTCACTTGCTTAAGGCCATGGGGCTCTTGATGTTGCAACGAGAAGCACTACTGCAGTCACCACTTCACTGCCACGGCAACACTTTGAACACATGATGGCACACTTGCATTAGCTCATAGTCCTTAGTTGTCTTTAACCTCCTCAATTGTCAATGTCATGTAATACCTTGCACTGGTAAGGGTTTCAGGATCTGTCCATAATGCGTGGTCGGCATGTCAATTACCTTCACCTCACCTGGCCTTGCTGCTCCTCCTCCACTTAGTGCATCCACCTTGCGCCTGTCCTCGGAAATCAATACAGCTCTGCAACAGCTCTGAGACAGTGCTTGCCTGCCGCAGTCCTGAAGCCACCTGGTGAATTTGGCGCCGACATGGTGGTGGGGTCTGCTCAGCGCTTTGGCGTGCCTATGGGCTACGGCGGTCCCCATGCCGCATTCCTCGCAACCTCGCAGGTCAGCTCAGAGCTACGCATCCGCCTCTTCATTTTGTCACTTACCTTTAATGTGTGCTTAATGCTTCGTGGAGGGGCATGCTTCAAAGCCCAAAAGCAAGAGGATTAGTGGTGAGTGACTGCTGGTTGTCAGCAAGGCCAATGCACCTGCAATTTGCGTAGACTTTGAGAGATATTCCGAAGTTGCAAGGACCACTGCATTAAAGAACCCCTGTCTGCGCTCAGGCTGCTAACACATGCCCTGGAAGTTCTTGCAGGAGTACAAGCGGCTCATGCCCGGGCGAATCATTGGCGTGAGCATTGACGCCGCTGGGAAGCCTGCCCTGCGTATGGCTATGCAAACCCGTGAGCAGCACATCCGCCGAGACAAGGCTACCTCCAACATCTGCACTGCGCAGGTCCGTGGCGTGCCACTTAGATGGGAGACTACATGCAGAGCTCTTTAGAGCCTGACAACTTGGACAACAACGCACCACAGTACTCCTAGAATTTTTGCTCCAATTGCCATACATGTATGCATGTGTAAATTTGCCCAGATCTGTGCTACCAGGTAAAGCAAAGTGCCTGTACTGGTAGTCTAGATCATCTCAGATCGTTGGGCTTCATATGTGCTACTTCAGTGCTGGTCTTGGGTTGGTTTTTCCTCTCATGCCTGCTGAGTGCTGCGTCAGGCTTTGTTGGCGAACATGGCGGCCATGTACGCAGTCTACCACGGGCCGGAGGGCCTCAAGCAAATTGCCAACCGCGTTCATGGACTTGCTTCAGTGTTTGCGGAGGGCATAAGGAAGAGTAATTCTGGCAGCATCAAATCTTCTGCCTTCTTCGACACCGTGGCTGTCAATGTTGGCTCCAACAAGGCGGCGTCAATCCTTTCCGCTGCTGTGGAGAAGGGCATGAACCTGCGGCAACTTGACGCAGACACGGTGCACAGACCTCTACTATAAGCCTGATTTTGATAGCAGAGCATGTCTCTTAGTGATGACGGTGTTTGGAAACTTAGACACCTGACTAACACATGCCCCCCATCTCCAACAGGTAACTGTGGCTTTTGATGAGACAAGCACTCTGGAGGATGTTGACGCTCTGTTTGCTGTCTTCTGTGGTGGGCATGTGAGTGAAGCAAAATCTCCAGACTTTACTTGCAGAAGCTACCAGGAAGGGTCCTAGTAGTGGCAGATGCCTTGGTCATCGAAGTGACGCAGGACCCAGATCAGTGCAAGCCATGGTTGAGTATGCATCAGTTGAGTGCAGCATTGAGCAGGCGTGAGCAGACGGAGCTCATG
The DNA here is from genome assembly GCA_009602725.1 of Spirogloea muscicola. Classification (NCBI taxonomy): domain Eukaryota; kingdom Viridiplantae; phylum Streptophyta; class Zygnematophyceae; order Spirogloeales; family Spirogloeaceae; genus Spirogloea; species Spirogloea muscicola. Next base: position 170,846 of record WELB01000185.1, on the reverse strand, counting down.
AAGAGATTTTTTACTGCCTTCATTGCAGGATGGTGCCCAAGTGGAGTCCCTGGCCCCAAGTGCTCAGAGCGGCATCCCTCAGGGCCTCCAGAGGACCAGCCCCTTCCTCACGCACCCCGTCTTCAATATGTATGTCTCTGAGGGGTCATGGAATCCAATTGATGTGGTGAAGAGTGTCCTGCCGTGTCTGCTTGAGATGTGCACTTGACCTGACTGCCGCCATGGGACGTTGCAAGTAGTGGAACTGATTTTTTCCCCATGCTGCTACGTGCCTCAGCTACCACTCGGAGCACGAGCTGCTGCGTTACATCTACCGCCTGCAAGCCAAGGACCTGTCTCTGGTCCACAGCATGATTCCCCTCGGATCCTGCACAATGAAGCTCAATGCGACCACCGAGATGATTCCCATCACGTGGCCGGAGCTTGCCAACCTGCATCCTTTCGCACCTGTTAATCAGACTCAGGGTTACCAGGTGCTCAGTGGGCTAGTTTCTATATTAGCAATTTACTTGTACTTGATCATATTACTGGGCTGCTCATATTGAGGACTGCAGCTGGTCTACCGTGCACTTTGCTGCAGCTTCCTTGTATGTGCTGATTCAGGGCAATGTGATGCCTATGTTTGATATCGATTTACTTTGCACCCGCAGGAGATGTTTGCTGATCTTGGTGACATGCTTGCTAAGATCACTGGCTTCGACTCAGTCTCGCTCCAGCCAAACGCCGGCGCCTCAGGGGAGTATGCTGGCCTCATGGCCATTCGTGCCTATCACCAGGTAGAGCTCAATCTCCAGATAATTCTGTTCTATCACAGAAATAGGAGCTGGTCAAGCTGCTTATCAAGTCCTTATCATTGGTCATCATCATTTTGTAGTCATGCAAGTCACCTGCTGCAGAACTTATTGAACATCAGTCAGCTTGACAATCACATGTTGTACCCCATTTGCATGCTGACTTCTTTCTGGGCCATGCACATGACAGTCCCGGGGCGACAGCCATCGCAATGTCTGCATCATTCCTGTGTCAGCCCATGGCACCAACCCAGCCTCAGCAGCCATGTGTGGCATGCGCATTGTCGCCGTTGGCACCGATGCCAAGGGCAATGTCAACATTGCTGAGCTGAAGGCAGCAGCAGAGAAGCACAAGGACAATCTATCCGCTCTCATGGTAGTACTTGCCTCTACTAGCAAATATTGTCTGCACTTCTGCAGCTTTAGTAGTATACGACTTGATACAGGCGTTTGCTACAGCCATTTGCTTATGGCAGAGATTGTGTGTGAGATGAGTACAACATTCATGCTTTTATGAAGACATCGATAATCTCTTTCGCTTGACTGCTAGAGGGGTACTTTTGCAGACGTAGCACTGACCAGAGGTGTTGATAATGTGTTGGCAGGTGACCTACCCCAGCACACACGGTGTCTATGAGGAAGGCATCGACGAAATCTGCAGGATTATTCACAAGAATGGGGGCCAGGTGTACATGGATGGGGCTAACATGAATGCGCAGGTGCTGTTTCTATGCCTTACTGACAATCAGCTCTTTGCAAGCATCAGTGACATTGATCTTCATCCTTTTATTGAGTGCGACTGAGGACACTGGGTGGTAAAGCAGGGGGAGGCACTACTGTGGTCATGTGTGAATGCTTGTGCAGTTGCCTGAGGAGCTATTGTCTCTTTGTGATTTGCAGGTGGGTTTGACCAGCCCTGGCTTCATCGGAGCCGACGTCTGCCACTTGAATCTGCACAAGACATTCTGCATTCCCCACGGGGGTGGAGGGCCGGGCATGGGTCCCATTGGTGTCAAGTCTCATCTGGCACCTTTCCTTCCTTCCCATCCAGTTGTGAGTCATGTTGCGCTTACCTCCTTGCATTACTGGCTATCATGTTACCTTGCAATTCTACGTTACCTTGCAAATTCACAAACAATATGCTACTTCATCAGCAATTTGTCAGTTATTCCTTAAGCATACTGCTACTTGCAGGGGTTTTCATGACCTATAGCTGGCAAGCCAATAAGTGCGTTAAAAATTCCAAGTGCAAAGGTCTTTGTAGTCTTCTTAATAGTAACTGAAGGTAGACACATGCGGCACCCTGCAGATCCCCACTGGTGGCCTGCCAGCTCCTGAGGGTGAGAAGAAGCCATTTGGTGTTGTAGCAGCGGCTCCGTGGGGATCTGCTCTCATCCTGCCCATCTCCTTTATGTACATTGCTCTCATGGGAGCCAAGGGCCTTACAAACGCATCCAAGCTTGCCATTCTCAACGCCAACTACATGGCCAAGCGCTTGGAGGTACTCACTTGAGGCGTCCCCTGGTGCCTGCATGGGGCAACCGAGTTGCCTTGCTTTACTGCAATATTCAGTACAGGTTGGGTGTCTGCAAGCTCCAACAGCGCGCGGTCTAACACTTGGGTACATTGGATGCTGCAGTCACACTTCCCTGTGCTTTTCCGGGGAGCCAATGGCACGTGTGCACATGAGTTTATCATTGATCTCCGCCAATTCAAGGTGCTCCGCTACATATTTGCAAGTTCTTGCAAGCTGCAATAGCAGGTCAAGCAAGGGTACAGATTGATCAAGATGCTGCTTGGAAAGACGTGGAAGATTGGTTGCCTGATGTCGATTGTTTGTGTATTTGCTCGCTGCAGGCAACGGCTGGTATCGAGCCAGAGGATGTTGCCAAGCGCCTGATGGACTACGGGTATCATGCACCCACCATGTCGTGGCCAGTCCCAGGAACCTTGATGATTGAACCCACCGAATCTGAGAGCAAGGTGAAGCGCTCTAGCAGCAGCTTGGCTGTGAATTCACCGATGGAATCCTCTGTAGAGCTGGATGGCGATGAGCCCATATCTTGAAGCTACTGCTAACCTTTGCCGGCTGGCTCTAACTGCAGGCCGAGTTGGACCGCTTCTGCAATGCTATGATTGCCATCCGGGAGGAGATCCGTGCTATTGAGACTGGGGAGGCCAGCGTGAAGGACAACGTGCTCAAGGTGCTGTCTTACCCTAGTGCATCAGCATTTGTCGACCTTGGTGTCCGTGTGCTTAGTCTCTGGCAAGAGCAAGTGGGCCCATCCAGGCAGCTCGTCCAAGAAGTCCCAGGTGTGCTTGGCTAGCAACTTCTAACTAGCTTGCATCATGCCAACGCGCCTGACATTCTGCACAATTCTGTGGCCAGGGAGCACCCCATCCTGCATCGGTTGTACTGGCTGACGAGTGGCAGAAGCCATACGGGCGGGAGCAGGCTGCTTTCCCTGCCTCCTGGGTCCGACAGTCCAAATTCTGGCCATCTACATGTGAGCTTGGGGATTCATGGACACTCGACTTGTCTGTTGTCTGTATAGTCTCATCAGAGACACTTGGTTCTGGCTTGGTTTCCTTTTTGGTCAAATGTGCTCTCTATATTAGCAGCAAGGCATCATGCAGGCGCTGCAGATGGTCATGAGCTTGTGAGTTGTTGCTGAATGGACTCACTCATGATTCTGTCTTACTCATGACATCAACTTCACCAACTTGTGTGCAGCCCGCGTGGACAATGTATTTGGTGACCGCAACTTGGTGTGCACGGTCCCCCCGGCTGATCAAGCCACGGTGGAGGAGGCTCAAGTGGCCTAGGAGCACATATCTCCTCGCACACTGTGGTATTTAGCTTATATTCTGTGATGGTATCTGGTGATCACCATTTTCATTATGCTAGGCCCGAAATCCATCAAGCACTTCCAATGCCGAAATGACTAGGCTCTTAGAATCTGCGAAGTTTGTAAGCTTTGCAGAAATTGAACAAATACTGACAAAGATATAACATTCAGTATGTGCACAGCTGCGCAAGTTGATGCTTTCTAAGAAATCTTTATATGTAGTGGTGCACTCTGCCTGCTGCTGAATGAGTAATATAATGAAACAGCAACTGGGCCGTTGAGTGGCTGAGTGAAGGCTGAGCCTATGTTGTCTGTATAACTGCATGGCTCATCTCTGAGCGAGGTCGGATTCTGTGCAAGGGCGGAGCCTCAGCTGTCTTTGTGACAGTGTGGCTGATCTCTGTATGATGTCGGAATGTGTGCGCCACGAGTTGATCTGCGTCTGAAGCGTCGAGACAAGGGCGATCTGCTGGTGCTTCAGAGAAAGGGAGACGTCCAATTGAGGACTCTGAGTGGAGGAGACAAGAAGCGGAGGCTACGGAACATGATCAAGAGGAGCAACATCAGGAGCAATTAGAGCAGGAAGGATTTCAATTGCTACCTTAAGTGGCACCTGAATCTGGTTACTTGCTACATAGCAATTGACCAGACTTGTTGAGATTTAAGGTAGCCCGTACCGAGCTTATGGCACCGGGCGCTGATGCAAGCCTAGCGAATGACAGCAGAGGAGACCTGCATCCACTTCTGCTGACAGAGATGCCCACTTGCTCGTGGCACAAGCAAGTTCAGATGTTTATTGGCCTCTGTAAGGTCCCTGAGTACAACTCTGCATGCGCGCGCGCTCCTGAGGCTGAAGCCCAAGTCACGCGGCGTTCTGGCACCGGTGCCACTTTAGCTTTGGCTTTGCAAAGCAGATTGTGCAGAAAAGCTCACCTTCCAGAAGCGGCACAGGCATGATGAGTTCCTGGGTCTGCGCATGAGAGTAGGGCTTTGAGAAGTTGCGCAATGCACTGAGGGCGCCCTCACAAAGTCCAGCAAAACTAAGAATGTGCCGGACAGGAGGATGGAATGAGCATGAAGCTCTGTCCAATGGGCCAGCAGAAGTGTGACCTCGAGGTCTGCTTGTTTTCCCCTTGAGGTTGAGATCAGCTAGAGCGCAGCCTGGAGAGCCACAGTTGATGCAGCGCATGTAGAGCCAAAGCCTTAGATGCAGAGAGGATGAGGTCAGAGACAGTACAAAGTGGCTCCAACATCAGAGTTGGGAGAGCCACGTACTTACAATCAGATTTGTGCTAGACAGAATATTGGTGGCTAGCAGAGTGTTCTAGTGTTCTAGTTGCCCCCCCCTCCTGAGGCACACGAACTCGCAGTGCCCAGTCCCCTTCGAGTGGCAAGTGCTGAGGTCGCGCCGCCAAGGACAGGCAGCGCAACTCTTGAGACTGACAGTGGAAGAGTCTTTCTTCTTTGCATATGTGGTCTGACAAGGAGCGGCACTCTCAAGGGCGCTTGGAGCCTATTGATCAGCCGCCAAGCGAGGAGGCAATCACTGCATGCAATCAAGGGTCGCCGGTGCTTCCATGTCACGGGCATTGCTGATGAGTACGACGGTCTCGCTGAGAAAAAAGAAATAGCTCTTCCAAGCTACGGCAATGGCTGTGGCCCAAGAAACCCAGCCGCTGCTCGGAGCAAGTGGTCTGGTAGCACAGTCTCAGCTTGGGCTACCACCATGAAGCCAGAGGCAATTCTGCTCCCTGCTGCAGCTTACTACTCCCCAACAATGCCGATACTTGACTTGGAACACGACTGACAGGAACAAGATTGACGCCTGCCCATCACTGACATGACGAACATTCCCAGTCGCCCATATCTGACAACGATAAGCTAACAATTGTGGTCTTGCAGATCAAAGAAGCAGGAGCCGCTAGTGTCGTACAATGGTTAAGTTCCAAACCTCACATAGCCCAGAAGTCGCGCGCCAGGAGAGGAGGAACTTTGCAAAGATGACGCTTCTCCCAATGAAAGACTGCTATCCGGAGCCGACGGCCAGCTTGGCCATATTGCGCTGCCGCCTGTTGGACCTTAACAGGAGACTGTGACTGCCGCTGGTTCACAACTGCCATGGCGGGCCTGTCCAGCCATATCGCGTAAGTGCCACAACGCTATGTGCGCCCCTACCCTCTCCATCCCACGTTGCGGAGGACTTACGTGAACGTCTGCAGCAACACCTTGCCCCCCTTCCCTCCCTTCCTCTCCTCGGAGATCCGCAGCTGACGCTGGCCATCCTGCTGCATTGGTCAACGAGCTGGCTACCTGCAGCGAACAGTCGCCCCAACATGTTGGGCGAGCTGTACCAGGGGACCCACTTCCAGGAGCCTAGCGTCTCTGACCTGAGGCTGCTTAGCAGGGGTTACTGTGTGATCCATAGCTGCTTTCTTTCTTTGTGTGCTTGTTTCTCTTAGCGCTTCCCCTGGCACCCTTCTCGTCCTTCGTTGATTTTTTAAAGAGAATAGGGGCTGGCATTTCCAGCCCCTATTCTCAATGGGCGAGCACTTACTCTGTACAAGGAGTTCGACACCTCCCTCCTGCAAACCCTGGCTTCCCCGATTCACCACCCATCCTTCCCCTCACCTTCATCCTCACTGCAGGCATCCCTTCCCAGACGAATTGGCGGCCTGGGCTGCCGGTCACTTGAACAGACGGCGCAGGCAGCGTTTCTCGGTTGCTGGCACCAGGTTGCCTTCTTCTTCCCTTGCGCCTCCCTTGCCTGGCCGGCCCTGCAGCTGAGGTGGAGGAAGGCTTCTTGGCATTCCAGGTGCAATTGAGGAGCATCCGGGAGTCAGGCACTCTGCTCCTTCCCCTCCCTACAACCGCTCCTCCACCCCTTCCCTTGACCTTGTCCATTTCTTTGGGCTGGCCTTTCCCAGCCACCAGTCAATCTGGCCGCGCTTTCTTCTCAGCGCTTGCTCAAGCACCAGACAAAGCAGCACAGGCCAGACTCGTTGCTGCAGTTGAGGACGAGCGTCGCAAGGCGTTGAGGACGATGCCGGATATCAAGACCAATCCAAGGAGTCTGGCACGTCTCACATCGCTCGCAACGCCTGGGGCAACGGATTGGGTCACCACACACGCAATTCACAACGCTTTCAGAATTAGCCCTGAAGCATTCCGGACGCTTCTCCAGCTGTTCCTGGGCCTGCCCCCGACCTGCCTGATTGGAGTAACTCAGTGTGAGTGTGGCTTCCGAGCGGAGAGCGGAGACCTAGCCACCCACATGCTGCGGTGTCCCACAGGCCCCGAGGTGGTGGGCGTCCACAGTCCCCTACGAGACGCCCTGGCGGGCTTGATGCGCGACGCCGGCTACCGCGCCATTGTGGAAGTAAGCAATGTAATGCCCATCACCACGGATTCCCAGGGTCGCCATCACCGTCGCACCCTGGACATTGTGGGTGTACAACCTGGCGGAGGCCCACGAGCCTTGGTGGATGTGGTGGTGACCGAGGCATACCAGAGTTCCGCTTCCACACATATTGCTGGCACGCAGTGGGAGGTGCTGAGCAGAGAAAGCTCCGACACTACTCTGACTACCCCCGCAGCGACCACCTTCTCCCGGCCGCAATCGACACTTTCGGCTGCTTGGGTCCTCGCTTCCATACCCTACTTGAGAACATAGCGAGGCTGGGATATGCACGACGCAAGGATATGCTTCCAGCCCAAACGGGTATGCCGGCAGCCTATCTGTCAATTTTGCAACGTTGAGTGTCAGCTTGCCTGCAGCGAGCTCAGGCTCATGTGTTGCATCAGAAAGCTGGTCGAGCCTTGGCTGGTAGGTCGAGAGCTTGTCGATTGCCGTCCGGTATTCGAGCATCAGTCGACCTCTATGTGCTGACTCGTGGGTACTGAGCGGGTCAGCTTAGCAGCAGGTGACGTACATTTGTCAATGTGCTTGCCTTTGTACTTGGCCACACATGACCTCCCCCCCCATCTCATAATACACACGTTTTCCTAACGGCAATGTGTTATTCAACCTCAAATATTTGTTGCAGAAATTAAAGGAATCGGCTGCTGGGGCAGGACCCAGAGTCGACGATCCAGGGGTCCAAAAGTCAGCGAAGCTGGTCCAAGTGGGGTCACTCTGTATACTTAGTCAGTAGCGGAACCAATTGTCCTTAACCGATGTAGATGTCGTGCTCCTGGTTTTGCGTACTTACAGGGATTAGATTGCATGTCTAAGCACCACATGTTGATAGACGTAGTTACTACAATTCGGTAATGGTTGCGAAAAATGATAAGGGCCGAGGGAGCCCTATCGTGGGCCCAGTCAGTCCTTGAGATTTAGGGCGGATTAGGGTTCAGCCCCTACACCCCGACCTCCCCTCTCCCTCCCTCCCCGCCGGCAGACGGTGCCCGTTACCGGGCCCCTCCCTTCCGCGCGTCGCGGCGGCTCCGGCGGCGCGCCATGCGGGCGGCCCTCGCCGCCGGCGGCGCCGGC
>WELB01000185.1:146391-162645 GCA_009602725.1 Spirogloea muscicola | reverse complement strand
GCCGCCCTGGCGACCGGCCCGCCGCCGCCGCCGCCGCCGGCGGCGGAGCTCGCGGCGGAGAGCGCGGAGGAGCTCGTGGGCGACGTGACGCTGCCGGACGTGGAGCTGCCGACGAACGAGTCGTCGGAGCGCCTCCTGCGGATCCGCCACTCGGTGAGCGGGACGAGCCCTCAGCACCTCACCTCCGCCCCTCTGAAACCCTAGCTCAGTCCATAAACCGCAGGGTTTATCACATTTGGCTTCACACTGACCTTGATGATTGGATCATACTTTCCAATTCAAGTATCTGTATTGCTCTTGTGGTGCCTGTATTTTACCGCATCGCTCAAGTTGGACTGATCATTAATCATGCACCGTCCTGGCTTCTGGGGTTCGCCTTCACACCAAGTGTGATACGTGCTTGTCCTTAAGTCCTGTATCCGACAACACTGGCTTTGAATTGACCACCATCATTCACCCCTAAGTCTTAGGTTTGCTTCCCTAGCTCAAGAACAACAGAAAAGCTTCTCCTGTAATATGCAGATACATATGCCAGCTCTCTGCGTGCCTTTGCCGAGCACTGGCATGGCCTGTGAGCTCTCTGCTCCCTGCAGATGCTAGCTCCTGCTGCTCGAAACCCAAACTCCTAATGTCTTTCCATAGCTGACAACCGGCGTTTCACGGCGGCTATGGCTGGTGGCATTCTGCAGTGCGCGCATGTCATGGCCATGGCGGTGCAGAAGCTCTTCCCGGGCACGCAGGTCACGATCGGCCCCTGCATCGAGAAGGGGTTCTACTACGACTTTGACACTCGCGAGCCGCTGCTCGAGAAGGACCTCAAGAGGATCAAGAAGGAGATGGTGAGGTGCCCTGCAGCGGCCTCTGCTGCCGCCGCAGCCAGCCTCTGTCGCAGCTGCTGCTGAGCTTCACCCTCAGCGCGTCACTGGCAGGTCCACAGTTGCTGTTGCAGGCCACTGCCGCAGGCTGTTGTCATTTGCCAAAATCCAAACCCCAAGATTGACTTAACGTGCTTACCTTTACTGTATTATATGTAGATATGGATGATATGTTTAACAATTTCACAATGTTGGACATAAATAATGGCAGGACCGCATCATCGGCCGGAACCTGCCGCTGTCGTGCGAGGAGGTGTCGCGCGAGGAAGCGGAGAACCGCATTCGGGCAATCGGTGAGCCGTACAAGCTGGAGATCCTGGACGCCATCCGCACAGAGCCCATCACAATCTACCACATTGGTATGCGACACGTTCCGCCCGGGCCCTGTTTGACAGCCGCAGTGCTGCAAGGGTGGACCTCCACCATTAACAAACTCTCTGCATTGCCCCTTGGAGAAGTTGTGGGTTTTCATTCAGTGACTATGATTGGTTATTCTGAGACTATGTGCTGCATGCATCACACTAACCACAAGCTAGTAATAATACACAAAACCATGTCTTTTGGCTCTGAGCTTGAGCTAGATTCTTATATGGCTGTTGACATAGACTCATTGGTCAGGCAACTCACAACTATATTCCCGCTGACAGGGGACGAGTGGTGGGACCTGTGTGCGGGGCCGCACGTGGACCGCACAGGCCAGATCCCACGGCGAGCAGTCGAGCTCGAGGGCCTCGCCGGGGCGTACTGGCGCGGCGACGAGAAGCGGCCCATGCTCCAGGTCTGCACAAGACGCTCTGCCTGGCACTATGAGTTACATAGAAATATAGTAAGGACTAGAGTAGAGCTGTAAGATTATTATCACCCTCAAACTAATTAGCTTATCACGAACTTCCTCACCCAATAAGAGGTTGTGGCAAGAGTAGGCTGCAGCCATTTGCTTCGTAAGATACGTGTCGTGTGCGCGTGCTCGCAAGGCTGAAGAGCATCAGCCATCAGCGCAAGTTCTTGCCCTTGGCTGGTATCAGGGTTCAGGTCTAGTTCTCTGTGGTTCTTGTGTTTATGCTTTACAGTTGGTCATGAAGTGCAGCTGCTCACTCATCAGACAGTCTTCATGTCACTTAGACTGGTACCCTTTGGGTAGCAGGAGCAAATATATTTGCTCCTGCTATCCGAACCGCAAGTCATGTCCTGTGTGGCTGCAGGTGTGGGTACTTCTGTACCTTATTTATTGTACCGTAGTATAGGACACCTGGTTACTTCATACCTTAGTATAAAGTACCTGGGTTTCCCCAAGTCGTCAATATCAGTCTGAATAATTGGAAATGATTCCTGCCAACAGCGGATCTATGGGACAGCGTGGGAGACTGAAGAGCAGCTCCACGCATACACGGTCCTCAAGGAGGAGGCTAAGCGGCGCGATCACCGCAAGCTTGGCAAGGAGCTCGATCTTTTCTCCATTCAGGTGCGCTCACTCTTTCCTCTGCCCTCCATGTTGCCGAGTTCTCATTGTCCCATCAGTGTACACCCGGGACCTGAGCCGGCCAGGTTTTGGGCCTTGAGGTATGGGTTGTGCCGTCAGAGTCAAGCAACTACATCCGATTTGGGTTTGCAAATTAACGAGATTGCAAATGTCCAGCTTTATTACTGTGAGATACGAGAGCAGGAAGAGCTCCAGGCCACCAATGGGTTCCACCATTTTCTGGGACAAGGATGAAGTTGTGAATGCAAGGTATTAGGGTCCATGCATAATTGATCATTTTTATGAAGTCCAACAACTCAGAACTTCTTAGTGCATTGTTGGTCCTTGTAGGAGGAGGCTGGTGGTGGCCTGGTGTTCTGGCACCCCAAGGGCGCGGCGATCCGCAACGAGATGGAGGCTTACTGGAAGCGCATCCACGTGCGTGCAGGATACGATCTACTGTACACTCCGCACGTTGCAAAGCTTGACCTTTGGCGCACCAGCGGCCACTTTGATTTCTACCGCGAAAACATGTTCGACCAGATGGAGATTGAGGACGAGCAATATCAGGTGGGCTTTATGGGTTCTATGCTCGCCACGTCCATGTCATGTCCGCATTGGGCGCTTCTCGTGATCACGGGCAACAAAGTGGGATCGTTAACGTGATTATCCCGATGGTCTGCTGAGTTGTAGGTACAAGAGCTAGTGAAGGTGCAGATATTGTTGCATCTGAGAAAGAGCAGTATCCTTCGCGAGCTACGTGCAAGGTCGCAGCTGCCTGCTACAGCTTGACATGTATTTCAAAGTCTGGAGCAATCAGTTGCCAAGCTCATACTTAAAGCTTGAACTGCAGGTTAGAATGTCAATGCTGAGCTGCGGTTCTTGTTTATCTTGGCTTATACGTTTTCTTCGCCATGGCTTTTGCAGCTTAAGCCCATGAACTGCCCGTGCCATGTTTGCGTCTTCCGAGACCGGCAGCACTCGTACCGCGACCTGCCCATCCGGTGGGCGGAGCTTGGGACAGTGTATCGGTACGAGCGCTCGGGCAGCCTCAACGGCTTGTTTCGAGTCAGGGGCTTCACACAGGTGCTATTGATATTAGATTCAAGTGCCAATATTCCTGCTACGCAAATTTTCAGCTGGGTGATAGCGAACTGCGTTTAAGCCGGCTGCACTCCGCTTGCTCTTTGTCTTCAAGAGTGCTACACTTTTGCCCACAAGCATTAGGCTTTCAGATTGCTGAGGTCATGTACTATTTGAATAATTGAGCTGGCAGATGTGGTAGTTCATTACTGGCTAAGACCAATAACGTCCATATGCCTCTATTCACAATATTATAGCACATTGAGATGGTGGGTCTAGATCTTCCAAACTCAGAACCTTCTCTTTGAGCCGTTCTTGTAAGCTCTTGTGTCTGACTTACCTTCTGTTGCCTTGGTGGAGCAGGACGACGCCCATATCTTCTGCCTTCCTGGTCAGATCAAGGAGGAGATAGGCAAGGTCCTGGACCTGACTGAGACGGTCCTGAGCTCGTTTGGGTTCACAAAGTACGAGGTCAACCTCTCCACCCGGCCAGACAAGTCTGTGGGGGAAGACTCTGTTTGGGAAGTTGCAACCGGGGTTAGCTTCTCATCATCATTCTGCACTCTAATGTATTGGTACAATCTTGGTCCAACATGTGTTGCTTTGGTCTGTACATAGTTTTGAGAAACGCGTCTCCCAATGTTTGTAGGCTCTGCGAGACGCTCTAGAAGCCAAGGGCTGGGACTATGTGGTGGACGATGGCGGAGGTGCATTCTACGGGCCGAAGATCGACATGAAGATTCAGGATGCGCTTGGCCGCAAGTGGCAGTGCTCCACCATCCAGGTGCTAGCCCTATAGCCTTTCTATATTGGCACTTCTTGTTACATAATGTTGCCGGTGCTGCAGATGTTGCTTGCTCCCTCTGCTTGTATAGTCTCCTATCGTTGTCTGAAAAAGACAAGCCTGATCAGATATGGCTACTCAATCGAATATGGGCTACTCAAGCCTTTGACAGTCTACTCTGCTTGTATTGTGATACGAGCGTTTCATGGTAGCGAGTGGATGACATCTTTACTTAATGGACTTTATCAGTTCATCCAGTAGATGTGAGGTATCATAAGTACGAGAGAGTCTGCTTGTCCCCGACATAGTAGCTTCTGAACACACCACTCAACTTGGCTTTGATGGGCAGGTGGACTTCAATTTGCCGCAGCGATTCAAGATGGAGTACGTGGATGCAGACCAGAGCCGAAAGCAGCCCATCATGATTCACCGCGCTATCTTTGGCTCCCTGGAACGCTTCTTCGCCATCCTGATTGAGAACTACGCGGGCGACTTCCCGCTCTGGCTGGCCCCAGTGCAGGCGCGACTACTTCCTGTCACAGATGACCAGGTCTGCAGCCTTGCATTTATCTGAAATATTGACTTGTATTGGCGTTTGTTGAGACGGTGGGCTAAAGCGGTGGGCTAAACGTCAGTAAAGGACAGTGCGCTGTTTTTCGTATTAGGCAAGTCTTCTGCACTCATTCAGGTCGTTCGAGTAGGTACAGGTTAGTGGGATAAGTGTGACGACAGCTCAAATATGTAAGCTCATCCCTGACACTATTATACTCTTATGTGATGATTTAGGTGTCCTTCTGCCATGAGGTGGCATCGGAGATGCGGGCGCGGGACATTCGGGTGGAGGTGAAGAGTGGTGAGCGGCTGGGCAAGCTTATTCGCAATGCCGAGATGGAGAAGGTGCCACTTATGGCTGTGGTTGGACCCAAGGAGGTGAATGATGAAAGCCGCCCAGCGATAGTAAAGGACAGATACCATGTTGCTTCGAGGATGTGGCTGTGGGTTTTGTATGGACATGTGCACATTCCTTGTCAAAGACTCTTGCCAAAGGAGAGGAAGTAGGTCCACAAAGCTGAAGTAAATGCTCATGAGCCCCAAGATCTAAGCAAACTTGTGAGATGTGTGCAGGTTGAGGAGAGGTGCTTAACGGTGAGGACACGAAGGGGTGGGGAGATCGGCACGCTGGCAGTGGAGGCTGTCATCCAGAGGATTGAGGAGGCCGTACGTTCTCGCGGCGTCTTGTAGCTCGGCGGCAAGCACTACCTTCTGTGATGCCTCAGTCATAGCTAACAATTTGAGGGCCATTGTTGATCCTACGGCCACAGTGGACTGCTCATAATCTTAAGGCATCCCACATTCGGGCTGCCATTTCTCCAGCACATGCGTTGCGCTCATCATCATAGAATCTCAGCAATTATAGCGCACCGCAAATGCACAATCAGAATCTATCAACGTGAGCTCTTGTGCTACAGTGAGGAATTTATAATTGGGACTTGGCATTGCTAGCGTCCTTGATGAAAGGTCCACGGGCGTCCGAGTACTCTTGTGAAGCAATTTGCAGTCAGAAAGTGGAGCAGGCTCCACCATGACGTACGGCGCAGACTGTGGAGCATCAGCTGCTAGTAAGGTGCACTCACAGCTGACACTGCATCCAAAGCGCTGGACAGCGCTGATTACATGCCAGTTTTAGAAGGCTGCAGCTGTTGCTGGTGGCAACCCAAGGGGCGAGGCACGCAAGCCATTGAGACGTTGCCGGAGTCGTCAAAGGGGCTGCTCAGCAGGAGGCCTTGCACTGCGCCCGCAGCTGCTGCACCTCGCCATGCATGTGCTCCTGCATGCGCCGGATGGCCTCCTCGGTGCCGGCCTAACACAAACAGATGCAAACACAACGAATAATTCCATGACAGTCCAACCCATTCGGAGGCTTTTGGCCACTGCGAGAATGCCAGTGACGGTGATGGCAAAGCAATGCAGACGATGTGGGTTCAGGGGTCAGTCAGGAGAGAGGAAGCAAGGTTCAAGTTCTTGTTGACAGTATAGCTTGCATACCTGCTAGCAACAGTTCTGGCCTATAAGCAGTTTGATCAAGCATGTTGACATCTAGTTGTGAGCATGGGGATGCATGCAATAGCATGATGGTACGACGACAATCTGGTACAACCAACAGTAGTACACCATGCTGGTACAATAACCTTCATCATATTGTGGTTGTACCATCATGTCATTGCATACAATCCCATGCTCACAACTACGCCGTCAACATACTTCACTATTGTACTGTAAATGTACCATCACGGTAATTGTAATAGCAACAGATGTAAGTTAGGGGCCTGCCCACCCGCATGCGGAGGACGAGGAGGTGGGCGTCGAGATCCAGCAGCTCCTCGACGGTGCGGCCATCGTCCGGCGGCGGCCGCAGCTCCACGCGCAGCTCTGACGTGGCGCCCAGCCGCACGGCGTCGCCGTGGCGCAGCGCCGCCGGCGGGCTGCCGGGCCGCAGCGNTGAACGGGTACGTGGCGCAGCTGTAGCGGGCGTGGGGATAATCCCGGCAGGCCACCTGACGAGCCATCAGCGGCGGTTAATTTGGGCGGTTAGAGGTGAATTAAGGGCAGCACGACAGGAAAGTGAGGAATTCGGCGGCCGCTCGCAGCAACGCCGCGGTAGCGGCCGCTGACCTGGCCCTTCTCGCCCACGATGGCCACGTCACCATCGTCCCCGCCGCTGCAGCCGCCGCCGCCGCCGCCGCCGCCGCCGCCGCCGCCGCAGCCGCCGCCGCCAAGGTTCGAACTGGCTCCAACGGCAAGTTTTATAGGTTCCTTAGCGGCTTCTTAACGGCATCTAATCGGTGCGTTCTCGATAGTGTAGTGGGCACGCCCTGACGGCACGGGCCAAGGCAATGCAACCGAAACTTCAGTCAGCACAACAACGCTAAGCGTCATTCGACTGACGGCCATCATCGTAAAGGTGGGCCTGTGGGCAAAGTCAGTGGCCTGTGTGGCCACGTAAACTGCGTGCTGGTGGGGTCTGCTGGCAAGCTTCAATAGCAAGGAGAAGCTTCTCCAGTTTAAGGCAATGGCCAGCCCAAAGGATTGTACTAAATGTGAAAGGGCCAGAAGGTGCTAGATCGAAGTAATTTGCGAATGTTATGCAATTGGGCGCACAACAGCAGAGACTACCTGCCTCTCTATGTGCACATTGGTGATAAGCGTATAGGCTGCGACCATAAGCTCTTGACTCCTTTGGATAGACGAGTAATGCTTTTAACCTTCAGAAACTGGAGGCCATGATTAAGTATTGGAGTGTGAGGTCGAATGCAAGATTACTGCAGCAATTACTGCATCTCAAAGTCCAGCATACGGAGTATCAAAGACAAGCGCGACAAGATCATAGCAACACAGAATGTACCCAGTAGTAATGTGCCACGTCTTGCTTAGCTGGCGCAGTCAGCTTTGCTGCCGCAGTATCTGGCAGCATTTTCAGCAGTGACAGCTTGATACGAGCTGGCGCAATGGCTTCCCTATATTTACATCCTGGAGAATATGACCTAGCTCGTATCTGGCCTTTGAGATTGCGGCGCTGCCCGGTTCTGGTCATGTTGAACGCTTTATGGCCTTGTTGCGAAAGGAAGTCTGTTCCGACTGGACGATCTAAAAGTAGGCTTGCTGGATAAAAAGTCGTACTCTGCTACTGAAGCTCATTAGGCCTGACCTTCTGTTCATACGCTTGTGGCCCTGCGAGCTGGTCCAAATTGGTGAATATTCCCAAGACTGGTTGAATAGCCACAGTTGCTGGCTTCTCTGGCCTCTGACTCCAGCATTGTGAATCTGGACCAGTTTGGCTTGCAGAGGCTGTGGCCACCTGAGCCGCAGCTAGAGTATTTACAAATTTCAGCTGCTGTGACTATGGCCCGAAGGCAATACAAGCAGCGTAGCTCGGCGCTTGCGCAACATTCACGGAGGCGGAGAACTCAGACAAACGAGATACTGACAAGAAGACTAGCCCCTTTCCTAAGTAGAGATAGATATTATAAATGTCAGATCCTTTTCCAAGTCATTGTGGTGGTACAGAAGGTACAGGTCAAGGACTGCGAGGTGATTATGAGGTCACACGAAGAGAGGATGAATTTCTCATTCAAGCTACCGAGCATGGGTAGCACTACCAACATCACCACTCCTGGACTATCGAAGAGAGAACTCCAAAGAGACCATTAAGGCCGATGATTTTGGACAACTTCATGGGAGCAACCTTTACGCATTTCAAGGGCATGCATGCACAACTACGTCTTGACAATAGCGGCGGCGTTCCGCGCCCGTCTTGAACCTCTCTCGCGTCGCACCTTAAGTTACAAAAGAACAAAGCAGCTACAAATCATCTTCTTAAGTTAGGCCACTGGCTTCCGTGGCCGTGCTGCAGCTCCCCAAGCTAGCCTCTCGAAATTTTATGTGCTCACTCGCGGGTACTAACGTCACACTGGCATCTAGCCACCTTAGCGGAGGGCTCGTTCCATGCAGCCCCACTTTCAGCACAAGCTTTTGCCTAAACAGGGTACTGGCGTTGGCCTCCCTGTCAGTCCCTTTGTCAATTCTATTTGGGCTGGCTCTCGCTGCGGCCTCCGGCTTTCGTCAGGGGGATCGTTTTCCGGCAGCTAGTCTGTCGGATCTGAGGCTCCTCACTCGTCACTACTAAGTGATCCATGCTCCCCTGGTTCTGACATAGCATCTTCAGGCCCCTTTGTAGCTGCTGAATGCTTGTAGGCCCCTCCGAACCTTTGTCAGTGCTTTTTGGGCTGGCTTTTCGCAGCCCTTGCCCCCATTGGGAGTGCCACTTCTTCTGCTTTCCACCGCCCTTGACCCCACTGTGGCTCTTTGGTTTCTGTCCATTCTTTTTCGGCTGGCTTCTGCCAGCCCCTCGTTTCTGTGGGCGAGTTCATTCTTCTCATTGGGAGAAGCCACTTCTTTCAGTCTCCTTCGCCAGTGGTGGACTCCGCGGGCGCCCGTCGTCGCAGATCCTCGGTCGCCATCTCGTCGGCGTCCCGTTGGACAGTCGTTCCACGGGAAGAAGCTGTTCCTCGCACACACTGCCGTTTGGACTGCAAGCTGCGCTCGAGCTCCTCCTTGCCCGCCGCCGCAGCCGCCGCCGTCGCCGCCGGGGAGTGGCGCTCGCAGGCAGCAGCGGACTCTGAGGAGGGATTGCGTAGCGAGAGAGCGGCGCCTAGAACCGGCCGTGCATGGCGGCGGCGGCGGCGGCGGCGGCGGCTGCGGCGGCGGCGTGGGTGCAGGTGTGCGGCGGCGGCGTGGGTGGCGGCTGCGGCGGCGGCGGCGGCCTGAGGGGTCCGGCGAGGGGCCCGCGCTACGATGGTGAGCTCCGTGCCTTCCAGCGAGCCGCCACCGAGCAGCAGCCGCCTCACAATCTGCGACAGGGACGGATACTTACTCGGCATTGCTCGGGCCGCGCCTCCTCGCGCAGTCGCTGTGGCGGTCGTCCTCCGGCAAGGACCGACAGGCGGCCGCAGCGGCGGCGGCGGCGGCCGGCGGGAGTGTGCAGGGGGCCAAAGACGCGGCCATTGCCAAGGTTCCGGAGGCCAAGCGCCGCAGCAGCGTGGACGAGCTCGCTGCTCTTATCGCCGCAGGCAAGTCTTCCATTGGCGTGTCGGCTACTGAGGTGGCGATGGAGCACGCTCTTTAATATAACAAACTTGACATTGTAGAGGTTAACGGCATGTCGGTCAGCTGATGCTGACCGCCGGCTCGGCCGTGGCTTCAGGATAGCTCAGGGGACCTCGATAACCACCATCGTGCAGCGGTAGTTGATTTGAGGGCCATATGGCAGCAGCAGTAGAAATTCTGGGGGCGAGTGCCTGTTGCATGCGTCCTCCAATCAGTTGCGCTTTCTGGCAGCTGCCATGCCACCAAGCTTCCAATCGAGCCGCCGTGGCTAGTGATTAGGCGCTAAAGCGGGCCTCAGCAGCCTGTGGTGGCCATCATCATTACACCGAGGCTCTCAAGTGCATGGTCTCGTGCATTGCTGTGCAGAGCCGGAGGAGCTCCAGAAGACGTTGGAAGTAAGCTCCAGCCGACGGCACCACTGCGTATACGGCTGCTAGTGACATGTAGAGCTTGTCCCTAATTATCAAATTTTGATCAAGAAGCTTCTCTGCTTGACCACAGCAGAGTCCAGGAGTTGCATCTCCATCCTCGAGGACTGCAGATATATCATGCACACAATCTTGATTGCTGAAGGTGCAATGAACAAGTGTAGGTGATGCACCAAGGCTACTTAGAGGCAGCGCTGGAGCGCTTCCTCAAGGCGCGCGAGTACAACGTACCTAAGGCCCACAAGATGGTTAGCACTGGGCCCGGCTTTAAGCAGCAAGTCATCAGGACCTCATTTATGACGCTCTGTAAACATGGCCGTGTCTTCATGAGGAATGCATGTAGTAGGAAAGCTGTCTGACATGCATTTGTCCTACCTTCAGCTGGTGGACTGCTTGCGGTGGCGTGTCAAAAACGATATAGATAACATCCTTTCGGTGAGTCAGCAAGCAAGGCCTTGCAACTCTCTTGTATCTCAGAACAAGCATTTGTGGGGCTGAAGTAAGGAGCTAGCCTGGCAGGCGCGCAGACGTGTGTCAAGCATCAGATGTTGTGATTGTGGTGCGACTCATGTCGTCCAGAACTCTGATTTGGAGGATCACCGGCATGCTGTCAGCGGCCAATTCAGGACAGCAAGTTCGAGAGGATACGGGAGACGCAGCTGCTCGGGATGTGTGGGTTTGACAAGAAGGTAGGCGTTCCTTCTATCTGACGACTTTTGATACCCTTATCCTAGTTGCAGACGTTCCAACAAGGAAGGCTCTCGCTTGTCTGCTGGCCAGTGTAAACTGCTGTTGCTCAGCATGTACAGTGCCTGACTTGCAGGGGCATCCTATCATGGTGGTGCGAGTCGGCTTGAGCACATTCGACAAGGCTACGGTACTGAATCCTCTCGAACTTGCAGAAGAATGTGAGCTGGCTGCCAGCTTCAATCTCCCAGCAGCAACTGGCGCAGAGAATTGTGTTGGTCATTGCATGCCTAAGTCTTCTGCCTTCTCCCAGCTGACATGCTCATCTAGTATGTGTGGGCAGCTTGAGGAGTACGTCCTCTCGCACATCCAGAACAACGAGTACCGAGACCGCGTCCTGCTGGTATGACAGACAATCTGCAAACACCAGTGCACGTAGCGTGCTGCACATGAGCTGACGGAACCACAGGTGCAAGGCTCAGTGTTGCCTGTCCAGAAGTTAGACATGTTGCGTTTGTAACACCTTCAGCGGGGTTGTGACAGCCAGAAGCCAGCCAGCAAGCCGGCAGGCCAATCACCACCTGTGTGAAGCTCCTTGACATGACAGGCCTCAAGCTTTCAGCGCTCTCCCGCATGAAGGTGCTACATTCATCTCAACATGCTTGTTGGTATGAAGATATCAGATTAAACTACAGAAGGTTGTGATCCAAAGTCCCAGAAGTAGGTTACACAGTGCTTGGCACACCTAGGACTTTTAATATCTGAGGAGGTAGTCTTCAACTGTCGATTCTTGGGTCTTTTCAGCTAGGATCCTAATATACTACTGATTTACAGGTCTCGACTGCAATTTCCAATATCGATGACCTCAATTACCCAGAGAAGGCGACCCACTATTACATTGTCAATGCGCCTTATGTGTTCACAACCTGCTGGAAGGTGTGCTAAGCCTCCCCTAGACCACAACTCTCACACCCCTAACCATAGGTTCTAGACATAGCTAACAAGCGCAAACACAAACCCTCGGAGTTTGACTGCTGGGCCTTTTTTCACCTGAAAGCTTCCAGCTTCCAGTTTTCACTTGAAATTTGTGTCCTGAGTTTTCACAATTATAGAGCCCACAGCTACACCAGAAGCACAGCTGGCCTGGCCTGTCAGGCTCAGCACCTCGAATATGATGCACCATGCTGAGGAGCTGGGCAGGAGGCAAGTTTCAAGCCGCTGGAAGTGGACAATTCTGACGACAGCAACTCTTGCTTGGCAGGCAGTGAAGCCTCTGCTGCAAGACCGGACGCGGAAGAAGGTGGTAGTCCTTAATGGCGCAGGCAAGGACGAGCTCCTGCAGGTCAGCATTGCCACAGGCGAGCGCATCGTGGTTGCCAAACGCATGTTCTTGACAACATGCTCAAATGTTTCTAGCCATTGGCAGGAAGATGTCCTGACTTGACTTCCTTGCAGGTGATGGAGCCGGAGTGCCTGCCACACTTTGTGAGCCTGGCGCCCAAGGAGGGCTTTGGGTCAAGCCGCAACCTGGCGGCGCTTGAGGATCCCGCGCTCGATTGCTGCTCTGCATCCCACGCTTACCACTGCGAGATGCAGCGTTACATTCATGAGCAAGCCGAGCAAGCCGTCTCCGCTGGATATGTCAGGACACAAAGGTGTCAATCAACTCTACTTGGCAGAAGCATAACTTGGAAACTAATTGGTGCAAGCCAGATTCTGGCAGTCGTGAGCCATGACTTGACCCTGAAGAGGAAGCAGCAGATTTGTGATTCTCAAGTATTCTGCACTCCATTGGCTGCAGTGCATCAGCTCGTACTGATTGGCTGCCCCTGCTTGAAATCATAACATTACAAATCGAGTATCAAATTGAGACTTGGCACTTTCTTATCATCTGTTCCTCGTCCTAACAGCATACTAAGAGCTGATATACTTGTGTGGTGGCCAGCTTGCCACGTGTGGAGATCCCCGTGGACCCTGAGAAGGAGGGCGCGGAGCTCGAGGTCACACAGGTCGTGGAAAAGACCATCGAGAAGGTGCTGGCTGGAGAGGGTGAGCGGCCAATTGAGGAGCAGCTCAATGGCCTTGAGCTGGACAGAGATGACGACAATGGGGCCCGTATTAGTAGATCCTGATCTCGACCTGTGCCACAGCAGGCACTTCCTTGTGGAAGTCGCCATTGACTGCTGGCTCACAGCAGCTCCATGTAAATGCATCACCGTCTGCCCAAGTGCATGTTTGACCATGTAGGATACAGAGGCCTAAAATGACAATCAGTGGCGCATAATGCCTATGCCGGTACACTTGATTGTTTGGGCTGACCTCCTTGACTAGGCTGGAAATTTCAATCTGGGTTAGGTTTTTGGTCATCCTGTCAGCTTCATGCTGGCCAAAGCAGTCAAGCAGTTCACTCAACCGTAGTGAAGTGGCAGCCATTGGCCTCCCCCCTTTTGAGCTGCAGCAAGCACACTCTGCACTTGCAGGTGCCCCCTCCCTTGTGCTACATTTTTGCGTCAGATTGGACACACACTGATCGATTTTCTTCACAGACAAATATCTGCCAGCACAATTGCTGGAAAGAATAAGGACTGTGCAGATTTTGCCATTGGTTAGCTTCAATGAACATGGGTTAAGTGTCACCTGTACATACTCCTTGGTGCTGCAGGTGGGCCATCTTCTTGAAGCGTTGAGCTCTGAGTTGTTACGGAGTACATGGCGTCCTTAGAAAGTGCAAATTCTGGAGGAGGAAGGTGGTCTACACAGAGATGAGGGCCAAATGCGCAGCGGCGAGTGCGAGGGCGAGGCCGGTCATGTAAGCACTGGCGACGATGCGCGGCTCTGGCAGGCCAGAGAGCTCGAGGTGGTGGTGCAGCGGGGCCATGCGGAGCCACCGCCGGCCCTCGCCGTAGCGCCGCCGCGTCCACTTGAAGTATGCCACCTGCATTCACGACCCCAACATCAGCAGATCTCATACTCGCGACGTCCTCATACTCGATGCCAAGTGCAAGTGGTAATCAGCAGCTGAAATAAATCAGCCTTTGGCTCAACGTCAAGTTTTGAAAAATGTGGGCCAGGTTGTCGGTGTAGCAACGCAAGAGGCATGATAGACAGAGAGCGTGAGAGCTTAAGAGCTTGGGCCTCCTAAGCACAAACATGCTCATGAACTTAAGGAACATAAGGAACATGAGTAGTGTCACCAGTGTTCAGAAATTCATGCTCCTGTAATGCAGTGTGTAAGTTTGCGCAATACCTGCCCCACGACCGACAGCGTCTCAATGACAAAGATGCCGGAGGCCACAAGAAGTGGTAGGTACAGGCCTGTGCACACGGCCATAGCCGCCAGCGCGCCACCCAGCGCCAGGCTGCCTGTGTCACCCATGAAGACTGCCGCCTTGTGCCGGTTGTGGGCCAGGAATCCCACACAGGCCCCGGCCATGGACGCCCCGAACACTGCCAGGGCTGCAAAAACGAGAAGAAAAGCGAGCAGCTATGACGAATGACTTCCAAGTGCTGAACATATTGCGTGCCAAATTCAGCCATGTCAGATTCTGCTCACACACTAACCGACGCTATACTTTCCTTGAGCAGCAGGGTTTTGTCGTGTTTGCTTTGTGTTCATTGTCAGGCTGCATTTAAGTCTCATGCTACTTCTGGTTGATGTCATGATCATTGCTCAACAAAGCCCAGTCTTCAGCACTGACCACAAGACAGCTAGTTACATGCAGAAAGTCTGTATAAGAAGCTAGTAAGCCATTGGTCTGTGTTCTACCGTAGTCAGTAAGCTCATGCTGGAGGAGGACCTGGGTAAATGGGAAGGACAGCCACAGTCATGCCAAAGAAGGCAGCAGCAGCAACGCCAGCGGCCAGGCCGTCGGCGCCGTCGGTGAGGTTGACGCCGTTGCTCATGGCCGCATATGTGAAGACAGAAAGTGGGAGGCACCACTTGCCAGCGTACCACAGCCCCAGCGGCTGCGGGAGAGGAATAAGCCACCTCCTGCAGCAGGAAGATAACAGCAGGCCACTTGACGATTACTATCACAATCAGGGTTGCTGCTCTTCCAAAACCTCAGCTAAGACCAGATCTAACCCCAAGGTCTTAACTTACTGACTCTCTAATTGCCAAGCGTTGAAGCTTTTGGTGCTCCCCGATGCAGCAGGACAATGCCAGCCTCATGCAACCCCCTTCAGCTGGTCACATGCAGCTGTAGCTTACAGCAACAAGCAATCGCAAGAACGCCCACTCCATGGTGTCTTCCTTTGTGTTTTATGCATCCATTACCAGGGTCTGGGTCTAGGTGTAGTCAATGCTTTCGCAGAACTATGACTTGAAAGTATCATGGTGAAGATATGATCTGCACGTTAAGCTCACAATGCGAGTAGCACCCTCACATCTTGTAGGGCGACAGCAACACTGTGCGGTCGAGCCACCAATAGAAGCCTAGGCCAACAGCGAGCTGCTCGACAGTACCAAATTAAAAGTGCGTCAGCAAAGCAACGCTTTTCCGACACCCAGATTGAGCTCAGGACAACGGACAATGGACATCGGACAATGCCCAGCCACCACCCTCAAAGTAAACCTTGAGACAAGATGGATGGGAGATGGTATTCTGTGTACATATTTATGCTTCATCAACAACCGGTGCACTACGATTGAAGAGGAGACCGTGCTGAGCAGGTCTGGAGGATTTAAATTGGTGATAAAAACTTGCTGCCATACTCCAAGCTGACGCTGATGCTTTATGTGACAAGCTCAGGTGGCAGCGAGGGCTTTTGATTGGGCTTATGTGCAACGTAAGATTGTGAAGATGAGGTGCTTGATGGGAATTGGGCATGAGGTGGGAAGCTAGCTACCTGGAGGAGGAGCTTGGTGCGGCCAGGAAGGCCGCGGTTGTGGCGCCCAATCAGCACGAGTGCATCATCCAGGAGGCCGATGGCTGCGAAGGCGGCCGTGACGGCCGCAACAGCTTGGAGCTCAGGGGCAGCGGTGCCCATGGCGAGGAGCGCCGTGCCGACGCCGGCGGGGAGGAAGAAGGCGCCGCCCATAGTGGGCGTGCCAGCCTTGGCTAGGTGCGCCTGGGGGCCCTCAGCGCGGACGACCTGGCCGAGCTTGAGGCGCGCCAGGAGCGGCACGGCGGCGGCGCCGGCGAGCGCCGCGAAAAAAAAAAAAAAAAAAAAAAAAAAAAAAAAAAAAAAAAAAAAAAAAAAAAAAAAAAAAAAAAAAAAAAAAAAAAAAAAAAAAAAAAAAAAAAAAAAAAAAAAAAAAAAAAAAAAAAAAAA
>WELB01000185.1:103508-135484 GCA_009602725.1 Spirogloea muscicola | reverse complement strand
GCGGCGGTAGGCGCCGCGGCGTCGCCGCCGCCGCCGCCGCCGCCGCTGCCGCCCTCCTCCTCTGCCTCGGTGACCCATCCCTCCCTCCCCTCTGCCTCGCCCGCATTGCTCTTATCTGTTGCCTTCCAACCAGAGGACATGGGTTCAGTTCCCGGTGGCCGCCATGGCTGCCGGCATCCACAGCCTTGTGCCTCAAACCCTTAACCCCTTCGCCTCTGAGTAATAGTCATAAGTACCCTCAGCACCTGGCTGGCCTTCACAGCCGCTTATTCAGTATAAGCAGCAGCATTCTTCCTCACTGTTCCTCATTGAGATCCCCTCTTCTAATGCAGTTTGCACTGCGCTTCCCCTCCTTTTAGCAGCTTCTCCCAGTTATTGCACATCGTATGATGATCCCGCTCTGACATGCCTGCTGCTTGTTGGCATTGCCGGCCACTGCTGCGCCTGCGCTTCCTGCAGTGGTCGCCACAGTGCCTTTCCCAGTGAGTGCCGCGCCCACTTTCTGGTATTCAGGCATCGATTAGCGGCCTTTATGGTGAAGCGTGGTTACTTAGCGGGTCAAGTTATTGTGGTTTATGTACGTCTTCAGATGTGCTTGCCACTGTCCTTTGCCCACTTTGGCTTTCAGTTAGTTCAATACAAGCAGTTTCTCTTCTCCTTGCTGTCTCATCAAGTGCTAACTACAGACCCTCACACTCCTACCAGTCCTCCTCGAGGCGGCACAGGCCGCGGCTTGTGAGCCGCAACCCGCGCTTCCGCGACTTCAGCGCTCATCTGGAGCGGCCACTGCCGGCCACCATCGACCGCAACAACCTCACGCATGTCTACCTTGCCTTCTACAAGTGAGTGCCCAACTGATTGACAGCCATGGCCGAACTCCCGCTTACAATGATTCATTCAGCCGATCCATTGATGCAAGCGTATGAAAGAATGGCTGTCTGGTGAGCGACAGGCGCAATGCAGACCCGGCGCGGCGCGTGGTGTGGTGCTCGGGCGGCCACTGCCCCGACTTTGAGCGTTGCGAGGAGGACCACGACCAGTATGCCGTCAAGGAGGGCATGGAGGTCCCTTCCCCTCTACCGAGCTCTGCCTCCGCGTCCCTTGCCTTTGTTTTCCTCCCTCCTCCTCCTTCCATCCACTGCCCAGCCTGAATGCAAGACCTGACTTTGTAGTAAAGCCTAAGTGAAGTCATCTAGGGATTCATGGTGGCCGGTGCTTCTTTGGGGCGTGCTGGTTGTGTGCGCTAGGCGTGCTGGGAACCGGGCATGGTGGACGACGACCCAAGCGAGCCGCTGCCGCCGCTCAACTGCCCGGACATTGCCGCGCCGGGCGAGGGCGCCGCTGCCGCAGCCGCCGCCGCGCCGCCGCAGCACGATGACCGCTGCACGCACGCACAGGACTTTGTGCGCCACGAGCAGTACCTCAGCCAGGTCGGCAGCCTTGACCTTGTCAAAGGCTTAATCTGGTCAGGCATCACATCTAGTTGGGGAATGCTGGCTGACGGGCCGGCCACAACTAGCCAAGCTTCAGCTCTGGGCAGGCGCTGCTCGCGGCTATGCCAGGTCTTTGTGCTGGAGAATGTGTACGTCAACTGGCGCGGCCAGGCGTTCAACGCCACCTACCGCTTCGACCGCCTCGGCTGCGGCGGCGACCAGCACTTTGCATACACGCCCGGCTCCACGCGCGTCTACGAGTTTGACGTGAGCTGCCAAACCAAACCTCCCAACCAGGTGCCAGACATACAGATTAAAGTCACGCAAAACGGCCACCCATAGACCTGAACTGCTGAATCCTGAGCAGTCTTAGCCCTTCAGCTTACCTTTCGACATTCTCTTAGTGGACAGATCAAGGGGTTAACACCAAAACATTTGCCCCAGGAGTATTACTGGACAGATCAAGGGGTTAACACAAAAACATTTGCCCCAGGAGTATGACGAGCCTGCTGACAGGGCTGAACTTAAAATGGCTCTATCCAGCCGGCAGGGGCGTAGATACAATACCCCCTAGTTACAATTGCTGCACAAGTGATCTGTGAGGCATCACTCTCTTCCTCCACGAGCACGCCGCCTCCAGGAGCTTGTCAACCTCGCGTACTGGAATGGCGGCCAGTTCTACCATGGCATCGTTGAGCTGCTCCCTACCTACCTCCTTCTTCATGGCTACCTTGCTCGGTTAGTCCCCACAACCCATTAATCGTACCCCAACTTAGGCACAGGCTCTGCATGCTGTAGCCAGGAGCCATGGGTGACCCACTGTCAGAGGCCGTTTAAGCATTTTGTAAGGTATTTAGGTAATGGTTGAAAACTTGCTGGTCCAACCAAGGTACCTTGTCCAGCACATCTGTTGTTGCTATTATGTGGCAAAGTTGCAATATTAAAGTATATTGCTCTTGTCTGCTCTTGTCAATATTGGGTGCCCATGCAGCCACCTAGAATTTCAGCTACTCGTGAATCACCATCACTCCAACTTCTAACCTAAACAGTCGATCTGACACCAAGAAATCCATAAGAAGAATTAACAAACACAACACGGGCATCTTACAGGAAACCGGACGTCCCGATTGTGCAGCGCCAGATGCAGATTGATTTCTACGACAATATTCTGCAGCATTTTACTGGCGTGCCCACCTCCGCCACCATTTTCAAGTAATTACTCCCTGACTTGCCTGGCAAGCAGACCTCCCCAATAATATCAAGGCCCCTTGCAAACAATGGATGCGCCTGTAAAATCTCGGCAATTTACTTGGGTCCTTAGCTTTGATCAACAATGGTGTGGCTGCAAGTTGCTAACAGAGCCATGTTTACTTTTTCCATTCATCTCTCAGGACAATAAGAAACGGAGAATTGTTCTTCGCCCGGCGCCTTGTACAGCCCATCTTTCAGGTTCCCAGCAGATGGGAACCTGTCTCAGCTGCTGATGTACTCCTTAGATTTCAAAGGAGTAGATGTATCAAAGCACCCTCCTGGTAACAGACTCAGTGGTCAAAATGGGATGCATCTCAGAAGCAGTTTCCTTTGGCACAACAACCTCTGCAGCTGGGGGGACTCACTTGACCAATGCGCCTCATAGTGTCTGTCTGCGCAGTGGTCTGCACGTCCGAGCAAGGCTGTGTGGCGGCTGTTCCGAAGCAAGAACCTTGTGCGGCGCGACGGTCTCCCAATGTTCTTTGCCAATTGGACCAAGAGGTGCACACGTCAGGCAACATGAATGCATTTGGGGTGCTCTGTTGATGAATTGAGAGGCCAAGCCGCAAAATCTTTCACTAGACTACCAACTCACATAATGACCTGTTTGGAAAGGTTCCCAAGCGCGCCACTTAGTCCGCCAGCAGAGTGGACCGAGGGCTCGTTCAACACTGAGACGCAGCAGCCGCCGCCGCCGGCCCCGCCGCCGCCGTCGCCGGCGGATGATGCCGAGACAGATGACTGGGTTGTCATCTATGTCATACGCGAGACCACCAGGTCCTGCACACCTAACACAAGCATCTTTCTTCAATCAGATCTTTCATCTGATCTTTGTGAGACGCCAACTTACCTGTGCTCAAATCTCTTACCTAGACCTGATTTCTTACCATGCTCTGCTGTCGATCACACAGCTGCTCAGGCAGTGGGGATCAAGGGCTGCTGACGGAAGTTTCCTGCTGCTGCGCTTTCTCCGATTCTCAGGGTGCTCACTGAGAGCGACGAGGTCCACGCTGCACTGAAGGACGCCTTCTCCCCAGAACGCGTCGTCGTCTTTGACGGAAGGTCCTGATCACCCTAAACCAACATGAGTTACATCTATCTTGCGCTTCCCTAAACACTTCTCTGTTGGAAAGCAAATTATGCGTCACTGCTGGGAGTCGGTCGTAAGCTCACTCGCAAGTATCTTTGGCATATGAAGTGCAGCAAAGTATGCACATTCGACCTGGGCACCTTGGACCGAGACCTAATATCTAATCTGCCTGCTCACAAATATGGCCAGCAATGTCTGGTATTAAGTTTGTCAACGAATTGCCCGTGATTGACCTAACAGCCGAGGGTAGCTACCAGCTGTGTAATAGGACTCCCTAGCCATGCCGAGCGTAACAGCCCGCCACTTTGGGCTTCCGCTTACACGCTGGCATGGCTGGTGCAGGCTGCTGGTGAAGGATGCAAAGCTGCTCTTTAATCGCGCGAGGTTGATCGTGGGCGTTCATGGCGCAGGTCCGTGCTCCACAATGCCCCCTCACAATCTCAGTGTTGTGTATTTCGGCAGCTTTGCATGGCTGGGTGCTACCTCTTGAGGCTTTCACTGACCTGATGCTGCCTCAGCTGACTCATGAGGCTGACCCGTGCTTCACTGCAAGTGTGCTGCCAGTCTGGTGTCAACACTGCTGGCATTTAGCTGCAGTAAGCTGGCAATCGAACCTTATTCCCAGTGGCTCGGGCGCTTGCGTGATATTGACCCTTTATGACGTGTCTGCTCTCCAGCCTTCACCAACATGGTCTTCATGCCTACCGATAGCAGCGTGCTGGAGATCCGCCCACGGGACTACCGCAACTCCTGCTATCACCACCTTGCTGAGGTCTGCGAGTTGCGATACTACCTCCTCCTTGCTAACGGGAACAAGGACTCTACCACATCGGTGGATGTTGCAGACGTTGTGCAGGTCCTTAACACTGTTGCACCTATCGTGCTTCGCGCCTCTGGTGCAAGTTGAGCTTGACTGCTTGCCAAAGGGGTGAGTCCAGGATGACTCCCTATGCCTGCCCAATTGTAGCCTTTACTCCTTGGTTACTTCATTGTCTGTTTGATACCACAATTGGTGGCTGGAGGTAGTCCTTGAGAGACTACCTACTGAGAACGATGGTTGATGAGGCTGTTAACAGCAAATGCACCAACGACGTCATGATTCTGTCAGCACGAAGGTAAGTGAAACAATCTGGTCTAGAATGTCAAAGAATGAATTGCCACAAATGAGCACTTCACCAGCTACAATACCTACCCAAACCCGCGATCAATATCGCGAGAAAAAGAATGTCATGTTGCAGGTCCTGGTGCAGCTGGAGGTCCGTAAGGAGTCGGGTATGTGTCATCGGCGTCCTTTAACCACATTAATTGGGAGAAAGGCTTGGCTGTGTCAAAGAAAAGAGTTCCTGCACCAGGCATCATCATGGCAGCTCAGTTAAAGTGCGCGTGATGTGGGATGGTTCAGTGTAAGCACCCTGTGATAAATCTGAAGGATGAACAGGGGCGCCACCATAGTGTTCAAGAAGGTAAAATAACAAGTCAACTGGCAGCAAGCATTTGACGTCCAGACTTGACCTTGCAAATCATTATGCCAAGCAAGAGACTGCAAGTTCAGCTGCTCCTGAGTGTCTTACCTAAGGTTGGCATGAAGATAGTAAGGAGGGCGGTGCCCACACAATTAAGGATGAAGCCTGGCACAGCCATTTCCCGCATAGTGAAGTAGCCAGTGGAGTAGGCAATGGCGTTGGGAGGCGTCGCAACTGGCAACATGAAGGCATATGAACAAGCAATCGTGGCTGGCACCATCAAGACCAGAGGGTGTCGGTGAATTGAGATGGCAACATGGGCCAAGAGGGGCAGGAAGACGGTTGCGGTGGCCGAGTTGGAGGAAAATTCAGTCGTAAAGCAAACGCACAGTACGACGACAAGCGTCAGTAGTACTGTTGGCAGATGCTCAAGGACCTGCACAGAAGAGGAGCCATCAGCCGACGCCTTACAAAGCTGATTGTTTAGCACATGGGCGCAGCATTTGTCTTTTTATCATTATCTGAGCTTGTGCAGTCTCTCTCATTCTCAGACATCTGCCAGCGATAATTGTAACATTCTGCAAGCTGCAGTACGGCATTCTAAGAGAATTGCATGCATTGCAAGCCGGGAAAAGCAGAAATCTCCAGACAATACACTCTCAAGAGGGCAGAAAGCGAGCTAATCAGCAAGATTAGCAAGGTAGGAGACATATATGACACAGCAAGACAGTGCAAAAGCAAAAATTCTGACATGAAGCCTTTCTCCAATGTCCTCAGCCAGCCCACTTTCAGCAACACCCTTGGACAATGCAAAACCTGCACAGACAACAAGAAGCGCCTCAATCAAGCTTGCCATCTTTGTGTCTTGTGAGTCACAACTACAAGCCACGTCAGCATTAATCTTTGAAGGCAAATTTGGTGGTCAAGAGAGAGCAGTACCTCCACCCAGAAGCAAGACAATGTCCCAGGGTAGTCGATGGCAGTCCTCCCAAGTCAGGAGCCTCTCACCAATGGCCCGCTTACTTGGCAGTACAAAGAGAAGAGTTGCTAGTGCAACCTGCGGATTATGGACAGGTATGTGTGTAATTGCCAGTCTTCAAGAATCAGCTTAAAGAGGTGCTCTATAAGGTGTATCAAAGGCGCATGCTAGGTACGACTTAAGTTGGTGACAAAACTGCAGAAGAATAAGCTTCTAAGAATATCAAAGTATTTACAGTGTTTACATATATTTCCGATCTCTTCCAGTGATTAATACTATTAAAATAAGAGTATAATATGGTTCTAGTCCAACTCAAGTTGTTATATATGTAGAAACTGATTGATTGTTTTCAAAACATTGAGCAAACACAACTCAGGCCACGTACATTTGCCAATGTCAGATCATGTGCGAGCTGTTCCTATGTCAGGTCGACTTAGGCAGGAGCACTTACAGAGACAGTCCCATCACCTACACGGTTGTGAAAAAGGGCACCCCACCCTGGTATGTCGCCTGTGAATGAGCGGGTCATCCACAGGAGAGCCAGCACTCCAAAATCCACTAGCACAGCCCTCTCTGCAAATGATGCTGGCCCTGACTTACACGAAGTATGGTACGAAGACGCATGTTAGACCCCTTGCCTGCAGTAGCTTCTCTTAAGAGCAGCTTTTTGCACCTGTCACTAGCTGCTATGACAAAATGAGGGGGTTTTGTTTTAGAGATGTGGTCATATTGACAATCTTGTGAAGACAGACATGGTACTTACCAAGGCGGTCATATTCGTCCAAGATGAGAGATCTATTCAGGGATGTTGAGATTATCGGTACAGCAGATTGCGGACAGTGCCATACGCATAGCAATAGCCAGAGGATGAAGATGAACACGAAAGCCAGAGGAAAACCAAAGGCTAACCACTGTAGAGCAAGAACAGCTTTTGTTCAGCTTCTACGCCAAGGACTGATCAGTATGTGATGAATGCAACAACATATAAGCAACAGGCAAGAGGACTTCCAGCCAATGGCGCCGTGCTTATCTGGCTTCATCTGCATGCTCTGTGGACAAGAGTGGGCATCACTATTGGCATGACCTTGATGAAGTTGCCACAGTGGGTGGTCTCTGATTGTTACTACAATAACTTCTGCCACCTGCCGAGGACATGACGTACATGCAGACATGCTCTTACCTGCATGAATGTGATAGGGGGCGCACGAGGAAACGTTTTCTGCCAGACACCAGCAAGTACTAGATTTGGGCCTGTGCCTGTGAGGGTGGCCATTCCACCAATAGATGCAGCATATGCAACTGCCAGAACAACCCCCTTGCAGTAGCTTCGAAGGGCTTCTGCCTCGTTCCCTTTGTCCACCAACTCATGTGCACCAAGTTCCACGTCCATGGGGGTGACTGTTGCTGGCTTGCTTCCCTTGTCGTATCCTGTGCAGGACAATATAGCATAAATTGACCCGCTCCTGAACATGAGAAAGTCTCACTGATCAAAGCCTCACCCAAAGATATGCAAAGGCTCACCGTTCTCGTGGCTGCTTGGTGTAGAGGTCTCTGTGTTGAGGACTGCTGCCTCACTTGTGGCAGTTGCCTTGCTGGACAGCTGCCGCGCCAAAGCACTGCCGGTATACGGCACAGGTACTGCCTGCTATTCACACACTTGGGTGCTTAGGATATCTCCTGTACTGCAAGTATGCCTGGTAACTGAAGTACATGACTTAAGTGGATCCTGCCGTACATTGCAATTTCTGCATGCATCAGCAATGTGGATATGCTGCCTATGTTGTCTGTGGTCACGCATCTTCAGTGTTGCCACCAAAGGAGACACGAGCAAAATGAAGGCGTGTGAGCATGAGACTTCTTTCAAGTCGGCTTTGCTATATACCATGACTTTGTCAAGGACACCGACGGCCATCGGAACCATCATGATAGCTGTAGCTGTATTTGATATCCACATTGATAAAAATGCTGGACCGATGCAAAATCCCAGTAAGAGGAGGCGAGGATCCATTCCCTCCCTCCCCACAATGAGCAGCATCTTCAAGGCTATCCTGCTCCATCCAAAGCATGCCAACTGTATGACATCAAAGTCAAGTACCAACGCATCAAGGAAGTACGCCATGCTCATCAACATCGGCCAAAGGACACTATCAAAAATCACACTGAATTTCTGTCAGCCCAACTTGATCTTTCAGCCCCTTACCTCCTGTGAATATTCCACTTCTCAACGGCCAGAGCAAAGATGAATGAGCCTGAAACGCAAGAAGTTGTGCTGCTCAGGAGTGACAGGAGGACAGGAGGAGAGGGAACGGAGTACAAGAGCTAGACAAGAAGTTGGAAATGTGTCAAGCAAGCTTACCAAGAAACAGTACAATGGTATCGTTGAGGTAAGATGGTGCCACTTCATCTGCCTCCATGATACCGAATAGTGGAAAGATGGCAAGGGGAAGGATGGAGGTGACTGCAATAGGCACGGCCTCCGATAACCACCAGATAGCCATCCACACCAGTGCTGCACTGTGTGTACTTGGTCAAATTCTCTGTCTACTGACAAGCTTGACTTACACGAAGTGTACACCGGCATGACACTCACAAGAGAAATTGGATGCAGACCATCAGGATGTAGCTTGAAAAGACAATCATACCTGCAAGCATCACCAAGCCATCCCGATCTGATACTGCTGGTGCTACAGCTAGCAGCACTGCGGCACACATAGGACCTGCACAGAAACATCCTAAAAAGTCAATTACGTAAGCCCGCAAAGTAGCTGACTGTGTGCAAAGAGATTCTTGGCAGCATCTGGAGAAGACATGGTCAGCTCCATCTGGACCAATCGGCTTCTGGAAGTGCCATATGGTTTTCAGAAGTGCGACACAGGCTTACCTGCAGTGATGTAACCCCAATGGCTATACTTGACAAGTATTCTGCCCCATCTGTATAATTCCTGACGCCACGTCTCCTGCTTCTGCAATCAACCAGGAAAAGCTTCATTGACCACGCTCCCTCACAGATCCTCTGCTAGAGCTCAACAGCAAAGATATCAAGATACAGTAAGTAGACATCAAAGGGAGTGCTTCAGTAGGACCCACCTTTACAGACTCAGACCTCTCTATCGAGGGGTTCAGCAGTGATGTCTTATCACCATCATGTACAGCGCCTGACAGAGATCCTTGATTTTCTGCTTCGATAGCAATGCAAGAGCTAGTCCGTAAGCAGATGTGCTCGTACTTGTAGAATGACGCGAATCAGTCTGCACTAAGACAGCCGAAGTATTTGAGCGTGATAGGAGAAGCGAAAGCGGCCAACTTCACGAATGCTGGCCACCTGCTACAAGCGGGCTGTCGCTCTCGAGGGGCTGGTCCCTGGCATGCGCATGGTGGAGCAGCACCCCCGGGGACGTCGGGCCGCGGTCCATCCAGCGGGCCCGTGGCCGCCTGGCCTAGCCCCAGCGCATGACGTGCGACTGCGACGTCCCCAGCGGCCAGCCGTGCACCAGTTGCAGGGCAGCCTGCTCCGGCTCGACGGCCAGGCCCTCAATCTGAGGCGGCGGTCACCAATGGATTCGCGAGCCTCGCCAGACGATCTCGGCGGCGGCGGCGGCGGCGGCGGCGGCGGAGGCGGAATGGCTCTGACGGCGTCGGTCGTACATGGCCGGGTGCGAGGACCATCAGCGACTTGAACGGGGACGACCGACTCATCGTTGGAAGGTCCTCAGAATCAGCGCATGCGTGGATTCTTTCTCCCCTGGGCCGACAAGCACGTGCAGCTCGAGCCTCCCCGGAAGCTCGCCCCCGCACGGACCCCACGGCGGGTAAAGCGTGCCCCTGGGGCTCTGCCTGCGCAGATCCGTCCAGTACTTGATTCTTTAGCTACGTCTCTTCGGGCTTTAGCCGAATCGGATCCACCCGCCCGTGTACTCCTTACCCCGGGGGCCATGGTGGCCGGATCTGAAGGAATACACTGAATCAGTAGATGGCGACACTGAGGGAGGCAACGTTCTCGACGAGCTCCGCCATTCCCAGCTGGCCGTCCGCGGGGGTCGCCGTCGCCGCGCCAGTGCTGCGGAGCGGAGGCGCCACGCCGCGCCCGCCGCTCTTGCCGTCGCCAGAGGGAGGGGGAGCTGCTGCTACTCCACGAAGGGGTTCGCTAAAGCCACCATGGGGGAGCTTCGCAGGACGATGTCCCGCAGCAAGGGTGGCCTGACGATGAAGGTATGGCACTGATCAAGTGCCGGCATGAGCTGAGTTCTTTGCTTGGCTTGATCCCGCTCGACACAACCACTTTGAGCAAAGCGCATCCAGAATTCAGCGGTCTGTGATATCTCCTCCAAATTACACATGCTGATAGATGCTGGCTGAAAGGTCGACGAGCTGTGCAGAGCAATGGACGTCCAATTTCAGAAGGGGCTGTCCTGACTATATCAGATTGATTTCTCTTGTCTTTGAGCAGGTCGCAGATGACTTGGAAGCAAATCTGGACCCCAGGCTACCACTGATGCAGGATGCTGACCTCCGCGACAAGGTCGTACTTCTGCGAGTCGATCACAACGTCGTTAAAAAAGGTAGAGTGTTGTTTCGTAGGTTGCTGCAGCAATGGAAATACTCACAGAGCTTGCGTAGGGAATGATCTGCCAGAAAGTGCTCACATGATGGGGCAGCATTGTCCTCTGACTCCTGGTGTAGAATGCTTAGTCCACAGCTAGCTGAGCATATGCATGCCATCATAGTCGATTGCAGGCAAGATACTTGACCAGTATAGGATAGACTGTACACTTGCCACGATGTACAACTTGATTGAACGTGGAGGACGACCCATCCTTATCACGCATGTGGGGAGACCACTTGATATGAAGACCAGGACTATAAGATGTGATGTGGAGTCCTCGGTGGA
Source organism: Spirogloea muscicola (assembly GCA_009602725.1). Classification (NCBI taxonomy): domain Eukaryota; kingdom Viridiplantae; phylum Streptophyta; class Zygnematophyceae; order Spirogloeales; family Spirogloeaceae; genus Spirogloea; species Spirogloea muscicola. The sequence goes on along the minus strand of WELB01000185.1, from coordinate 124,380 downwards.
ACCTATTGTGCAGTATCTGCAGGTTGTTTCCTGCCTTGAGCTGCTCAAGTGATATGTTCCTCTAGCAGGTAGTCCTTCAGATGAAGTAGGAGGCAAGCTCTACATTGGAATAACATACGAGCTCAAATGGCTTTATTGAAGTGGCAGTTACGCTTTGCGCATTGAAGGGCTAGCTTTTGATGGGATGCAATCCCATTCGCGTGACCTGTATGTTACCTTTTGCGTGCAAGTTGAACATGGTGAAAACCGAGCAATTTGCTGTTTCCAAATGGAAAGCATTAGTGGGATTGTTCTTGTACTTTGCAGCGGAAACTACGAATCAAATTCGCTGTTCCAGTATTCCCACCTTACGGAGATCAAGGTATCCAGTCAATAGATACATCCATTAACCACCTCATTCAAGACCTGAAGGCAAGGCGTATTGGTGGAATATACTTGCCCAATACTCGATGGTTTGTGGTGAGTTGCACTTTCAGTTGTCGTGCTGTGCATATAACCTGCATGGCATTGAGCGAGCTCCAGAGATAGGGGTTACTGCAATTTCAGAAGCATGTAGCTTGGCAAAAGCAGACTGGTCGTGCTCGCTGTCAGACTGGACTTGCGGCCTTGAATATGTTGCTGCACATTGTTGTGTTTGTTGTAGGCTCCTACTGGCCAGTATTGAGCTCTTTCTTGAACTTTCTGGACTGGCTTATTAGAGCCACTGTGCACCTGGAGGAGACAAAATTCCTGTGCTTCGAGTGCATTTTGACTTTGATAGCCCTTACTGGATGGCTGTCTGTGTGCCTGAAGGGGGAAGAGGGCAAGCCTGAACAGCGACAACGTTTTGCTGTGGAATTGGCAGGACTGGCAGACGTGTACATAAATGATGCATTTGGTTCTTGGCAGCCCCATGCTAGCACATACGATATTGCAAAACTACTACCAAGCTATGCTGGGCTCTGCATGCAGGTGAACACCTGAACATATATGTCAAATACACTTATTAAGCCTGTCCTGCAGCCCCTTTTACTTTAGAGAGGCACGCAATGACATGCGTACTTGTTCAGCAGGCCGTTGGCTTCTTGATCAGCGAGTTTATGGGTCACACTTGAAGCAACATTTCTTGACTAATAGGATGCACTGTCGTGCAATCATTGTTCAAGTGATCCTAATGAGTGCAGACTATGTGTCACATTGCTGCCCAGGGGGTTTGCCAAGCTTGCTTGAAGTACATTGTGTGGAAACTCACAGCTAAGCATGCCTGCTTTCTTTCTGTATTGTATGCATCACAGAACGAGCTTGTTCATGTGCGAGCAATTCTTTCACCAGAAAGACCTTTTGTGGCTGTGGTTGCTGGATCAAAGTATGACACCAAAATCGGACCACTTAAAGAGATATATAAAGTTGTGGATCAGCTCATTCTCGGAGGAGTGGTATGGCACAGTAGCCAACTGATCTCATCTGCAGGGACTTTTGCAGGACATCCGTGCTCATGGTGGTACTGCTTCCAGAATTATTACGTAGCATACATTGGACACATGCTTGATCCTGACTGAGCACCTCATTCTGCCAAGTCTAAATGATTACTGATGGATCATATCCTGCACTTATGTAGAAGGCTAGTGCTGGCTTACATCTGTTTACATAGGTATACAACACATATCTGTGTGCCAAGTATGGCATTCATATTGCGGGTGTGACACAAGAGGACATTGAGCTGGCAAAGGAACTGGTTGAAGAAGACAAGGATGCCAAGAAATTGGTGGAGCTTCCTGCTCTGGTAGAATCAAACACTCTGGAGGGCAAGATTGAGGGCGAATACAGGAGGATATATGTTAAGGTACCAATCATGTACTGAATGAGGCACACCAATCATGCAACAGTTGTCTCATTCATTTCTAAGATCAATTGTTGCTGCCTTTCCTCTGCCATTGATCACAGCATGAGCTGTCATATGTAAAGCCTTCTCGCGTTTTAAGTGCAAATGACGTCGCACACAGGACTTTCGACCTGGTCAGGAGTACCAATACGTTCTTGATGCAGACCCGTCATCTTTCGAGCAAGGGCCCGCTGTGGATGTATTAGCGAAGGCAAAGACAATCTTTGTCAATGCTGTGATGGGTATGACACCACATTTTTCAGATGGAACTTCAACAATGGACCTTGTGATTGACCAAAACACTGAGGCTCAGAAGTACTATGGTGGCGGAGACACTTTACAAGAATTCAAGGTCAGTGACAGGCATGCAAGTTGCTGATTGAAGGCCAGGATGGAGGGTACTAGACGGGGGGTTATTCGATCTCCTTACTAGCTCATGGTTCTATACACACTACATGCAAGTATGGTTTAGCTACTGACAAACACACAGTTTAGAAGCTCACAAGTGTTGGCAAGTCAGAACTTATCAATGAAGCCCTCCCCTTGCATCTCAAGCCATCAATTGCGGTGAGGTTTTTGATTGTCCATACTCCGCCTGCTACGCATCTGCTGTGGCTAATATATTATCTTGGATTGCTGCAGCTCTTGCACCCTGGTCTGTATCATGCAGCACTAGACAACAGCAAGTACTACCTCTTTACAGGAGGAGGGACGGTGTTGAATGTCATCGAAGCGCAGGACCCCTACAGCTTGGAGACGGTCAATATGCTCATTCAGAATGCAGATCTGTTTGAGACAAAGAAAAACTACTTCCAATGACACCAGATTCAGGTTGTAGACCTGTTTGTGGTGGCTGCACCCTTTGTATATGTCTTATTTGTGTTGGCTGTAGCCTTTGTACATGTCCTGCATCACGTTCTCATCCGCCAGTCCAGTCTTGGGGAGTCTCTGTTGGACGGCAGGTTGAGCTGTGCTGCCTGGCACGAGCTGCAGGTAGCAGACTCAAGCAAGTCCAGGCCCAGTCTGTGCAGTATAGTGCAATCTAGCTTTCGACCCTGCCCTTGAGGGCTACTGGTATCCTCCTCAAATCAAGCTTAGGGAGTCAGACATGTGGCCGGCAATCACTTGACGAGCTCGCTGTGTGCAGCATACAATCATACTATCAGGTCCCTGTCACTAGCCTGACATCTCAGCCGCACAGCGAGCAGCTTGAATCGGTACATACCTCAGTGTGCTTTCTTTTCAGTGATGTGCAGGTTGTAAAAGTCTCAGGACTGCTCTTGGAAGAGCTCACTTCTTAAAGGGCTCTGCATTCGCGCCTGTGTCGCATTGACCGCCGCGCTCCTAACTTACTAGTGCACATACTCTTGTTCTGCTAAGGAGATTGCTCTTTCTTGGTGGTGCTTCCCCCTTGACTTTTTTCCAGGCTTTACTGGCTGGCGTTTATCGACAACCAATTTCCACTTTGTAGAGCTCTCTTCTGTCGCTGTGCCAGAAATTTTGGCTAATCCTTCCACTGCCACAGCCTGGGCTGGCCAATCACAGCCATCGCCCACTACTGGAAGTGTCTATCTTTCAATGCCACAGCCTCCTTCTCGGAAAGAGAGAATTGTCGTCCAAGTTACGGAAGAAGAGCTTCTAGAAAGAGTAACTTTTCTTGTGTGCTTTAGCGCTTTCCCTGGCCCCTTAGACCTTTGTTCGTTGTTGTTTCTGGGCTGGCCTCTCACAGCCACCGCCCTCTCCTGGGAGCGTCCTTTCTTCGAAGAGAGAAGAAAGTGCTCGCCAGTAGAGAAGAGGGGCTGGCAAAGCCAGCCCAAGAAGAATGGACAATGTCCAGAGCCAAAGGACGACACTGCAAAACACCGCAAAACACTAGACGATACAGAGGGAAGCTCAATACCCGCAAATGAGCACCATCAGATCTGAGTAGCTCGCTGCAGGGAAAGAGGCATTGCGCCGAGACCCAGAGGCGGCGGCCATAGCATGGCCTGCTCGCGTGTGGACGGCGTGGGCAAGGGAGCCTCGAAACGATACCGCCAAGAGAGAAGGCGCAAGGTGTGCATGAGATTGAAAGGGAGACCAATCCTAGCCTTACAAATGTCCTGGTAACAGGGTAATGAGCTGGCTAAAGGGGACACCAGTATCTGTGGGTGAGCACATGCATATCTGACAAGTAAGCTGAGGAGCCAGACCACCACCACGGATTAGCCTGGCAGCCTCTTCGAAGAGGTTCTCCTTTCTTATGGGTGTCAGAATTACGTCCATCCGCCTGCAATATACTGTGTCTTGCACTTACTAACTCGCGGTTTCTGAGAGCCCCCTTGCTGCCGGCTTAGCAATAAGTGTCTTGCTCTTTATGCCATCCGGCCCCTCCAGACCTTGTCCATACTTTTCGGCTGGCCTCTCACAGCCACCAGTCCATTGTAAGCGCTGTTACTTTCTCATGGAGAATGTAAACAGGTGCTCTACCACTGAGGGCAATTCTGTGTAATTAAAACAACGAGGGCCAGATGGCCAATTACAAAGGCAAGCACATCTGAAGACCTACATAAGTTTCAGCAAATTGACCCGCTCAGAAACCACGGGTCAAAACATAAAGGTCACTTATCGAAGCCTGAATACTAGGTGTCAGATATGAAGCTCTTCTGCCACCAACTAGAGCTCGCCCAGCTTTCTGGTGCAAAGCATTAGCCTGGGCACGCTGCAAACAGGCAGATACTCGTTGTCGCAAGAGAGAAGGCGCGCGGGGCGCATGAATTGAAAGGGAGGCCAATTCAAGCCAATACATTGTTCAGCGCAAGAACGACAGATATGCAGCTGGCAAACCCTTCTCAGCTGGAAACACATCTGCACGACGTGTGTAGCCTAAATTGGCAATGTTCTGGAGAAGTGTGTGGAAGCGAGGAGGGCGGTTGTTGAGGATGTCCAGCTCGAATGGGTTGACAAATATCTACAGATGGTAGAAGACATCTCCCATGGCGATCCAAGCCTGAGTGTCTCGTAGCAGCTTTGTTTCTGTTGCTTACCGCTTCCCCTGGCCCCCTTCTCGTACTCTGTTCATTCTTTTTCGGGCTGGTTGTTCCAGCCCCTATTCTCAATGGGCGAGCACTTTCTTCTTCAAGCCTTGGTGGCTCTGCCGCGCTCGCCTGGCTGGCGCTGTGGCCAGGGCGCGAACGCCCTGGCCAGCACCTAGCCTTCCGCAAGCGGCGGCGGCGGCGGCGGCGGCCATGCGGTCGCCGCGCGCCGCCCGCGGCCGACGACGGCGGCGGCGGGGGCTGCGCGTTCTACGAGGGCGTCGTGCGCCACAGCCGCCGCCGGCCCGTGCGGCACAAGTTCGAGGTGATTGGTCTTGAGGCAGCGCCGCCTGAACCCTTTTCCCTAACCCCTAAACCTAACCAAAACCCTCCCTAAACCTAAACCCTAAATCCCAAGTCCTCGTCTCCAGCTTGCTGTATCGCCATCGACATGTCCTAGTCCTGGTCGGCTTCGCAAGGCCCAACAATAGCAGAGTAAGTCACAAACCCTATTACACTGAAAGCTGAAACCGGTTGGGCTGTCCTCTGAAACCTCACCCCTCACATTGTCAGTGCATCGAGTGAAGCTCCCACTTTGCTTGTAGGCAAGGCAAGCAACCCTGCAAAGCCGATATGCTTATCTCAAACCCTAAACTCTAAGCCCTAAGCCCTGAGCCCTGAGTGCCATACGGCCAGACTCAGGAGTAGGACCTGGGTATCTCAGGAAGTGGAAAGTCTGAGTGTGCTTAGCTCGTTCGGAGCCTCCGCGCAACTGAAGTCCGTCGCTGACTTGCTCAGCTTGGACCCATATGTCCGCAATCCTGAGTCTTGCTGCTCCCAGCCATGTCCTGTAGATGTTGAAATCACCTCTGATGGGTGTTGCTTCTCTCTGCTGGCCACAGTACCGCCTGCTTAATGCCCTCATGGACCTCGACGCTGCCCCAGCGTGGTTCGTGGCGTCGTCGGCCCGCCACCACATGACAGCCGATCAGGCAAGGGAGTTTGCTGCCACCGATGGCCGGGTGTATCCTCCTGCACAATGGCTTGCCTTGAGCTCACCCCAGTAATCAACAAGAAATCTCTGCTTCCGAGCTGAGGTCAGTGAGATGTTTGCCAGAGATTCAACCAGGAAGCCTTACTTAGGAGCCCTTACTTTGGTTCCAGGTCTCTGAGCCTCACCTTATTTCACAACCCGAAGTCTAGACACCGTTAAGAGGAGTGGCCTTGACTTGTCATCTCGGGGGCAGGTTGTTGCTCACCAATCCAGTCAGCCTCCAATACGAGCAGAACCCCATCAGCGTCTACTATTGCTATGGCAAGGCCGCCACTGTTGCATCTGCATCGGAGGAGACCTTGAGCTGCTGCATAGCTGAGGTAAGATACACCGCAAACAACATATTACTTTTTAATGTCCCACCATTGCCCACTACAGGTAGCTGTGTTCCTACTGCTAGTAGCACAGCTTGTCCTTCTGTAGGTATCTTGTAGGCAAGCAATGACAAGGACACTTGTGACAATAGTCAAAGCATATAGATAGCAGGCGCTATCATCTGGGCCATACAACATACTGCAGAGATGCTTGCAAGTGGTGCCTAATATTTGTGTCCACATCAATCATGGCAGGTGACCAACACGCCTTGGGCGGAGCGTGTGACTTTCTGCTTCCAGCCTGGGCACGACTTTGTTCCCAAGCCTCTCCATGTTAGCCCGTTCATGGTATGTCAAGCTAGAGAGGTGTCCAGTAAATTATGCAACTTGCCACCATGCTTGCTTACCTGCTTCTAAAGAATGTTATCAGTTGGCCTTGTTGTGGAAGCACTCTGCACAGCTTGTGGGGTCTGCACAGCTTGTGGGGTCTGGTAAATGAAAAAGGGGGCACTTGTCATATGGAGGCTGTTGCAGCTGTGTAGGCGTGGATGCGTTCAGAACTGAAAGTTGACCATACTGAGTCCACCCTTTATCAAGCTCTTTGATATTCTTACTGTCTGTAGGATATGGACTCAAAATGGCATATCCATGCAACTCCACCTGGAAAGACCTTGGAGCTTGCTTTTACTGCAGATCATCCGCAGCTCGGGGAGTACTTCTATGCCTCACTGCGGACAACCAGGATGGACGCAGTGAGAGAGCCTGAATGGTTCCTGTGCTTCAGCACCCATAAGGTAGCCCTGCGGATCTACTGGCAGGTGCGTCAGCAGTGGCACCCTCCAAGCCCCCATGCACAGCGTTTTGTACATAATGTAGCAGATTGCAGTTCAGAGCCACTGCTTCTGGCTTGCTGCAAGTGGATCGGCTCGGTGCTTTGCACTATGGACATGACTGTTGATAGGAGCCGAGGGTGGAGCTCACGACCATCACCCTCAATCTGGAGCTTGCACAAGGCTCAACAGAAGACACAGTGGCAGGACCTTTCCTGCTAAATCTCTGATACAGCAATTTGCAATCTACAGGCACTGTGGCTCTGGTGGAAAGGTGTACCGGTGGTTCCGCACCCCAAGTACGACCAAGGCTCCTTGATATATCAGCAGAATGTTGTGAGACGGCACTGCCTCGAGAAACAAGGTATGTACATACATTTAAGCAGAAACGTATGTTGTCCCCAGTACAATGTATTCGGCAAAGTGCTCAAAGATCATGACCCACTAAGTGTGTCCTAATGGCAAGACTGCTAGCTTGTTTGCTATTGAGTGGGTTCGTATAGTGGCTGGCAAAGCGGCAGTATGGTTAGAGGGCAGTTTTTTTGAGATTCTCAAGGATTGAGAGTGTCTCCCTGCATCCATCTGTGTTGAACTTTAAATCTGTGTTGAACTCCAAAGTACAGGTGGAATGTTTAAGCTCGGTGCGGTTTGCTCTTGAATTTGAGTGGCAGGTGCAGTAGGAGATGTTCCTGTGACTGGAGGTTGCCCGTACAGGTGGCAGGGTGCAGCAAGCTGGCCATGGCGAGATTCATGAGACGTTGTACTGATGAAATTAAATTCCTTATACTGGAAACCTTCATCGACTACTTTCCAATATCTATGAGGCAAAGCAGCTTCTCGTGGCTCAAAAAAATTACATGAAATGACAACACGCGAAGGCAAGATGCCAGCAACAAAGTACATAGCTGCATGATGACTTAATGATTCACGAATGACAGTCTGAAACTAAGTCTGCATCAAGTTCTCCAACATGCAATACGAAAGTTTTCATCTTCAATGGTCTATTCAAGAATGTAAAGGAATTACACAATGTCACTTCTGTCAATGTGTCAGAAGAAGATCACGCTCCGCAGTCCCGCAATGGCTGGCACAGTTGACAGTCAAGCGTGCATACGAAGTACTTCAACTGAGATCACGCATATAATGGATACAACATGATGTTATAATTCTCTCTGTAGATATGGAGTTTCGAAGGGACGCGGCTTTTGCTTCCTCTCCGGTACTTTCTGTGGCGATAGCGGCTGCCAACCTTTTGGAGCAGGCCGCCTTGCCTGCAGAGAACGTGTACTGCAGCCACCCTCACATCTCCTGTGGCGAGGGGCCATTGCAGCTGCTGCCGATCTCGCCGCAGCCTCTAGATGAGGCATGGACATGCCTGCCAACTGGGCTGGAGTTGCTGGCAAGCCTTGAGAAACGTCATTGCCAAACGTCAGTGAAGCCGAGTCAGAGTCCTTCGTTGGCAGCTGGGTGGCACTGTTAACGCCCATTGCCATTGTGTCCTTCGGCATCTCTCGCACACTCCAGAGCACGTCTTCAACTTGACCCCCATGCGCCGCTTTCGCTTGCACAACTCCGAGCTCTTCGGTGGTGGCCTCGCTCGCAGCCGCGCCCAGATCGCCATAAGCTTTGGCTTTGGCCACTGTGGAGTCGTTGAGCATGGCCGAGTCAGTCGCACCTCGAGCTGCAGCCAGGTCCATGAGCGCCGCCCATCGGCGAGGGCTCAACGGCAGGGGGCTGCCGCATGGGCTGCCGTCGTGAGCGAGCATCGAAGGCAGGGGATACTGGCTGACGTCGAGCTCGCCGTCACGAGCCGCCTGAATCTCCTTCTGCACGGCGTACAGGGCTTGGAGCAGCTCCACTGTGTCAAGTGGCGCAGCTTGGCCAGCTTCGGCTGCTGGCCACGGCTGCGCCAGCGGCGCCGGCGATGTCGACGGCGGCGGAGGGGGCTCGTGGGCATCCTGCACCACGGCGGCATCCATCGTCGTCAAGGCCGGTGTTCCCTCGTCGTCGTCTTGCTCGTCTGCCAGTCCAGTCCTGGACGCACATCTTCCCTCGTTTGGAAGCGCCTCAGGCTGTGGCTCCGGCGACAGCTCCCTGGAGCGGACGTCGCCGCTGGAGTCGCCGACCTGGGAAGGGGCGCATGCATGCAGCCTCCGTGATCAGATCAGGGAGCTGGACGCAGTCAGGAGGAGGCACGCAGCCCTTGTAAGTATGGATGCGCAGCAGCGAGACCTCTTTCAGGACAATATACAATAGATTCACTAGCGCCATGCGAGCAGGGCGCCACGTCCTGGCGATGCAGCAGTGCAACAAGCTATGGGGCTGCAGCTTTGCTCGCTCTGTGGAGGAGCCATCGGCGGTGTGAGATAGGCAGCGAGTCGTGGCAGTGATCTTGTGGGCGCCGACCAGGAGGTACCGGCGCTCGCGGCGGAAGCTGGCCTCCAGGGCGCGGCGGGTCCAGGTGCCGCCGGGGGGCGGCCAGAGGAGGCCCGCCATGGCGTCCACCATTGCGAAGGCCTCGGCAATGGCGGCGAGGCTCGGTAGCAGGCGAGGCTGGCGCTCTGGTCTGAGAGGAGATGGAGTGTGTAGTGAGTGAGGGAGAGCCTGAGAGCTGCGAGCTGCTGGCGATGGTGGGCGCCCAGCTGCCGCGTGGGGTGGTCGCTGTATCCTGGGGGGCAACGCGGACGTTCAACGGCCGGGCCGATCGGGCACTCGGCCGATCGGCCTGGCGGTGCCGATCCGGCCATAGAGACGGAGAGCGCGAGAATGAGAGAGAGGGAGAGCAAGGGGGGGAGGGAGAGGGAGAGGGAAGGGGAGGAGAGAGATCGGAAGAGCACACGTCTGAACNAGAGAGAGAGAGAGAGAGAGAGAGAGAGAGAGAGAGAGAGAGAGAGAGAGAGAGAGAGAGAGAGAGAGAGAGAGAGAGAGGGGGGGGGGAGGGGGGAGAAGGAGAGGGAGACAGGGAGAGAGACGAAGAGGGGGAGAGAGAGTCTCAGATCTGCGGGTACCGGCCGCCAGCGACGGGCCTGCCCAACTGCAGCCTCTCGAGGAAGGCAGTTGGATGCGCTTGAGGAGGGGACTCACAGCCCGTCCAGCAGCCGCACTGAAAGCCGAGAAGGTAAAGCGTGCAGTGTGTGAAAGTTGGCCAAACGGCCCAATGCAAAATTAAACACATCTTCTAAGCATATGCATAAGCATAAGCATCAGCCCACAAGCATAAGCATAAGCAATAGCATAAGGATGGACGGAAAGCAAAGGACGCCCGAGGCTGCTCCCGATCTGCGAGGGCGAAGGAGGCTAGTAGGAGGACGTCGGGCTGCAGGCCGTGCTGAAGACCCGGGCTTACACCCGCTCTCATCTCGACTGCGGTCGATGCACTAATCAACGTATTGAATTTTGCGCCAATGCTGCCAAGTAGGGGCCTGGTTATCAGATGCACAGTGTACTGCAAAGACCAATGCGACAGCCCACTTCCTGTGAGAAAGGAGCATTCAGTTCGGAGATGAGGCAGGAGGAAGAGAACGTAGGAGGATGAGGTAGGAACATCGGCTGAGGAGGTAAGAGGGGGTGACGGCTACGGAGGAAGCGGCGGCGAAGAGGTACTGAAGTGCTGAGGTGGTACTCATACTCCTCGGGAGAAGCATTAGAGGGCGTAAGGACGAGATCTGTTGATCATCGGTGGTCCCCATCGCCTCACTCAAACAAGCAATGGCGTCATGGGAAGGGCGAACGCTAGCTCTAAATGCTCCCTACATATACTTGGTGGCCTCACATCATCGGGGCTGCTGTGGTAATACACACTCTGACAACGTGATAGCACCATCTGAAAGGAGCACTCGAGAACCTGATGACACGGCTTTGCAAACGGTCTGTCTTGAGGGCAACACCCTTTGCAGCTATACCTCTTTTGTCAGCTACTCTCAAGGGCGTCAAGACTCATTGCCCTGGGTACAGTCTGTGTGGCGACAACAGGGTCAGGCCGGCTGCACTTGTAATACAATGCATTGGTCCAGCTTACCCTGCATGCCCACGGAGATCTTGTGGTCACAGACAAACATCGTGATATACCCTGTAACAGGTGCAAACTGCAGCATAGTCACTGAGATAGTATTTTTTTGTCCATGATGATGCCAGATGGGGACCAATGCTGCCCTCACAATACTGCAGAGGAAAAGTGGTAGCTGCTCGCAGGATATATTAAAGCACCGGCTTTGTAAAGCTGCAGTCACTTTGTTCTGCACAACGAAATGTCAACTTTCTCCTCCTGTCATTGCTCTTCAGACACAAGCCTTACCAATCAAGGCAGAGCACAAGCCTGGTAACTCACTGGCACGCTTGCGACATTGAGGAACATCAAAACTGTCTTGCTCTCAATGTGCTGGCACGACATTCAGCCTTGCCTAGCACAAGCAAAATTTGCAACAACAAAAAATGGAGCGCCGCTCCAACCAAGCTTGTCTAGCTTGATCACTTTACTAATTCCCGTGCATGGGCATCTAGAGGACAACGTGTACAAACAGTCCCAGGAAGGCAGCCCTGCAAGGGCCCCACATTTGTCACACCACCTCACATCCTCTTCACGATATAAATATTGTAACTAGTACAGTAGGAGCTCGGCTGCTACTTGTGCAACTACTTGTCCTTATCACGCTTGATGCTTTGCATGAAAACTGGGAAGTTGGCGCGTGCTTCCTTCCAGCCTAGGAGGGTGCCTTCTCTCCGAGGGTCCCATGAAGTAGAGATGACACCATAGCTGATGCCGGCCGCCCCAGTGCCAAAGGTAAGGAGGGAGGTCAAGAGCGGCAGCCACTCTGGCAGGTCCACCTTCCGCACGACCTTGAGGTACCAGAAGAGGGGGAAGAAGGAGAGGCCGACGACAAGGGGAACGGCGACGGTCAGCGAGAGCCGCTTCAGTATGCGGTTGGTCACCTCCTCTGGCATCACCTCCTCGTCGTCCCCGTCGTCGCCGTCAGCACCGGTCCTCCACGTCGAGGCGTCGTCCTGGCCAGGCTGGGACGTGCATCAGGACCCAAATAAGTTGCCTTGCAAAAGGGGCAGAGATTCTAGTGGGTTGTGGTTATGATGGCCGGCCGACAAGTGCGTGCGTGTATAGGAGCGAGGAAAGTGGCACGAGGGGAAGAAAATGAGTGGCAGCCCTGCAGGCGGCTGGCACACTACGGGCAAAACTGTATATGTCGGCAGGCACGAAAACGTAAAACCTAAACCTAGACCCTAAACCCTAAAACTCTGACCGTCTGGGGGTCTAGGGTTCAATCCATGTTCAGCACGAGGCCGTCGTCGGTATGAGTCACAGCAGGCCCCACAGAGCGGCCAAGGCCCGCGGCGCCCACCTCGCGAGGGCTGGGCGCGCGCCGAGGCTCCTCCGCCGGCCGCTGCGGCGCCGCCTTGGGCCGCNCGCCGCCGTAAGCGGCCGCCGGCATGGCACTGAGAGCCCACATTCACACTTGGTAACGCAGGCCCCCATGGTGCTCCCGCGGCACACCGGTCTGCCCTCAGCGACTGCCTTATCAAGCAAACCCCACACCCTAACCCTGAACCTTTATCCTAAAGTGTAGACCGTAAGCCTTAACCTAAACCCTAAGCTCTCAATCGTAGGAAATGACACTCAGTCCTGCTCCAAGAACCTCGTGGTGAGCGAGCTGCACTGCGCGTGCACTACGCCGGCCACGGCAGGAGACGCCAGGTGTACTGTCACCGGCGCAGCCGGCAGCGTGATGGGCAGCGGCGGCGGCGGAGGCGGCGGCGGCGGCGGCGGCGGCGGCGGCCATGGCGCTCTCGCTGGGCTCGGGCGCCAGCATCGCCGGCCTGCTCGTCTTCGGCACGCTTACGTCGCTCATCGCCAAGATCGGTGAGCCCACCGCCGGCCCCCGCCGCCGCTGCCGCCGCCGGAGAAGCCTCTGACAACGCCGCTGCGGAAGTCTCCCGCCTAGTTGGCCGACGACGCCCCGCTGACGAGAGCCGCGCCACCAGCACCCATCCGACCAGCACCGCTCCTTAGACCGTCAGTGGGGGACCATCCGGACTGGCACGTCGTCAGAGCGACGGCGTGTGTACCGCCGTCTCTCGTCTCGTTGCCTTTGCCCGCTGACGGTCGAGTCCGTCGTCGGCATCGCCACACATCAGAGTGGTCACACCAGAGACACCGGCAGCCATTGGGGCCAGCCATGGCGTACAAGGCGAGCCCGAGACGTGCCCATAAGCGTCGGAGCTCACCGCAATTGGTTCTGCGCGTCGTGGGCGCAGTGTACGAGCTGCAGGGCGAGGGCTCGGACGGCCGCACCAAGTACTTCCTCAAGCCCTGGGCCATGGTCACCGTTATGTTCGTCGGCATGAGCCTCAGCCTCCCGCTGTCTTACTACCAGGAGTGGAAGCGGCGCAAGCCCGCGCGGGACGCCGAGGCCCCCCTCCTGGAGCAGGTGCATTTGCGCACAGATTTAGCATCTGGGTTCTGGGTTTTACTGTCCAATACAGTGCCCACAATTACGGCAGTGCTGCAATGATAGCTCGCCAATTGGCCAAAGTTGTATATGTACTTACTGGCCGCTGCTCCGGCTTCAACCCGTGCTTTGGGACTCGTCTAGGAGGAGCGGCGTGGCAGCTGGCGGGAGGCGTTCATGCTGGCCATCCCGACGGGCTTCGACCTCGTTGCCACCGTGCTCATGAACGTCGGCCTCGTCTCGGTCACCGCATCCGTGTACCAGATGCTCCGTGGCGCTGAGATGCTCTTTGCAGCGCTCTTCTCGGTCATCTTCCTGGGCCGCAAGCTGAACAAGTACCACTACTCGGGCATCCTATGCTGCTTGGTATACGCCTCGGCCTCGCACCCTCTGCTTTGATGCAGTTTAGCGGAACAACGCCACTTTACTATTGCATGTGGGACCAAATACACAAGCACTATGCTGATTTGCAGTAGAGATGCAGGCTTGGAGGGAATGGGCAGCATATCTTGAGTTGATAGCTGGAAACAGTTTCGTCTGGGACGTCCTTTGCGTACTTCTTAGTCTTGTCCTCGCCTGCCGGATTCACGGCAGTTTTGTTGCTATCACTAATTGCCATAGCACCTGCCGATTGTCTGTCGTATGTGCTGCTGAGTAGGCCGGCATCTCACTAGTAGGTGCTGCCAGCCTCTTGGGCAGCGAGGGCAGCTCCACCCGCAAGGTGCCGGTGCGCCAAATGGCCATTGGCATGTGCCTCATCATCGCCTCACAGGTGCGCCCCCGTACACGAGATAAGTGAAGGCCGTCTTCATTGTGCTGCACCACTAAGTCACTGACCTGACTTTTTCCCCGGCTGTGCCTGTCAAGGGTCGGCACCAGTGTATACTGCATTGCTTCGAGTGTGAGGCGCAGATATACATGTCCTAACTAAAATGAAGACAGTAGTAATTTAGAAAGGGGCTCAATTCAATGCTTTGGTCCCCACTATCAAAATATGTCTAGAGGCAAGCCTTCACTAGCAGTGCTTGTTTTTTTCAGTCTGTTCAAGCTGCCCAGATCACTTATGAAGACTTCTTCATGGCAGACCTGAATATTGCGCCTCTCAAGATTGTGAGTTGCTGCTTCGGCTTCTGACTTATTTCCATAATTGTCATTGTGCTCAATTGCACTGACGTTTTTCCAGATGGCACATGCTTGGGTCTGAAAGTAATTTCTGGTGCCTTGGGTGGACCTGAAGCTGACTGTCAGGGGTTGTCATGTGCAGGTGGGCTTTGAGGGGGTGTGGGGAAGCTTGGCTATGTTCTTGGTGGTATTGCCCAGTGTCTACTTCATACCAGGCCGAGAGGGCTCTGGGCTCCATGAAGACTCGTTGGACACATTGCACGTATGCCTCATGTGCACTGGACCGCATGTGCACGACACTATTTAATATCTCCTTTTGCGATTGGGTTCCATTAGCAGTGCAATAATGACAGCCAGGGTGTACGCATTTGACAAAGTGAAGTTTCGAGGTCTGCTCCTTGTTGTCATCAGCCAAGTTCCTATCTGCACATCAATGTTGTGATATGGTGTGGCAATAGTCTAGCAGCTTGCACTTACATGCCAGCAAAAGCCTTCATGGATGTATATCTGGCCACATTTTGGGCAAGCTTCCAGTGTTCCTCTTGCTGTATTTAAGCATGTAACTAGCCATGGTGTGAGGAGTGCGTCACTTGTGGTGTGATTGCAGATGATCATGCACAATAGAGAGATCTTGATCATCCTCTTAGTTGACATGGCTGGCCTCCTCATGTACAACTATGCAGGGATGTGTGTAACAGGTGATGCTCTATTGTCCAGTGACTGCCCTGATGTGATATTTTGTTCTGATTCTGTGTTTAGTCTTGGCAGGCCTGTGCTATACCAGCGTGGTCACAGCAAGCTGGTATAGCAAAAATGCAAAAATGTGCAATTATGTGCACACGATAGCTCGGTATGCCAACTATTGAGATGTCATTACGTTATTGTTGCAGGCAACCTTGGGGCTGTTTTCCGGACAGTGTTGGAGACTATGCGTACGCTTTTTGTGTGGCTGGTAAGGCACAGATCTCTCTTGAGCACTGCTACTCAGCGTACACCTGAACACAGTGCTGCAGGAGTCGGATTGCAAGACCAATCCGTATTGCAGTTGCCATGAGCAGGCAAGTGAGGTGTTGATTGCAAGGTAGCATGCAGTCTCAAGTGAAATCGAAGGCAAAACCTGTTGCAGGTTGACCTGCTGTTATTTTACACTCCGCTTGGTTATGGGAAGCTCGGAGAATCGTGGAACAATGGGTCCTACATACAAGCAGCGGGGTGAGACTGCTAGGCCGCTGCCTTTTGCAGCTTGTGCAATTGTCTTGTCAGTCAGTAATTAATCCTCTGTTTTAGCAGATGATGGAATCAGCTGTTCTATGTTCTGACAGATGTATTGTTGGAAGTTGGACTTGGGACTGGCAGGTTCGTTGTGCTGGTGTGTGGTGCACTGATTTACGCAAGGGGAGATGAGAAAGCGGCCAGCAAGGGCGAGGAAACCTCGGCACTGGTCGCGCTGAACGAGGAGCCTCACATGGCAACCCAGGCACCTCCAGTGCCAAGGCCAAGTGAGTCTTTGGCGTGCAAATTGATGACTCCCGCCGTATGCGTATACTGACGAATGATTTCCCTTAAATCTAGAAGCTACACACTTCAGGTTCGAATTGAAATTGTTGGCATATTGCAGGATCACGTGGCTCATCAACACCGGCCATTGCAATGTCCCCTAAGCCCTCTGTGTACAAGGTACGTTGCATTGCAGCTGTCTGTTGACCACACCAATTATAGCAACAATGTGGACTAAAAGCATGATAGACCTGCTGCAGTACACCTGACAGGTCTGCCTCAGATTCTGATGCATAATACTTATCACCTGCCCTCTGACATGACATGATGTTGTTGCAGAGTACAATGAACCTTGCTGGCTTTTCACCTCAGACACCAAGAAACTCTTTGCCTGCATTTACAGATTCCAACTCTCAAGGTCATACTTAAATTGCTTGACTGGGAGATACATGCTTGACTAAGAGATGAGAGCCATACTGTCTCTATTTATCAACATCATCTTGTCTCATACTGCTATATTCACACAGATTGTTGTGGAAACTATTGGTGCCATACTCTCCTGAGCAAGGATTAATGTAGCTCAAACTAGTGATTCATTGAGCCTTTAAATGGCAGATGCTTGATCAAGTTGCTGGAGACATGAAATGCAAACCATATACAACATTCCGCCTCAAACTTCAAACCACCAACCACTTGACCCTCAGGGCTCGCATGACCACTGCTGAGGCCACCCTTAGAACCCAATGTCATGTGTGAATCTCAATAGCAACTAAGCTGCAAATACCTTTCACAGCTTGTGTCAAGTCAACTGTCAATACCATAGATAAGTTGCAAAACAATAGCATCAACAGACTTAAGACAAACCAATGGTGCGGGTGCACGGCCTGAGCGGTGTAATTGCCACTAGAACCGCGTCAATAGTTGCATAACTAGAACCCAGTGCTCATGCTCACTCGTCGGAGTGGCAATAGGTCGAGTTCTTCACATACTTGGCCCAGGGATCATCAAAGGACGAATTCCATCCGACCTTGTACCAAGGAAAGTTGAAGGTGTCGGGGTGTCCCTGAGACAAGTATACATTATGGTGTCAATGACATGGGCGCTGGAAGAAGCTTGCACAGCTGTGGATATAACTTGGCATTGACAGCTGGCTCTGCAATGCCACCACCATGGACAGATGCCATGCACTTCTTGCCTCTGCTCCAAGCAAGATGCAGCACATTTCATCATGTGAAATGTCAGAACATATTACCTCGTGAGGCAGAATGTTGAAATCAGAGCCAGACCACTTGAAGACCGGCTGCGTATCGCATGTGGGCCCACAAACGATGATGCTCTCCATTTTCATCATAAGGGCATAGCTAGTGACCTTGGTGTCGATCGAGGAGTGGTCCCTGTGGGAAATCATGTTTGCGGGGTAGCTGCCGTTTGCCAGATTCAAGTCTCCCCTGCTTGCAATGCCAAACTCTGCAATAGCAACATCAGTGCCATCAGTATTGACATTAACTGACATTGATCTACCTCATGAACAACTCGCAGTGGCTTGCAAGATTTCTGAGAGGAAAAACAGTCCTTTGCATCTGAAGTACAGGATGGGCAGATTCAACAGACACATGCTGCCAAATGTTGCTGAATTGTAGCTTAAGGGCAGGTGCAGAAGGTGAGTAAGGTGCTGCCACCATGTACCTGCATTGTAGGGTGGATCACACTGCGGGCAGCGGCTCAAGGGGTCACGCTTGAAGTCGTTGTAGCGCATCAGCGTCTTGAAGGAGTCAATATCCGTCACCCGGACATGGTCACGCTTGAAGAGCTTGGCACGTGGAGCGCCCTCATAGCTCAACCACGGCCCCAGTTTCGCGACTGCCACCATGGAATCAACACAGCGCATCAGATTGCTGCTGGTATTCTATGTCTAAAATGAAACAAGACACAGCTCAACAGCCGACATAGCACACTGTCAAATTTGGGTTAAATATGACACCTTGCTCAGGCCAGCCAGCAACTGCAAACAGCTTCTTGGACGCCGGAATGTTGTAAGAGGCCCAATAGCCATGCTGCCGCAACTCCTCTGTGACATCCCACGCATCGATGTATCTGCAATTTCAAAGATAAGTAAGAACGTGCAATGAATTCTCGGAAGAGAATCAAAAGATTGTTACAGCTTTCGTGATCCCACTGCAAATAATGACTACACAAGCAATGGATTGAGTACAATTGCCAATGCATCAGCGTATGAGCAAGACAAGACAAGTCATGGCATACCCAGGGAATTGCTCAAGAACCCAGGCCGTGTTGTCCTTAAGTGGCTGCCCGGGCGTGAAGAGGCTGTAGTCGGTAATCATCCACTGGTTGTTGTATGAGCCGCTATTATACCACGAGAAGATCTTCGACCACTCAGGCGCGCTGGTGGCCAGTCGATTCGCGACCAGATTGCGGACCCACTCCAGCACAGTGCCCGTGGGGGTGATGTACTTCTTGTACAGGTCAAAGTTGTATGTGTAAACAGTCGTCTCCTGGACCTGCAGGCCCGAGGAGATGACATAGAAA
This sequence comes from Spirogloea muscicola, assembly GCA_009602725.1. Classification (NCBI taxonomy): domain Eukaryota; kingdom Viridiplantae; phylum Streptophyta; class Zygnematophyceae; order Spirogloeales; family Spirogloeaceae; genus Spirogloea; species Spirogloea muscicola. The sequence goes on along the minus strand of WELB01000185.1, from coordinate 105,683 downwards.
TCGTCGCCAGAGAACAGGTGGGCAGGATATGAGGAGAACGCCATGCGCTTGCCAGGGAGGCTGTCGTCTGAGCCACTGTACATCGTAAAGGCAAAATCGTACATCCTGCAAATACAACAGGTGCTTTGATGTCAGACAACAGCAATATATGTGTCCAATGCAGCGATTTGCAGTCAGCAAAAGCAGGTCATCATTTTGATGTATAATAATATACGAGCATGCAACTCAAGCTCAGAAGCTTACTTGTACATGCGAAGCATCTCCTCCAAGCCAGTGAATGCCACCTGGCTGGTGAAAAGCTCTGTGTTACCTGCTGTCACCTGCATGATACCAACTCAATCTCTGGATCAGGTCTGAATTAGGTGTACATGCTAGCTAGCACAGGTTGCAAACAGGATCAAGCTCCATGCAATACATGGGGACCCATGAAGGAGCGAGCATGCCAGTGTTGCAGTGCTCAATCGAATAATCAAACAACCTGCCATCAATCTGTAAAAAGCAGTGACTTGTAAGCTAGGTACCTTGACCATGCCAGAGCATCTGCCCTGAGCACGAGAGTGTGCTGCATCATGCTCCTCGTCGATGCTGACTGTCTCTTTGTCAATAGCCTGACGGAGAAGTGACTTACGCCCAAACATTCTCTTTGCAGCCCTCGCACTTTTTGCAACCTTTGCTCGCCTTTTGGAGTCACTCTTGTCGTCATCGTCCTCATCTTCTTCGTTATCGTCATCGTCATCCTCATCATCATCATTGTCGTTCTTGTCGTCATCATCGTCATCGTCATCGTCATCGTCATCATCCTTCGGCTCAAGCTCAGAATCAGGAATGAGAGCTAGTGCTGGCTTGAGGTCGTACATATCACCATCACTGTTCATCAGCATAAAGGCTTGCTCTGCACACAAGTCAAAAAGTTGGAAAAGCCAAGAAGGTCAATCATTGTAAGTTCTTGACGAGCATCTTGCCACAGCTGTAGCTATTCACCAAGTAGCGCGCCACTTTCCACTTCAAGCCAGCAGGACAATGACAGCTACCAGATAATCAAAGTAAGCACTAGTATGGCACCTGACAGCCTGTGCTCCTGGGGGCAAGCAGAATTGTACCCATCAGCAATCCCGCGAAGTTGCTCATATACCAGCTCGACCTGGATAAACACATTGGCGCATAGTGTGGCTAAGCTCCTGCTATATGACACAAAAATTAAAAACTCCAAGCGCCCAACGTACAGAGGCAAGATTCTGCAACAACCAAAATTCGACATGGACCCAGAAAAGATACAAACTTGGCATTTCAAGGTTTCTGCAACAATGTGCAGTCAACTCTGCACATTGTCAGCCCGATGTTTAGCCTGTTTGCCAGATGAGCACCTGCGCCCAGTAGGCGGCCTTCTCTGCTGAGTCATGCTTGCGGGCGAACTGGCGCTTGAGGTAGCCCCAGTTGGTCGCCAGGTACTTGTCCATCTTGGCAGAGTAGTCGAATGCAGACTTGGTGTTGAGCCAGTGGGGCCAGATCTCGCGGTGTGAGAGCGCACCCTCCACGTACCCGGCAGCATAAGCCTGGACCAGGAAGCCCAACCGACAGTCTGAACATTTGCAATAATCGAACGCCATTCTGATCTCTTTAATAAAAGGCAGATTCAATGAAGACATTTGTGCACAAGCGAGAAGCTGCTGCCGGGCGAGCGAGCTGCCAGCTGAAAGAGGAAGAGGTGTTAGCGAGGCATTTATGCGAAGCCAAGAATACACAGGAGCAGCAATAAGGGGCGAGTGGGGTGGTGGCAGCGGCGAAGGACCTGGTCAATGTTGGGGCAAGAGGCTCGGGTGATGACGTGCACGAAGCACCAGCCGGTGGTCATCATCTCGTACTCGTAATACCCGGAGGCGCACGCCATGGCCTTCTCGTCCTCGCGAGCGGCGGCGCCGAGCAGGCGCACCGCGCGGGCATCGCGCGGTCCTTCCAGGGCAAGATGCATCTCCGAGCGCTGCGCTGCAGCGGCGCCGGCGGCCAGCGCCAGTGCCAACGCCAGCGCAAGCGCCGCGGCGCCGCGGGCCATGACGGCGGGCGACCGGGCTCGGGAAGCCGGCTCTCGGCAGCTGTGCGGAAGAAAGCCGGGCACTATGGCGCGACCGGCGGAGGCCCGCCGCCCGGCGCTGGCGCTCGGGGGCCTGGCCGCAGGCG
>WELB01000185.1:68442-93024 GCA_009602725.1 Spirogloea muscicola | reverse complement strand
TTTTTTTTTTTTTTTTTTTTTTTTTTTTTTTTTTTTTTTTTTTTTTTTTTTTTTTTTTTTTTTTTTTTTTTTTTTTTTTTTTGAGATCGTGGACCTGCGGCGGCCCGCCCTGCTGCGCCGCGAGCCGTCGCTGCTGGTCCAGGACCCCGGCTCCGGCGCTGGGCTGGCCGGCCGCCCGCAGCGCGAGGCGGCCTCCGATGCGCCGCCCGAGTTCTCGCTCCGCATCCAGGTGAGGCCATGGCTCACTAGCCCGTCCCTCCTCCGCTTCTGCCTCGGCAGTTGCATCTCATTTTATACTGTACCTAAATGCGGACAGAGGGATTCGAACCCCTGTCCTCTGCCGTAGCTTGCAACGCCTTACAGGTATGATGGTACATGTGGGTTGGGGTGGGGCTTACTGAAGCTGCTGTGGGGGCTGCTGGGGCGGGGCCATGCGTAGGTCTTTGCGTCGTCCGACGCCGAGACGCTGGCCACGTGCCTCGAGTACCTGGAGGCGGCAGACTACGGCGACGACGTCGTGTTCCTGGACATCCGCGTCGCGCACCCGGTGCCGGCGCGGGGCCGGCGCGCCAACCCCAAGCAGGATGTCCGCCGCGCGCGCTCGCTGCTCAAGCTCGCCGAGCGCTTCATGTGGCCACATGGACCCAAGGTGCGGCTTAAACAGCCGGGAGGGGAGATGCAGAACTAACAGGAATCAGTTATGCATCTCGACGTGCTGGAGCGACTGCATCGAAGCTGCCTCCGGCAATAACTGCATCTCAAGCATTGACATACTTCTCCAAGCCCTCGTCACAATTCCTGCTGACCTTGGCTTCGAAACTGGCTGGCCTCCTCGGGCTGTGTGGCTGGGCTGCAGAGCACCTTCTACTTCAGCGAGCCGCTGGGTGTGCAGCCTCGGTGGCTGGAGTCGTGGTGGCCGGCCAGCATGGCCGAGTTTGTGCTCCTCGTCAAGGACACGGCCAGGTGAGCAAGTGCCAGCCTCCTCTGGCGGGAAGCACCGATGCTCCTTACTGTGACAGCAACAACTGCATAACATTACCCATCTCCTGAGTCTCCGAGACGCCTCCGCACACGCGAATGCAGGCTGTCGCCAGTGTATTACCGGTACCTGCGGAGACTGCTGAATGCTTACTACTTTGACAAGAACGCGTATGACCCGTCCATATATGGCTTCTCGCTTCAACGCTGGGATGAGGTCGCTGGTAAGCTCTGCGTTGTAGTGACTGAGTACACACAGCCCCATCCGCCTTGTCTCTTCCCTCGCTTGCATTGTTGCAAGCATCCATCAGTCGTGTCAATGGAGTGGAAGCAATATCTTGGCGCTTGTCGGACAAGGACTGGGTCGTGGCAGCTTCTGGCGCCTCTGAGCACCTCTCGAGCATCTACTGGCAGGCAAGCAGGATGCGGATGTGGTCGAAGAGGGGCCGCAGGGCTTCCGGCCGTTCCTGTATCAGATGATGGCGACACGAGCGCAGGTGCTCTTCCCAGGCCCCTGGAAGAGCTTCCGGCTGTGGTACGAGGAACACTGGCAAAACCGGGACGGCAACCCGGCGCTGGGCAATGACATGCTGTGGGCGGACGAGCACGCGTCGACGTGCCAGGACACGTGGATGTCCCGCTTTGCCGAGTTCCTCCACTCCCATTTCTACTTCAACGTCTATGCCCACCTGCCCGACGGTGGCGCATTTGCCACCACGCTCGCGGACAGAGGCAAGGTTGCGGTGAGCTGAGCTGAGCCAAGCTACACCCTTAAATCAGAAGATTAAGCCAGCCTGATTGACAGTCTGCGCCTCATTGTGCTACTCTAAGAGCGCAGCTGCTTTGGCTCGCCGTGCTGCAGATTGCTATTTGGTTGTCTGTGCGACTTTAGAAACCAGTCAGCAGCAACTTGCTTCCTCACTAAATGGCTGCAGGAGTCGCCGTCGGAGAGATTGCAACTAGCGGAGGGCTTGCCCGAGGTATCGCTAGTGGGCGTCGTGCAGGAGCAGGCGTGGGATGACCTACCACCGCTTTTGCAGCTGCGACGATATAACTACTGCTTCAAGAGCATGCGGCCGGGCATCATGGCTACCAATCGCCGGGAGCTCGGGGACATGCTCCAGGTGTGGCGAGCTTACTGTCCCAGTCTTCTGGAAACGATCAGCAGGCATAGTAGATAGCAGTGCGAAACAATAGTAGTTAATGGCTGGTAGCTCTGGTCCTGCTTGTCAGCCAATGCTGTCCTTATCACTATTGCTATACTGCATCAGCCGACGCGTGAGGGCGTATGGTTGAGACGCTTGTTCTACTCCTCACAGCTAATTCCAGCAAATTTTGCTTTGTGCAATCTGCTCTATGTCCAGGCAATTGCCATCAACAACACCATCATTGCTATCTCGGCCAACGGCGGCATGGAAGACATGCTTTCTAACTGGCTCTGCTACTCCAGCGAGCTGCACTTCACCAACTACATGATCGTCTCGTTTGACGAGCAGCTGGCCAACAACCTCGTGGCGGCTGGCCATGCTGTCTTCTTCCTCAAGGTGTGACTTTGACCAAGTTTCACCTAGAGCGTACCTACGTGTGTAACAGGAATCGAAAGTACGTGGGGCAACCTTGGCAGGATAGTAAGTCAGCCGCAGGAGCCAGCCACCCCAGCCGTACTTCACTCGTGGTTGATGGCTTGGGGCCGTTCTGATAAGGTCAGGGTTTAGGGATGGAGAGTGGTTTTAAGACCGCAGGACAAGCTGACCCCCTCTTTTGGAAATCTCCGCGCCCAGTCGGCGACACGTCAGGAGGGCCTCAGTTATGGGACACTGGAGTACCAGCAGCTCATCCTGGAGCGTACCAAAGTGATTGGCATCGTCCTGGACTTTGGCTACCACGTCCTCCTGGCAGACATCGACTCCATTTGGCAGTCAAACCCCTTCCTGCATCTCACAGATAATAATGTCGACATGTATGGCCAGGTGCGTCGTCTACCCACGCTTTTGTGCAGTTGCTTAGGAGGGCGTTAGGCCAGTTATGCAGGTCTTGTTGGAATGGGATCCAGAGCGTGCTTACTTGAGCTAGGTCATGAGGTGCTGCCCCTACTCAAGTAGCACTTCTATCCAGCACTTGTGCAAGTTGGTGAGAGGGTGCGAGATAATAGTCATGGCTGAAAGGTGCAGCAGGGTCGCAGAGCTCCGTTGATGATCAAGTTGGGAAGGAGTCTTATGGTGGAAGGGTTGGCAGAAGTACACGCAAAAGTAGTTGGCGTATCCGTAGTGTTGAGGCACCCAGGGCAGTGTAACTGGCTGGGTCTTGAAGCCCTGCTTTTGGTAAACGGTATGCAAAACATCGCAGCAAAAAGATGTTTTGAGGTTGCAGCTTCTTGCTAAGTTTCTACAGATCGTGAGTCCCTACTATTGCAGGTAGAGCCCAATGGAGACATGTGTGGAGGATTTTTGTACATGAGGAACACGAAGCGGATGCGGGCCTTGTGGCACACTGTTACGCGCAAATTTGTTGACCTCGTGGACAACTTAGCTCATAAGCTGGCATCCTTTAAGACGGCAGCCGAGAAGGCACGGTACCTTGAGGTGAGGTCCCCCTCAGACAAACACTGGGTCATAAGTCACTAGCCTGTCTATGTCATTCACGTTGATGCCTTGAAGCATCTGCAGCTTACCGAGCTTGCTTCTCTGACTGAGGCAGTCTACTACTGCCTATGGAGTCATTCATGAATGAGAGGATGTATAACATCATTGTCAAGTGATCTGCATTCGAAGCAAGTGATGATATTTGAGGAGAGAGACAACACCTTGACTTATGCAACAACTACCGAAACTTTCAGCCGCGTGTTATCATTGTCAAGATCTCCAGCTCACATGGAATATATTGTTTTTAGGCAAATATTGAGGAGCACGAGCAGAAGCTCCTTAACATTGAAATTCGACAGATGGCCAAGCGCGGCGCTTTTGTGCCCCGCAACCTTTCCACTCTGCTCTTCCCGTCTGGAAAGGATTTCTTCCTGGAGCAGAAGCCCCAGGTGATTATGATCAAAGCCCTTCCATTTTTATGGTGTCCCGATGCCTGAGCTCTAGCCTCATGGCTATCTGACACATTCTGATTCAAATACGGGCTGTGCTTCAAGCATGTGGCTTCCCTTATGTTTCACTCCATAATTTTGTAAATGCGCACTTACTGTGTTAGTATGATCAAGGGAGACATATATGCCTTGCATCAGCAAGGTGTTGGAGGTCATTTCTCAATAGTTGTTTCTTTCTAAGGGATTATGTTTCAGGAGCACTGCCAGGCAGAGTGAAATTTGCTTCACTGACTAGTGGCATGTACTCTTTCCATCAGGCTGCTGGTGTGAATCCAGTGGTGATCCACAACAATTGGATCATTGGTAAGGCAAATAAAGTTAATCGCTTCCATGAATACAAGCTCTGGCGTATCACAGAGGTTGACTTCATGTGCAAGTGCCGTCACACTTGCTGACGCAGTCACAGCTTGCAAAGCAGTGCTGAGTTGCAGAAGCATCAGAAGATTGACATTCCTTGCCCTATGCGTGCAAGCTTCTATTTATCCTAATTTAAAGCACAAATGTGCATGCAAGTTTAAGTCATGTGTCCTGATTATTGTTGTCTTCGCACCAAATAATGGTCGACCGTCCGAACCATTTGACTCAACCTTGTCATAGCAACATAATATCCCGCATCTTCACTTGCTGCACATATTCATGGGGTCCACTTAAGGGCAACCGTTGAACATACTGAGGCAGTCCCCATCAGATTCTTTCCAGGACTTTGAACTTGGCAAATTCTATTATTTCTTTTGCTGCTGGATTGCCACCAATGGACATCAGTGATCCCAGTAGAAGTCTTGGTGTCATGCAGCATAGTCAAAGCAATGAGTGCTGTTGGATGCTGAACTGGCTTGAACAGCGACTGTTGGCTGTACTAGCAAGATGAAAGCATAGGCACACCATTTTCTGGCCTATACATGTGAGTGTTTGCAGAGCACGACCCTACTTAACCCCAGGCCTGTGGTCACCGCAAGCAAAGCGGCAAGGTATCCTGCACCTAAACCAGAATGGAAGTATCAGCAATTCAAGGCCACAACAATCAAGCTGATGCCAACAATAGGGAAGGTGCCTTCAGTATGTCAATCTGTCATATATTCTGTGGAACCAATGCAGGTGAGGCACGGGCAGCTCACTTTAGGCGGCACAAGGAGGGACCAGCCGGCTTTGCAGAAAGCACCGGCAACTGTACGCTGCCAGAAGCAGGCACTACACGTCCTAGTCATGTAGGCGCATAGCTGGCGGTATCATAGAGGTAACCCACGCAACATTGGCAGCAGTACAGTCAGCGGAGCCATCTGAGGCGCACATGAAAGTAGCTTATCCAAGAAAAGCAGGTCTTCTAAGGCAAGCACATATAAAGATCTACATAACCTACAGCAGAAAGGGGGCGAGGGCTGTGAAAAGCCAGCCCAAAAAACAGGGTCTGACCAAAGAAGCCGGAAAACGTGGAGACAGTAAGGGTGCCTGCTCAGTGGCCCCTCGTCACCACCAAGGGCTCCGGCGGCACGATGGCACAGACAAATAGCTCTTCTCAAGTAAGGCGTTGGCTGGACAAGACCATCTTATAAAAGCAGAAGTGAGCTCTATCAATAGGGGCGGGGACTGTGAATAGCCAGCCCAGGAAGAATGGACACGGTTTGAAGAGCCAATAGGCGCCAGAATACACACAGCCATGCAAGAGACTATAGAGACTATACAGTGGGGCCGAAAAGCATGGATGAAAGGATGACAAAGGAATGAACAAGGTCCGGGAGGGCGGGAAGGTAGCGTACTGGTGGAACACAGTGGTGCCGCTGAGGTGCCAACCGGAGCGATGTTACAGTGCCCTCGATGCAAGGGCCCACGTACAGCCACAGCCGTGGCTGCGTCAACTGTGACTCGCCGGCCATGTCAGCTTGTCCGCAGCAGCCACTGGCATGCAGTACTGTCAGCTTCAAGAAGGAAGACTCTTCCAGTGGAGGGCGATGGCTGTGGATGGCCAGCCCAGAAAGAAGACTGAGCAATGTTCAAAGGGACCAGAAAGCACAAAATGACTGAAGTGGCCACGGGGTGCTCAATATCACAAGAAGAGACGCTTCTACAGAGAGCAAGAAGGAGAACCACCATAACGACCACCCCCTTGACGACCACTTATTCCCGTGCGCCATGGACATATACGGCGGCTACGGAACGAAGTGGTCTTCCCTCCATCGCCTGGCACTGCATGTTGATGCCCGCCGACGTAGTCGGGCAGGTAGCTTAGGCCATTTCAGCGTCCCGCAAACCATTGTTGCATGCTATAGGATGCGGCTATCGTTGAGTCTGCAGCACTCCCAGGCACTCGCGATGCACCAGCGTGCTGGTCGTGCATTAGCCCAGGCTAGTGGCTTCCGTGGTGGTTGTTTGGCTCTTCAGTGTAGCTTGTCAGATATGCATGTGCTCACTCGGGGATATTAGTGTCCCTTTTAGCCAGCTCATTACCCAGTTAACAGGACATTTGTAAGGCTAAAATTGACCTCCCTTACAAGTTTCATGCGCACCGCGCGCCTTCTCTCTTCCAGGAGAGGCAGGAAAACGTGTGTATTTAGAGATGGGGAGGCCATGAGAGATAGAGAGGGGGGTGGCTGTGAGAGGCCCAGCCCAGAAGACTAAAGAAAGCGCAATGTGCCCTGTTGAGCAGCCGCAGCTTAGAATGCTACCGCCGTCTTGTGTCTGCCTGTGCCATTTTCCTTCTCGGCATCGTTTTGGCTCTTTGGACGTTGTCCTTTCTTTCTGGGCTGGCCTCGGCCAGCCTCTCCTATATGTTCACAAATCTAATAGTGTGGGAAATCATATTGTGACTGCATGATACTACGCGTAGAAAGCTCAGAACTTTGAGGCGGCCTTCTTGACGCGGCATGGTGAATGCAAATGCTTTTGTCTCTGCTCGGGCGCTTTGTATAATAAACATAAGAATGCATCTCACTGAAACTGTGTACTCTATGATGCTTTTGAGCATCCTCCAGTCGTAATCGCTCCATTGGCTATAAGGGACAAGGCTGTGAAGATGGCTACACTGTCAGGCATAACTGCCTCCAGGTCAGTGTCAGGCAACATACACCAGTATTCAAAGAAGCTCACCATGACCGGCAAAAGCATTGAGTCATGCAAGTCGGTGAAGCGATGACAAGTGACAGACACTAAGTAGATCAGATTCCCAACCCATATTTGCTATCAGACATCAAACTAAAAAGTACTGCAGTATCCCATGGTTGTGTATAATTTTACAGGCTTCCTCCATGAGGAGAGAGAAATGCTGGCGCAAGTGTATCGCATGCGCTTGGCCGTCTCGCTGCAGAGGTCCATGGCCCGTGCGCTGCACCTTCGTGCCGGGAGAGCCCTCGCTGCTGCCTCTGGCTCTGTCCAGGGGACCCACTTCCAGGACCCTAGCCTCTCTGATTTGCGGCTGCTTAGCAGGGGTTACTGAGTAATTTGTAGCTGCTTTCTTTCTTTTGTGCTTTGGTTTCTTAGCGCTTCCTCTGGCTTCCTCTGGCCCCCTTCTCGTTCTTTGTTCATTCTTTTTTGGGCTGGCTTGTCCAGCCCCTATCCTCAATGGGCGAGCCCTTTCTTCTGAAATGGAAGGGAGAGGGAGTGGTCGGGCCTTTATGAGCCGATGCCAGTGATTAGGCCAGGGCTGTAGCCAGTCGAGGCCTATCGGTGGCCTCGCAGGCGCACGTACACAATCAGCACAATCGCCGCAATGAGAATGAAGATGATGAGGCCCATGACCCACTTGTTGCGGTTCATGCGGCGCGCCATGCCGTTGAGGATCTGCCGACTCCGGCCGATGTTGTCATCCACGCCGTGCAACTGCAGCAGCATTGGCGAGATCGAGTGAGAGTGAGCCTCAACGATTTCTGTGAAGGGGCAGACGCTCGCTGCGGAAGAGACACAGGCGGCATGGGCGGCGGCACTGCCAACTATACTCCGGCCTCTCTTGCGACTAGTTAGTTGATTGCACCCGCCAATTTATATTACTACCATTAGGCCTTATGTCATGTCATTGTCACAAGAGAAATGATTGCATACCCATTGGTAGTGACTCATAAGACACACGCTTGTCACAAACAGTCTATGATTCGCAGACTCAAAGAAGCTCAACAAGCCAGCATTGACAGTTGTGATCATTACGACACCCAACTATTGCAAGCACTTTACAGTGACTCAAAGACTCACAGAAGCTCAATCAACCAGCGTTGACGACTGCGCTAGGGGCAAGCCCGGGCGGCGGCAATGGGGCTCACCGAGTCCCGGGCGTGCAGCAGCGTCTGGCGCTGCTGGTGCAGGTCCTGGAGGATGGACACGCCGAGCTCCTCCGTCTCCAGCAGCGTGCGCTTGCCGTCGCGGATGCGCTCGCCCGTCGCCGTCAGCCGCTCCGTGGCGCTCAGCAGCCGCGCGCGCTGGTCACCAGCCCCGCCCCCGCCGTCCGCAGCCGCCGCCGCCGCCGCCATGAGGACGCACGGCACAGCCCCTAGAATCGAACCCTAGACCTCAATTCCAAACCCTAAACCTTATCTGCGCCGCGAGCGGAAGGCGGGGCCCGCGCACCAGGGACTCGGCCTCCTCGAGGCTCGCGCGGCGGTCGGCGGCGCTGGCCTGCACCGACGCCAGTGCCGCCGACACCTCGCGGTACTGCCGCTCGTACGCCTCCATCACCGCGCCCGCGCCGCCCTCCGCGCCGCTCATCGCGCCGCGGATCCCGCCGCCGCCGCCGCCGCCGCCGCCGCCGCCGCCGCCGCCGCAGCCGCTGCGCCGAGCCCTAACCCTAACGCGCAGCTGCAGGTGTCCAGGAAGTTGCCGGGCCACAGGACGGCGCGGGGCCCGTCATCCCGCTGACGAAGACGGAGCGCGTCACGCCGTCAGCTCCGTATCGGGGGCCAACGTTGGAACGACGAGCCAACCTGCTTTTCAAAGTTTCTGGTGTATTATTGTATGGTCTGTAGATCTGGAACATTGATGTTACCGGACAAGCTGGTGCGAGATTTGGGCTACAGGAGCATACGCCGTCTGCCGAGACGGCCATCCTCGTTGGAAACGAGGGCCGCCACGACGGCTGCCACTCCGCGATCAGCTGACCGTGCCTCAATTCGCCATTCAATAGATTCAATAGATTATGCTACCATCAGTTGATGTAAGATCCCCCTTCCATCCCTCGGGACCACCGCGGGGCGGCGCGCCTGCGCCACGTCAGCCGCACCAAGCCCCTCCGGCCGCCGCGTGGCAGCCCCGGAGCGGCTCAGCCTCCTGAGCGCATGCCACGTGGCACGTGGCGTCCACGTGGCTGTCTGCCGTGGCGCTGGTGGTCCTGCCCCCAGGTGCCCGTACTCGTCAGATGCGCAGCCCTCCATTCTCGCAGCCCCTCCTCGCCCCCCGCCGCCGCCGCTTCGCCGCCGCCGCTTCGCCGCCTTCTCCGCCTTCGGCAGCGCCGCCGCTTCCGCCGAAGCAGCCGCAACCGCAGACACAGCCGCCGCCATGTCGCAGTGAGCACGCTTCTCTGATTTCTCCCTTTCTCGCGCCTTGGCCCGTCTGCCATTGCTCCTGCCGCCAGCGCGTCCCTCCTGTCGTTGGTGGAGTTCGTCTGGCTGGTCGTGGGCGGGTTGGGGCAATAAGAGGCCTGCTCGATGCGTCTGTAGCACGGACCGCACCATCTGTGTGTGCCTTAAGCACAATGGACGCACGATTGTTGAGAAGCTGCTCTGGATGGCTGTAAACCCCTCTGCTAGCCGTCTTGAGTGTCTCGATCATGCAATTTGAGCTAGCAAACCTGTATCTCTCAGCAACCAAAGGTCAAATTCATGGGTGTAAGCTTTTGTTTTTAATTTGATTATTGCAGGTACAGCCAGACCAAGGGCCACGCTCAAGATACCGCTGACAAGACCAAGGCCAGCGCTCAGCACTCTTATGACAAGACCAAGGATCAGGCTGGCGAGACCTACGACAAGACCAAGCAGCAGACTGGCGAGGCCTACGACAAAACCAAGCAGCAGGCTGGCGAGGCCTACGACAAGACCAAGCAGGCTGCTGGCGAGTCTTATGACAAGACCAAGCAGCAGGTCGGTGAGTCGTATGACAAGACCAAGCAGCAGGCTGGCGAGACCTACGACAAGACCAAGCAGCAGGTAGGCGAGTCATACGATCGGACCAAGCAGCAGGCTGGCAAGGCCTATGACAAGACCAAGCAGCAGGCTGGCGAGGCCTATGACAAGACCAAGCAGTCGGCATCTGAGACTGCTGAGCAAGCCCAGAACACAGCTGCTCAGGCTGGTGAGAAGGCCAGGGATTATGTCTCAGCCGCTTACGACAAGGTCACCCAGACCGCCCAGAGCGCGTATGAGACTGTCGCTGGGAAGTCGCAAGAGGCCCAGCAGGTGAGCTTTCTGCTGTGCTTCTACTTTTGCAGCAACGTTTCTGGTGTTTGGCTGTGGCTGGCATCCAACGATTGAAATGCTACGATTCAACAATTGAAATGCTACGGAGTTGATTAATTGTTTGTTATACTTTGGACAATGGCGAATAGCTTCTGCTGCTTGGTGCTGGTGCTGCAGAAGTTTGCTTTGTGCTTATTAGCAAGGTCAGATCTTTGAAATGTTAGTGCCAACAATCACTTAGATTCTCAAAGTAATGAACTGCATTTTGCTGATCCATGCCTAATGCCAATCTTGCAGAGAGCTGGTGAGACGGGCGAGCAAACAAAGGGCGTTCTCGGGCAGGCTTATGACCAGGCTGCCGGCGCAGTCAACAGCGCCTACGAGACTGTAGCTGGGAAGACCCAGGAGGCCGGTGACCAGGCCCAGCACGCAGCTGGCGATGCCAAGGGCGCGGCGCACGACACATATAACCAGGCCAAGGGCGCGGCGCACGACACATACAACCAGGCTTCCGGTGCTGCACATGATACCAAGAATCAGGCCAGTCATAAGGTGGACGAGGTGAAGAGGTCCACTCAGTGAATGTAGATTATCATGGATGTAGGGATACCATGTGCAGCATGTAGAATATTGTAACTGATTTTGCACGGCATGGCTAGTTGAGAGGTTCTGGTGCTCAGGGACAAGTGGCCACTTACTAGCGTGGGTCCTTGTCCCCACAACATTCACAGTCAGTATGACAATTCTACCATTGCATAGGCCCCCGCCGGTTGCGAGGCGCAGATTCATTTTCTTGGCTCCAAAATGATGTTCTTCTATTTGTCGGGCTTAATTGTGTGAGGTTTTAGACTTATTTTGAGTTTGCTGAGTAAGTTTGTACTGGCTCACTTTTTTAATATCTACATATTCATGTAATGTCAACTCAGTTCAGTAATGATGAACTGTGGTCCATGGTCAAGAAGAACCCTTCAAAAACAATGGGTAGTCTACAGATAGATAGATAGATGAACAACTTAGAGAATCTGAATGTGTTGGTATATGACTCAGTACCAGGTCTATATGATATAGGCAGTACTCTCATGCTTGTTTTTGAAAGTTCAGATGTTTTAGGGTTCAGGTGTTTACATGCCTTTTTATCAGAAGCTTACTTGTTCCACATTAAGATGTTGCTAAGCTCGGAAACAAATGGGAGAAATCTAGTACTTTTTGTTGTGAAAAGGAATGCTAAAAGGAATGTTGCGTATATGTGAAAAAAACAAAAAGCCATATGACCAATTACAAAGGCAAGTACACCTGAAGGCGTATACATCACCTTCCGCTCAGTAGCCACGGGCGAAATCATGAAGCTCGCTCATCGATGCCTGTATACCAGATGGTAAATACAAATCCCTTCTGCCACCAACCAGAACTCTGCGCCCAGCTTTCTGGTGAAAAGATGTCAAGCTATTCATCTTCCTGTAAAGCTTGTACAACCAGCATAACATACTCCGTGAACAGAACACTGATTCGTTTCTGCTGTCAAACGGAAGGAGCACAACTACAACAACCACCTCCGAACACAGAAGAAACTATTCTCAGTTTGGTCGTACTTTGATGACATTGTTATGCAAGCTACATTGGACTACTCCTGGTGTGGACACAGGAACAGCAAAAAACATGTGTATCCACACACAACGTTTTATTATTCTTTCAAGACGTGTTTAGGAAACGGTCAATTGCAGAAGGAAATAGTCCCTCTCTGAGATACTTGGAAAAGGAACGAAGACATATTCATGAAGCAAAGGAGTTAAATATTGCACACTCCATGATATCTTCTATGTACCTAAACTCATTGCAAATCTGTCTCAATCAACTCCTTGCCACACGCCGTGCACACTTGCGGGCAGGCCGCGCTACAGCTGCTGCCTCTGCGTCTCGTCGGGGTGCCTCTTTTCCAGCTGCAAGTTACTCCCAACTTGCTGCTACTAACTCGGGGTTACTAAGCTCCCCTCCGCTGTAGTCTCGTGCATAGCTGTGTGGTTTAGGCGCCTTTCGGCTCTTTAAACCTTGTCCTTTCTTTTTGGCCTGGCCTTTCTCAGCCACGTTCTTAAATTGAGCTCCTTCTATTGCAGCTCGACAATTCAAATGTAGTCCCGACAAAAATTACGATTAGTCGAAAAGCTATGGGATTGGCTTCTTTCTTGTCTAAATCGCAAGATGATTGCCATAGCAGTGTTTGATGGTGATAGTATTGCATCCATGTAGAGTTTGTTTTACCGAGAGTTCTTGTCTTAACAACTCGTTGATGGTTAACACATATTATCTTTGTCACATAGTGTGGCAATACCGGTTCGGTCATCTGACTTTCAACAACCTACAGCAAATGCAGAATGATCAAAGCATTCATGGCTTGGAGGTGAGCTCTGATCATCATGTGATATGTGACGAAGATGTGCTTTAGGCAAGATGCCGTCGATCTCCTTTGTCTGCTTAATCTTCTCGTACTAATTAAGTCTTAGACTTGGTGCACAACGTCATCTGTTGACCTATGCTGGTTTCTTTGTTATGCAAATCGCAGGTCCCATTCTTCAATGCGTCCACAAACTGCATAGCAAAAGGGTTGAGCTTGGCAGTCGGGGTAGTGGGCTAACGTGCAAATCGACGTGCTATTAGCACTCACTCTAGTAATAACACAGTACACCTCATTCGGGAATTGAACCGGCCGTCTACTTGCAGGTTGCGCAACGTGGAAGGAGACGACGTTTGTCTTCATTATATCAGTACTTCATTATTTTAGTGTACTTGTCACAACCGATGTCCCTTAAATGTAGGCTGGCCTTCCGGAGCCATGCCCCCGTGAGGCAGAGAGAGAAGGCAGGCGATGCGAATGAGGAGCAGGGAGGTTGACTCGAGCCACATAGTACACTCGTAAAGAAACAATACTGCAGAACAATGAGATTTTACGAAGTGAAGAAAGAGCTTGGAAGCTTGGACCTCCGGACCAGCTTCTTCTTCTTCTTCTCTTTATATATTGTTTAAGGCGTTTGCTTTGTGTAACCCCAATGCTGACTATTGCTATTGTTGATCTTGCAAAGCTAGTAGACTCACTCGGCTTCATCTCAGCATCCAAGCAGAATGTTCTCCTACCCTTGCAGTGAAGGTGCCGGCGCTAGGGGAGATATCCACAACTTGTGCAGCTGTTTGCGCTTTTGGCCACTTCAGCCCTTGTCGATTCTTGTTGGGCTTGACGACTCGAATCACTCGTAGTAGCTAGCTAGCCACTCGTATAGCAATATGACTTGGCACTGTCCGGAACCCATTGGACTTCGTCACCGGATTCCAGAGGTGTCCTTCACAGCCGTCGGCCCTTTTCAAAATCACTTCCAATTTGTGGTGTGATATCGTTTACAGCCAACTCTCTCTTGAAAGTTTTGTGCTCTTTGAGCTTCATTGTCATGGGCCGGCCTTGCACAGCCCCTTTTGATAGTGAGCTCTTCCAGTTCATTCAAATACACGAAATTTCTTCCAGAGGGGGCGGAGACTGTGCAAGCCCTACTGAACACCAGTTTTGAGATAGAGCTTTTGGTTCCTTCTGTAGTTAGGCCCCTTCGAACCATGTCAGTTCTTTTCGGGCTGGCTTCTCACAGCCCTTGCCCCCTTCGGGAGAGCCACTTCTCTCTATATCAAGAAGAAGAAAGTGCTCGCTCATCGAGAATAGGAGCTGGAAAAGCCAGCCCAAAAAAGAATAACGAAGGACGAGAAGGGGGCCAGGGGAAGCGCTAAGAAAAACAAGCACATGAAGAAACAAAGCAGCGACGGATCACTCAGTAACCCCTGCTAAGCAGCCTCAGGTCAGAGACGCTAGGCTCCTGGAAGTGGGTCCCCTGGCCAGAGCCAGAGGACCCACTTCTATATCGCTCGCTCCTCGAGACCTTGTTCGATCTCATGTGGGCTGGCTTTTCAGCCCTCGCCTCCCCTTCTGTCCTCAAGCTTTCGCTAATAATCTGATTGGCATACTTTGGCCTTCCTCTCACTTCATGCGCACCATACAGCACGCGTTCTCTCTCCCTTGGAATTGCTGCATCTTCGTTGTTCACAACTTATGAGTGCTGGCCTTTCACAGCCCTTGGCCCCTTCTGGCAGCTTCGGGAAGAGCTGCTTCTTCTGGAAGACCTGCTTCTTCCCGTCTTTCTTACTTCTTTCTTGCTTATACTTTCTTCAAACAAACAGCTCTTCCAATGCAAGGCGATGTGGCTGTGAGAGGCCAGCCCAACGTAACGGACAGGACGAAAGACTCTGCCAGTAGAGAGCAATGGCTGTCATTGGCCGGCCCAGAGAAAGAATGAACGAAGTTTGGAAGGGGCCAGAAGTGTCTAAAAATCAAGCTCATCCAAAGGGCTGACCGAGAAGTGGCTCTCTCAAAGAAAATTTCGTGTCTTCGAATCAAATGAAGGCCATATTGGCCAAGTACAAAGGCAAGCACATCTAATGACCTACTGCAGATTGACCCGCTCAGTAACCACGGGTCAAAACATAAAGGTCGCTAGCCGATGCCTGAATACTAGATGACAGATACGGCGCCCTTCTGCCACCAACTAGAGCTCGCCCAGCTTTCTGGTGCAAAGTATCAGCCTGAGCACGCTGCAAGCAGGCCAAAACTTGTCGTCGCAAGAACGACAGATATGCAGCTGGCAAGCCCATCTCAGCCAGAAACACATCTGCACGTCGGGCTGTGCACAGCCAGCCCGAAAGGAATTGACAAGGTCCGCACTGGGCTGGCCTCTCCCAGCCACCGCCCTCTCCTCAATGGGCGAGCACTTTCTCCTGGAAGCGTCGTTCTTCTCCTGAAGGAAAATTTCGTGTATTTGAAATTACCGTAGGCCAAATGGCCAAGTACAAAGGCAAGCACATAACCTACAGCAGATTGACCCGCTCAGTAACTATGGGTCAAAACATAAAGGTCACCGATCGATGCATGAATACTAGATACCAGAAACGAAGCCCTTCTGCCACCAACTAGAGCTTGCCCAGCTTTCTGGTCAAAGGCACTAGGGGTCCAAAAGCGCCGTCTCTGAGCTTGCCCGGAAAGAAAGCGCGGCCAGATTGACTGGTGGCTGGGAAAGGCCAGCCCGGAAAGGAGAAAGATCGTGTATTAGAAAGAAATGTAGGCCAAATGGCCAGGTACAAAAGGGGTGGCCCGGGCTGTGAGCAGCCAGCCCGACAAACAATTTCACAAGGTCAAATTCCGGAAAGCTCGGGAAGAAGTTGCTCTCCCAGAAGGGGCAAGGGCTGTGAACAGCCAGCCTGACAAGAACCGAAGGGGCCAAAAGCGCGTGTCGCAAAGCTTGCCCGGTGGGACGAAGTACTTTGGTGACCACGAGCGAGGAGCGGCGCATCCGAACAGCTAGAAGCCGGAAAGAAGAAGTGGCACTCCCAATGGGAGCAAGGGCTGCGAAAAGCCAGCCCAAAAAGAATTGGCAAAGGTTCGTAGGGGCCTGCCTACAAGCGTTTAGCAGCTACAAAGGGGCCTGAAGATGCTGTCAGAACAAGGGGAGGATGGATCACTCAGCAGTCACGAGTGAGGAGCCTCAAATCCGACAGACTAGCTGCCGGGAAAGTATCCTCCTGACGAAAGCCGGCTGCAGCTAGAACCTTCCTTTTGGCTTTGGACATTGTCCATTATTTTTGGGCTGGCTTTGGGCGAGCACTTCCTCTGAGCACGGCCGGCACGCAGGTGCAAGGCGTGTGGCCATGGAAGGCTTCGGGAAAGCTCAGCTTCCAGCAACCGGTGACGACAGGCACGACGGATGAAAGGACGAAAGGACGCTTCCCACGACGGCGGGGCCCCACTCCTGGGACAATCCAGGCCCAGCCTCTCACGGGGCGGGTGTCACCCCGCTGACGAAGGCGAGTGTCACCCAGCTGACGCTGCCGGGGACGAATCCCAACCCCCGGCCGTACGCAACCCGCACGTGGCAGCTCGGGTACGTGGCCTCCTTATCATCGCGCCGCGAAGCAACGATTGCCACGTGGGACGGCACCGAGCTAGCCACATGGCACTTTTGGAATCGTCGGATGGGTCCCTCCATCGGCGGCGGGCCGCCCGACGCGGGCAGCCGTTGAACGGGCGCGGGAGAGTTGAGGGGGGCGGGGGCGGCTCTAAGAGATTTCAATTAGGTTAAGACGGATACCGCCGGGCGCCAAGCTCCGCGGGGGGCCGCCAAGGCCGCCAAGGCGGCCGCTTGCGCGCCGGGGGCCATCCGACGGCTGGCCAAGCCCCGGGGCGGGCAGATCGGACGGCGCCGCGGTGATTTCGGCGCGGTCTTCGCCGCCGTCACCGCGACCTGACCGCCCGGTGACCGCGCACCCCGCAACGGGCACGATTTCCCGGGCCGTGGAGCAATACAGGTTACCACGGTTATCTCGAGCTCCCCCCTCGACGGGATAACCAGGGCACGTCTGGGGCGCACGCGTGCGCCCGGGCGGCCCATCCGGCAAGCCCCCGCCTCCCCCACTCAGTACCGTTGACATGACATAACGCCAGCAGTTACTCTAACCTGTACAGTCAGTGTAACCTAACGGCGGGTCGCGTCCATCCCCGCCGCGGGATGGCGATCCCGCCCCAGATCGGCCCGCGGGAAGCCGGGCCACGTGGCGCGCCCTCCGCGCGGCGCGGCGCGGCGGCGACACGTGTGGGGGGGAGCTTGGCCGTCGTCTTGAACGGGCGCAGGCCGNTCTTGAGCTAGCCCCTCCCCCACTCCGCCCCATCCTCTCACTCCTCACCCTCACGCCTTCCTCGGCCTCCCTCGCCGCCAAGCCCGCCCTAGCCCGCCGCCGTCTCCGCCCCCGTCGGCGCCGCCGCCGTCGTCGTTGCAGCAGCCGCGGAGCCCGTGCGCGCACAGCTCTCCGGGCGCAGCCGCGCCGGGAGCTTCTGCCGGGAGCAGCAGGGAGAGCAGCGCCAGCAGGCGTCCGGGACTCGTCGGTGGTCGCCGGGACGAGCGCCGCTCGGCTGCTCAGCGAGCGCGGAGCGCGGCGGCTCGTGCGGCTCGCGGAGGCTGCGATGGCCGCCTCGCCGAGGTTCCTGCTCGCGGCTGTGCTCGTGCTCGCGCTCGCCGCCGCTGCCTCGGTCGACGCCAAGAAGCCCAAGCTGACCTTCAACGCCGGCGATCCCACCAAGGGCATGCACGGCTTCAACGCCTTCGGCGTCATAGCCGGCCACCACCCTCCCGGCGTCGGGCACCACCCGCCAGGTGCCCCCTCCCCCCCCCCTCCCCTCTCTCCTGGCCCCTTCCTTTTCCCACTGAGTCGTCTCGCCTCGCTTGGCGACGCGACAGCTGCTGCCTTTCTGCTCAGATTCAAACGTACGTATGTCTAGAGTTGCTTCATCTCAGATGGCCTTACCAGAATGCCCGCTGTCTCCTGCCACTCCTGTCATGTCATGTCTTCTGCCAGTGAGGGTCCAGTCTTGGGCTGGACTGGCTTTTCCACTTGCGTGGTCTGCCAGCCGGAGCTCACATTTTGCCTTGCTTGCTGCAGGCACGGGCCACCACCCCAACAAGTTTGGCCACAAGAACTGCAACAAGAACGCGTCCATCTGCCTCGATCCCCGATACAACCCCGTCTTCTCCCCGACTTGCTGCAGGTGACCTTTTTGTTCTCATCAACCAAGTGCTCACCCTTCCTCACACTAAAAATGGAACTGCTTTGCATCGCCGCTGAGCTTAGGATATGAACTTGGGACAAGTTCAAGCTTGTGTCTTGACTAGCTATTAGCTATTATTTGCTTGTAGAAAGCACTGGTGTCTGGACTTCGTTCAGCTGTGTCCTGTCTTCTTCGTCCTCCCTATCTTTCCTGTCCTCCTCTCCTTACGCTTCTATTCTAGCTCATCATTCCATGCACCTTACGCCTCCCCCCTCTCTGTGCGTGTCGCAGCAAGTCATGCGTGGACACGTCCACATCGCTCACCAACTGCGGCTTCTGCTTCAACGTGTGCGGCTTTGGCCTGACCTGCTGCAACGGCACCTGCTCGAACCTGCTTGTGGACGCGAACAACTGTGGCAAGTGCGGTGTCAAGTGTGTGCCTGACGCGACGCACCCAGTGCCCACCTGCCAGTTTGGTATCTGCAATTACTAAGTGGAGGAGGTGAGAGGCAGTGGCGAGCCAGCTTCGGGCAGCTCTTGCTCTCGGCCGAAGGTCTTGGGCAAGGGCAGGCAGTGGCAATGGTGACCTTTGGCAGGCTGGCGGAAGCAGAACATGAAGTCTCACGTCTGGCTCGCTGATCATGTGAGGCACTGCACCTGGTGGGAAGACGGGAGCAAGCACGAAGTGGGTTGCGGAGGTTGGAGGGAGGTGGCTGGCACAAAGGATGGTGTGAGGAAGGAGGTCAGTCTGACGTTGGAGGCTCACCGTGGCGGCGGTGGCGCACTATCTCTCTTCCGCCTCCTTCCTCCATCTTGGCTGCATGCTGTGTCTTGCACCTCACCTCCCGCGCCCGCGCTTTCTTTTTTTCCAAAGACTAGACTAGGATCACGGCTCTCGCCCTCCATGGCACGTCGGTGGCAGCATAGTAAAGACAGGCGCCAGGCATGGCTGGCGGCAGTGGCTGCATGGTTGTGCCTGCCAAACATGTGGAAAGGGGCAGACGCCGCCGCCCTCCTCTCTCTGAGGTGGGCTGGCGTCATGACCCCGCTCATGGGCGCCCGCTTAGGTTCTTCCCATAGCAAATTGTCTTAGGAGTTGTAGTAGCGCCCCATTCTCTGTTGGACCCTTGTGGCATCCATCTGGCGCCTGTCCCGCCGCCTGAAGTTCGTGTGGCATGCTGGCTGCCAGGTGGCTCTGAACTGTTGCATGGTCCTCTTCCCAGCCTGATGTATTTATCAGCCTATTTATTCTCTTTGCTGGTCCTATTTGGTGTATGTGATCACCTGTCTGGATGCTGCTATTGGTTGCAAGCACATACTTGAGTTGTGCCATGTTATCCTCATTGTTATCAAATTCAATGTGTGGGATGATCTGGTTCTTGGACTTGTGAATATATTAGTGAATATATTAGTCTGCGTAATTTGTCGCAATCTATCTTTGGAAGCTTTCCATTGCTCAGTCCTACAGCAGCAGTATGACATACCCTTGCAGTTTCAAGTGTGTATTGGAGATAATAAATAATTGGTTGAGAAGTAACAAGGATTACTATACAGGCCCCAATCTTCCAGAAGTTGAAGCTTGCTGATCATGGATTCCTTGCTGGTGAATATGGGGCAGCATATTGCCACCAGCAGATTGTTAAGTAATTAAATGTATTAGCCCTTGTTCTCTACCAGTGTATTTTGCCAGAGTTTGATGAGGCAAAGGCTGTGACAAGCTGCAAGGACACTTAGTGTTCGCCTTGATTCAGATCTAACATGTATAACAAGCTACAAGGACGCTTCAATGTATTCGCCTTGAGATAGATTGAATATGTAGCAGTGACATGACCATCACAGTTGATTCCACCTACGACCTGCTTGTAGCAGAAGCTCGCACAGTGGCAGTAATAGACAGAGGTAAGCAATGGTATTGACACGCAAAGGAGGGAACTCATGGAGCTCAGCGCTGGCTGTTGCGTCACGCGCCATTCAGCTGCTCAATGATGTGACAGAGAACGCGGAAACCCTGTTGAAAGTCGGACAGCAGGCAGTATTCATTGCGCGCGTGGTATGTTGCCATCACGCCTGCCGCAGAGAATGCACAAGCTTAGAGCAGTCAGTTGGCAGGGGCACTCTGGACCGCTGCCTTGTCACGGTAGAATCCTTGCATTCCTTAGCTTGATGGCAGGCGGCAGGTTCGCCAACCCACAGACTTATCACATCAAAGTAAGCAAGGTGCTTCAATGTCGGATCAATGCAAGGCTGCAATGTTGCGAAGTTGCAAAGGTGACCGTTCACTGGTATTACTGGTATTGATGGCGGGTTTTGTGCTGGCTGGATCAGTGCTTAAGTTGGTAGGTACTGTGGTACTGCGTTGTGGCGAAACATCTGGCCAAAGGAGAGGCCTTGTCCAGATCACAGTGCTTGGCAGGCGGAGCTCACCATAGCCAACAGTCTGGACGTCGAAGCCGGCGTCCTGGAGCTCGCGGATGAGGGGGAGCGAGCCGGTTATGGAGTAGGGCGCGACGTGACCCACGACCGCCTCGGTCGCCGCGCACAACGCCTTGAACCCCGGCGAGTCGAGGCGGCACGCGACGCCCGACATCTGCACCTCCTCAAACTCGATGCTCACCCTGCCAGTCAGCCAATGCCATCCCCACTGAACGTCAAGCCAGGCCCAAAACACTAATTCCTCTGTCTTTACCTGGCAGTGGAGGTTGCACATCTGCAAACTTGGAGGTGTCATTCAAGTGAGGACTTGCAGAGACGGGGAGGCAGGGAAAGAGGGGACGATAGAAAGTGAGGCAGTGAGGAGGGGCAAGGAGAATTGTGCTGAAAGATAGAGGAGATCATGCAGAGAGTATAGAGGATAAGAGGAGAGCAGCAGCATGTAGAACTTGGTGAGCAGTACGCTCTTGAAGAGTTAGCAAGCCGCATCGTGAGTGCTACTGGCAATCAAATAGGAGATCCAGCGCAGCTGCACCTTCCACGCAGGTCCTCGTCTGGGAGGTCGTAGCGTGAGCACGGCCCCCGGGTTGCGAGCTTGTCCAAGTTGGCGTCGATGTCCTCCACGTAAGCAGTCACTTTTTTCACCACTTCAGCAGTGCTGGGCCACAACAGGAGCAGATTTTCTACATGCTTAAAATAGCTGCTGTTATCATCAAAACAGAATGTGTTTCTTGCACTCAGAAGCAAGAGTTCTTATCTGATAATGTGGAAGCGCTATCATACTATGCCGAACAGTCTAAGTTGCTGGAATCCTGTCCAAGGCAGCTACTTCACAAGCGACTTGACTGCAGAGCAGCCTCGACTCTCCTGGTACCAGGCACCTGTAGAATGGCGTGATGCGGCAGTCGCCTGAGATGGTGCACTCGCCCGGGATCTGGTTGATGCTCCCGCCAGGGTCTGCACATCATACATCAGGGTACAAAGCCTTGACCTTACATGTCGCTTCAAAGCGCAACAGGATACCCAATAAGACATACACTGCACTATGTCAGTCCGAGTAAATTCCATTTGCATCTAAGCAGCATCCAGCAGGCATATGACCAGCTCGGCACGCTCTTGCGTGTCTTGCAGGAAGCTGAGGCAGTGCCACGCACAGCTCCACTGGGTGGGCTTCATTGTGGACGGCGTGGCAAAGCCGTAGCGCGCCTCCTCGGCGTGTGGCGGGAACTCTGCATAGAAGCGACGCTGGACCTCCGCCAGGGCCTCCATAGCCAGCTCCAGTGGGTTGATAGCCTGACGGCACAGTGAACCAACAAAGAAGAGGATGTGACCTTGTTGACAATGCATTGCAATGCTGTGGACACGGCTGGAAGCATGATTGCAATTGCAGTGGCGTAACGAGCATCTGAGCTCATGAGGAAACAGACAATGAACCCATCAAATTATTTATGGAATTATATCTACATAAGGGATCAAGACTACGTGGTAGGATGAAGCTGATTGTGAGGACAAAGCTTGGCGCTGGTCATTCACTGGTAGCACCACGGGCGCAGATGCTTGCAGTCACTTGGGTCGTGAGGGGCATGGCGGGGCTCGGAGGCAAAGGGCAGTGACCACCTTGTGGGGGAGGCCCGAGTGGAAGAGCTTGCCGGACGCCCGCAGCGTCCAGGCGGCCATGCCGCCGGTGCCGATGCACGGCTGCTTGTCCGCAACGTCCACCCAGAAGCTGCTTGGTGCGAGCCGCGACGCCAGCAGATGGCAGGTGAAGTGAGTTATAAATAGACATTGTCCTGATTGTGCAACAAAGAGCTTCTAGCCGACATTAAGAAGGTGGCAGGCAGAGGCGAAGGACGATGCCAGCTTTTGTAAGATAGCTCCATGAAGTGCTATGACAGATGGGCATGTGACAAGCGGTGACTTAGTGTCACCAAGGAGGTGACACTAGGTGATACTAAGTGCAATGACACAGGTTAGTGGAAGGGGGTGGAGAGAAGCAAAGGAAGAGGAAGGAGCAAGAGAGCAGAGGATGCGATATTAGGAGGGAGGGAGGGAGGAAGGGAGGAGGGGGGTTTTAGAGACAGGGAGGGCAGTTAGTGGTATCACACAGGGCCAGCCTTGAGCTTGTCCAGCAGCCCGTCCCGCACCATGGCATCAATACCGACGCCGAGCGCTGACGAGTTCTCCTCGTTGGCCATGAATACGCCGACGACGCTCGGGCGCAGGGCGGGCCGCTCCTCGGCGAGCTGCCGGAAGAGCTCGGTGACGAGCGCGACGTGGCCGAGGCAGTCGGTCGTGCCGCGGCCACGTAGCTTGTCGCCCTCCACGCTCAGCGCAAACGGGTCAAAGTCCTGGAGGCAGCCGCGTGCAGTATCAGGACAAGCAATAAATGGCAGTTAGTCGAGTGAAGCTTCCCCTGAAGGCCAAGCAATGTACACTTTGGTCTGACCAACCGCGTCTGTGAACTATCTGTGCCATTTGTGCTTCTGCCATCTTGCTGCCGTAACTTGCTCATAACAATCATGTTAGATACTACAGAAATCTACAATGTCAATGAGTAGACTGCTACCCAGCATACACATAGTGACAACGACTGATCATATGCGATGCCAGCAGCAGCCATGCAACCAAGGTCGGCAGTGTAGCTGTGGACTCTCAAGTTGCAGCTTTGGGATCAGAGCTCAACACAAGGGCGGCAGCGTGGCAGGGCTCAGGGGACGATGATTAAGGGTTAGGGTTAGGGTTTAGGAATCTAGGATTAGGATTAGGGTTAGAGTTAGGGTTTAGGAGCACACCCAGTCGTCTGGGTTGGCGGTGACGACGTCGAGGTGGCAGCCGACGAACGAGACGATGCGGTCGGGGTCGTCGCCGGGGTACTCGACGATGATGTTCCCCCGGCCCTCGGCGTAGGCCACGTGGCGCACCCGCAGCGGGCCTCCCTCCTCCTCACTGCGGCAGCAGGCAGACGCAGCCTCAGCCGCTGCCGCTGCCGCTGCCGCCGCTGCTGCTGCCGACGACGTTGCTGCAACGGCAGAACGCCCTCTCCCAGGAGTTCTTCTACCTAATTAAGCACCTCGTGAAGCTAATTGACGGAAATCAACACGGGAAAGACGGAATGTCTTACAAACAGAGCGAGATCGACCTGTCACAATGCATTGATTTCGGATTCGAGTTTGAGAATTGATTAAGTAGGTGATCGAGCTAATCTACTGGAAAAGTCTGATAGTGAATCCCAAAGTCCACACTATGGAGCAGAGGCCTCGCCTGAGCGGCCTCAGGAGGTCGAGCACGTGGCGGCCGGCACGGTCCTCCTTGGGCACGTTCTCCGGCGGGTTGTTCTGCGCATTGCAGACTGGCAGTGAGCGACGGTAGCTAGCAATGGTGGTGGCTGAAAGCTGCGACAAGTTGTCGTGAATATGTTATGAAGGACTATGGAAATCATCAGGGGACCAGTCAGTAACAGATATGGGGAGGGAGGGAAATGGGTTAGGCATTTTGGTGCCCTTGCCTGCAGGTGCCGGGCCTCGCCCACGAGCTTGGCGAGCAGCGCCACGTAGCGGTCGTCGTCCAGCCGCAGGTCGGCGACGGGCCGGCCCATCGCCGCCGCCGCCGCCGCCACAACCGGAGCGCGCTGCCGCTGCTACCCAGATGCAGCTGTCGTTGAGATGGCGGGGCGGAGAGCGTGTGCAGCTGCTGTGCTGGGCCGCTAGGATTGCAAGAGATCGTGAATTGGCGGCGTGGGCTGTGGTTGTCTTGAAGCTGCTCTCAGGCAAGAGGGTGGGGGGGGGCTGTCTCACCAGCAGTTCAGACAGAGTAGCAGCAGTGAAGTGGGGGGTTGGGTACTGGGTGGCAGGTTGAGGTCTGTGCTGGGGGGTGAGGAGGGAGGGAGAGAGAGAGAGAGAGAGAGAGAGAGAGAGAGAGAGAGAGAGAGAGAGAGAGAGAGAGAGAGAGAGAGAGAGAGAGAGAGAGAGAGAGAAAAAAAAAAAAAAAAAAAAAAAAAAAAAAAAAAAAAAAAAAAAAAAAAAAAAAAAAAAAAAAAAAAAAAAAAAAAAAAAAAAAAAAAAAAAAAAAAAAAAAAAAAAAAAAAAAAAAAAAAA